>JAJTUV010001563.1:0-308702 GCA_021653895.1 Mastomys natalensis | reverse complement strand
TCCAATGGATGCTATGATGCAAATGCACACATAATCGCTGGCATTCTTGACAGTATTTAACAGCGGTCAGCTTAACAAAATGCCCCTAGTGAGAGACCTTGTCTCAAAATAACCTGAAAATAGAGTCATTATCCTTTGGCTCTTGCCTAAGTGAATAGCCATACACTCCTATGCGTATGGGCCATTAATTGGATGAGGGGGTTATTAATAACAAAATACAATATAAAAGGTATAAAGTTGGGAGTGTCCTAGTTTGCCTTCTGTTCGTAACAAATACTGACCAAAATCACTTTTGGGAAAAGGTTTATTTGGATTACAAGTTACATCATCATCAAGACAGGAACTGAAGACAGAGCTGGAAGCACAAACCATGGAGGAATGGTTTACTGGCTGCGTTTCTCTGCTCATGTACAGTCTGCTTTCTTTTTTTTTTTTTTTGGTTTCTCGAGACAGGGTTTCTCTGTGTAGCCCTGGCTGTCCTGGAACTCACTCTGTAGACCAGGCTGGCCTCGAACTCAGAAATCCGCCTGCCTCTGCCTCCCAAGTGCTGGGATTAAAGGCGTGCGCCCCCACCGCCCGGCCTACAGTCTGCTTTCTTAAAGAACCCGGGATCATCTGCCCAGAGGTGGCCCCACCCACCAATCAAGACAATGCCTCGCTGACATACATACCCATGGATCAATCAGATGGAGGCAGTTCTTCAGTTGAGGTTCTCTCCTCCAATACATGTAAAGTTGCCAACCAAGATTAGACATCACAGAGGGCAATGGGGTTTGGAGTACTTAAGAGAATTGGAGGGAAGTACTGATGGAGAGTTCTCTGTCTCTTTCTCTCTTTCCTCTATCTACTATCTATAATCTATCTACCTAGTCTATCTACCTAATCTATCAACCTATCTATCATCTATCTCTCTAAATATTAATTTTTGAAGCTTTCAAAGAAAAAATGTATTAAAAAATAAGGTGACATGAAGTCCAACCTGTTTCATCTTCAAGGTAACAAAGATGGGTGTGCACAGACCAAGTCAAGCTAGTTAAAAGACTTCATGGTAGACAAAAGGAAGATATCTCCCATCAGGACAGGATTTCTTGGGGTGACCATAACCTATCAGAGATAACATAGCCATCTTGGCGAGAATGATTATATTCTAAAGAGACATTTGTGTCTCCCTTGGACTATCAGATATGAAACAAAGGGGCCCAGAAAAATGGAATTTCCCCAGGGATCTCATGCTGGGAGAAGGAAAAGCCTGAATCATGGTGTCAGCCAGAGGGAAGAGTTTGTCTCCCCGAGAGAGATTTCACACAGTGGGGCCTGAACCTCATATGAAGACTTAGCAGATGGGTCACTGGACCTCTTTGCTCTTCCTCCCAACATGGCCACACAGAATTATATTCTTTATCTGATTTTCACTGTTACCTAATTGTTTACTTGGTCTGTTGAGGACTTGTGATCACCATGTGCTTTGTTAAGGTGTGGTCAGGGTCTAGGCTCTGACCCTAACTCACAGTAACAGCACTAACGGTTTTGCGTGTGGTGCGTGTGTGCGTATGTATGTGTGTGTTACAGGCAATGTGGATGTCTTCCTCCGTCACTCTTCATCTTAGACAAGCTCTGTCACTGAACTTGAAAGTACTGATTAGGCTAGACCAGTCCCAGTGAGCTTCCGGGCTCTAGGATTGCAGTCATGTGCTGTTGTACTTGGCTCTTTTTTTTTAATGTAGATTTTCTGTTTGTTTGTTTTCTTTAATGTGGATTCTGAGGGATTTGATTCAGATATTCATGCTTGTGCAGTAAACACTTTTACTGTAGCTCAAAGTGAAGGGTTAACAGAGACTAACTGAAGGGCTGAGGCTAGAGAGCCTTTGGTCCTGAGAAGCTGGTGTGTGATGACCCTAACCCTAACTTTTGCAGGAAGTAAGCAGGTGTGGTAGTCCTTGGGGATATGTGACTCTCATCCCTCTCATTGGCCTTGCTGTCCAGAATCCAACCAATCTTCTATTCACCTCTGGCTGACACTTTTGTGACAGGCTCATCTGTCAGCTTAGATCATCTATGTGACTCAAGCGATCACCTTTAAACCCTGGCATATGGTGGCACGTCAATAATCCGGGCCCACATCTTAGCTGCTGGGGTTCCTTGTAGACTGATCAGCTTTCCTGAGGAGTCATAGCACAACACTCATTGCATTTTCCTGACAGAGCGGAGGTCTTACAGAGCAGGCAGTTTGCACATGGCCTTTTTACACTACCGTAGCCTGTTCTTTACTCTCTCGTTCAGTTCTAGACAGACAATAAACATTTGCTGCGCTGACTTGGAAGTGGTTCCGAAGTAAAGAAAGCTGGAAGTATTCAAACGCCCAAACGATGGCCTTTGGCTCAGAGGCAAGTCCTACTAAGGAAAAGAATAGAATTGGAATAAAGGTTATGTGCTCTAGGAATGTCCGAGAGACAGTAGATGGAGATACTGGAGGAGAGTCACTTCAACAATATCCAGTGGCCATACGGCCCCCAAAGGGCAAGAAAAGTGAGCAGAATACAGTCTTGAGCCAGAGCCTCTGGCACCTTGTAGGCTTTAGACACAGCTGTCCATTCTTATGGTTTAGGACAGGCCCCAGGTTGAGGCCTTGTCCCTTTGAGGTATTGGGCAGGTATACTGGTAAAATTGTTATATACGTTATATAGAGTATACTGGTAAATTCTTATGTACTGTTCGTGCTTCTTGAGAGGTGGTTCTGAGAACAAGAGATGGACTTCTTTACCTCAGATTCAAGCATGATTAATTTAAGTGTTCTTGAAAACTCTCTCCTGGGTCAGGCTGGCCTCCTGGCTCTGAAACGGGGAGAAAGGAGAACAGCAAGTAGCTAAGAGCCTTAGAAACATCGCGCCCTTGAGAACAGCTAGAAGGTAAACTATTTCTAACCAAGGTTACTATTGTTTCTCCAGTGGTATAAGAATGCTCACAGCAGGAACAAGAATACAGAAATGTATCCATGGAGAGACCATTCAGTCTCTCCAGCTGGGAACCCCAGCAAGACCGTCTCCTCAGGCCTCCACAGCCACCGCTCTGGGCGCTGTCTCTCCTCTGCTTGCTGTTTCTTCTTTGACGTTTACTTGCTGCTTGTTTTATAAATTTACTCATTCAAAATGTGGCTGTCACAGTTTCATTTCTCTGGATAAAACTGTAGGTTATTTCCAGCTATCTCTGTCTCAGGCTGTAGGTGTCTGGTAGCAGATCCCACAGGAGAACAGCCCTTGGGCTTGGGGGGGTGATGGGGAGATCAGGTATGTGCCTCCCCTTCTTTCCTCTAGATACTTGTTCTGTCTCTGAAAGTCTCTGCCCTCAGATAGGCTGACTCCTAACAGCTAGAACTTGCTCTTGCTTCTGGTGACACACGTGACCTTTCTTCTTACAGGTCATTTCCTCTTTGAAGCCATGTAGTTTACAGAAAGGCATAATTCCCCAAACCTAAACTTAGAAGGGTTATTTTCTATGAAAACTTATATTAAATCTAAAATCATAGGTTCAGGATTTTGCGCTGATTCGTTTGTTTTGTTTGTTTGCTTTTCAATTTGACACAACCTAGAGACATCTAGAAAGAAGGAATATCAATTGATGGAATGCTTCCATCATATTGGCTTGTGGGTCCATCTGAGGAGCATTTTCTTGACTAATGGTAGATGGGGAGGGCCCACACTGTGGTAGCCGGTGTCATCCCTTTCAGGTGGTCCTAAGGTATATAAAAAGCAAACTGAGAGAACCAGTAAGTGAGCCAGTAATTAGCACTCCTCCACAGTCTCACTTCAAGGAACCTGCTTCAAGGTTCCTGCCCTACCGAGTTTCTGCCTTGACTTCCCTCAGTGGTGGACTATTATCTGGAAGAATAAACCAAATAAACTCTTTTCTCCCCAAGTTGCTTTTGGTCCCAGCAAGAGAAAGCAAACCAGTTCAAGGTTCCTGTGAAAATGTCAACTTAGAAAAATCGTATGTAATACATCTTTTTTTTTCTTTCTTTCTTTTTTTTTTTTTTTTTTTTTTTTTGAGACAGGGCTTCTGTGTAGCCCGGGCTGTCCTGGAACTCACTCTGTAGACCAGGCTGGCCTTGAACTGAGAAATCCGCCTGCCTCTGCCTCCCAAGTGCTGGGATTAAAGGCGTGCCCACCACCGCCCGGCTTCTTCTTTTTTTTTTTAAAGCAACTTTTTTACTCAATAGAAACAGTTTATTTTCATGAAGAAAATAGGACTCAAAACATGTGACTGTGGACTTTGGAGTGTAGGGGCATCTTCCCCAAGGGAGATTTGACTTTGGTCTCTGTGTCTTGCTGGACACCATATGAGCTGCTCTGACATGGTAGATCCATTCAGCTCTGGGTGTGACAGGTCCACCAGCAAGAATGAGAACCCTCCAGGAAGTAGAAAAGAACTGAGGCCAGTTTATGACTCTAACTGTTGCGACACAGGAAACTCCAGAAGAAACCTGTAGGAGAGACAGTCACCCTTTCAACTCTGGAATATATACTTTCTTTGCTGGAAGCCACAAAGGTCTATGAAGAATCTTCCACTCCCTGCAGCCTGTAGCCTGCAGCCGTTCTCAGGTCTTCCCATAATTGTTTTTGCTAGAGATGGTGTCCTGGTGATTTTATGTCCACTCGACACAAGCTAGAGCCATCTGAAAGGAGGAAACCTCAATTGAGAAGGTGCGTCCATAAGATCCAGCTGTAGGGTATTTTCTTATTTTTTTTGTTGATTGATGGTGGGGGAGGGCCAGTCCATTGTGAGTGGTGCCATCCCTGGGCTGGTAGTCCTGGGTTCTGTAAGTAAGGGGCTGAGCAAGCCACAAGGAGCAAGCCAGGAAGCAGCACCCCTCCATGGCCCCTATGTCAAACTCCCATCTCCAGGTTCTTGCCCTGCTTCTTGCAATGATAGACTACAATGCAAAATGTGAGCCAGTTAAACCCTTCCTCCCCATGTTGCTTTTGGTAATGGTGTTTCATCACAGCAAAAGTAACCCTAACTAAGATAGGTATACACCTAAAGAAAGAGAGCAGATCCTGGAGTAACAGGACTATTCTGCACACTGAACCATGGAGTGAGGTCTGCCATTCCTGCAGGACTTTATTCAAACAGAAACAAGACATCTCAATAGTTATCGAAGGTGACCCTAAACAGAGTTGTGCTGTTGTGGGCCATGTGATGCTGGAAAAAAAAGGAGGACTGAGGGAAAAAAAAGTTTTTCTTTCCCCTTTACCCCCCTAGGCCCCAAAAAAAAAAAAAAAAAAAAAAAAAAAAAAATGGGGGTTTTTGGGGGGCCCAAACCGGTGGGGACTTAAGCCTAGGGGGGAATGTTTTTTTGGTTGCTAATGCTAGACTCTTTTGGAGTATTTTTTTTTTAATTTTTTAAAGCGGTTTTGTGTGATTTGGGGTGGGGGGGGAACCAATGCCCCAACTTCTCCATAAGGTCAGAGGAAACCCCTTTGGGGAAAATTGGGGCCCCTGTTGCCCTTTTAAAGGGGGCCCCGGGAAAAAAACCCCTGGGGGTTTTTAATTTTTTGGTTGTAGGACCCTTTACTCCCAAATTTGTCTTGCAGACCTTTTTTTTTGGGGTTTTTACGGACTGAACTAGACCAGCTACCCCTGCCCCCAAAAGGGGCCCCTTTCTGCTCTGCCCCCTTGGTTTTCACAAATACACAGGATGAGTGGGGCTTTTTTATGGGGAAAACTAGGGAGCTGAATTCTGTCTTCATCCTTTTCAGGGCAACCTTTTGCCAAAACAGGGGCCTTTTTTCTAGCCCCTGCGTGATTTTTTTTTTTAAGCATGTGGTTTTTTTATGAAAATTTTTGGGATTAAATTTTTTAAGGGGAAAGCATCATACATTGGGGGCCCAGGTTGAGCTCAAACTTGTCATGTTGCCTGTGAAAGAAGAACCCAAAATCAGCCCGGGAAAATCCGGGGGGCTGGGATTGGGAGATGTGGGCCATCAACATGACAGTGCGGTCCTTTTTATCCTTATAAAATTTTTCCAAAAACCGGGTTTTAAAAATTTTTTTTGAAAAAAAACCCCCGGGAAAAGCTTTCCCAAGTCTAAAGTGGAAACCCCGGGGGGGGTTTTTTCAGGCAAAGGGGCCCTTTGTACCTGTTTTTTTCATCATTCCGGTAAAAGGGGGGGGTTCCTCCCTGGTTGGGCGGTGTTTTGCCCATGTGATGGAACCTTTGTGAAGGACCCACACTCACATTTTTTGGGACGGTTTTGAGAGCCTGATGGGGGTCCCGGGGTTTTGGAGACCAAAAAAAACCCCCTGGCACTTGGTGGTTTTTCCACACAACCCCAGCGGGTTTTTCCAACCCTCCAGCCAAAACCATGGGGGACTTGAGCCAAAGGGCAAAGCAGAATTTTCCCCCTTTTTGATTTGGGGGTTTTGGGGATTGATAAACCCCCAAAAATTTGCAACCCTATCCTGGGGGTTTCCCCCTCCGGATTTTTTTTTTTTCCCTATGAATCTAAACGGAAATTTTTTTCCCTTAAAAGCAAACTTTTTTTAGGGCTGGTAAAAGATGGGGGGCCCCTTTTTAAACACAATCTTTTTTATGACCTAGATGTTCCCAAGAAAGCCTCTTTTAAAACAAGGGGCCCCAAGAGCTTCCCTTTACCCACAAAAGAATGATGAGGACCAGCAAGATGGCCTCGGGGGGGTTAAATTTTTACTTGCTGCCAAGTTGCTAAGTTTCCCCTGTTTTTTGAGCCCGGTTACACATGGTGGGATAACCAATCCTAGAGTTGCCCTCTGACCTTCCACATGAAAACCTGGCATGAAAAAAGCACACATCCTAAAAACCCCTTTTAAAAAACAAATTTTCTTAAAAAAAAAAAGAAAAGGGGCCCCTAAAATCTTTTGACCCCTTCCTTGGGGTTTTGGTTTTTTGCTGTGCCTTTTTTTTGTAAAAAACCCCCCGCTCGAAACCCCACCCTGGCCCCCAAATCATTTTGGGGGCCTTTTAAATTCAAAATTTTTTCCGGGGAAAGTCTCTAAAAAACGCCCTTTTGTTGGCAAAGGGGAATAAAAATTTTAAATTTTTCATTCTGAAAAAAAAAAGGGGCCCATAAGCCTTAAAAATTAAAAAAGACCCCCCCGAGACTTCAAACCCCTAAAATTTTGGGCAGCTTTTTGCGGGGGGCCCCCAAATTTTTTGGGGTTTTTTCCCCCTGACCATGACATAAAGTGACTGAGGGGGTTATTTTTTTGTCTCTGTCTTTTTTTTTTTTTTTTTTTTTTGGCAAAAGGGCCCGAAAAACCCGGGAGCCCCTTTGGGGAAACAACCCCCCTAACCGACCCCCCCCCTCCCCCCTTTTTCGTCCGCTAAAAAGTCCATTTTTAAGGGTTAAATTAAAATTGGCCGATTTAAAAAAAAAAATTTTTTTTTCTTTTTTAAAAAATTTTGGGGTTTTTTGTAAATTTTTTTTAAAAAAATTTTTAAAAAAGGGGTTTTGGTTTTTCAAAAAAAAAAACTGAAGAATGCATCAGACCCCCCGAGCTGGGGGGTTACAGGTTGTGGCAAGTCTCCAAATTTTGGGGGCTGGTAACAAAACCCGGGGGCCTCTGGGCCAGCAAGTATTTTTAAAACCCCCTAAAAACCATCTCTTAAACCCCAAAAAGTGTTGATTTTATGAAGTGAAGGGGCTTTTTTCCCTTTGTGACCCCAGTACAAAAAAAGGGGTGTTTTTTGCAGAGAAAAAATTTGGAGGGGGGTTAAAAGGGGGTATAGGGGCCCCCAAATTTTACCTTTTATTTTTTGCTTAGAAGCCCCCCCCAAACCAGAAATTTTTAAAACCCCAAAATTTAATTTCCCCTTTGGGTTTAAAAAAAAAAATTATTTAATTATGTTTATAAATACTCTTTTTTAAAGGGATACCTGCATAACAAAAGGGGAAAACACATTTTTTTGGGGAGGGGGTTTAAAACCCCCATGGGTTTGGGAATTAAACTCAGGACCTCGGGGTGGGGCAGCCAGTCCCCTTTAAACACAAAACCATCTGTCCAGCTGTGGAAATTTAAAATTTTTAAGGGGTTTTAATTTTTTTAAAATGTAGGGGTGTTTTTTTATTATGTATTTTCACTTGTTTTTTCCTGCTCCCCAAAAGGGAAAACCGAAGTGGTCTTGGACCCCCTGGAACGGGGAATTGGGGACAGGGGTTTGGGAAAATTTTTTGGGTTTTTCCGGAATTGTTTTCCGGGGCTTGTAAGATACAAGTGTTTTTTTACCCCTGAGAAAAATTTTCCCCCAGCACCATTATGGATCGGGGGGGCCCCTATTTGGGGTGTCCCCCCTTTTAAAACCCTTTTCACTCTCTGCCCCTTTACTTCACATGTCTTTTTTTCATATGTATGTTTGTATGTATGTTGTATGTTTTGTTTTTTGGAGGGGACATGCCCACATGTGGGGGCCCGATGACTTTGGGGAGTCAGTTCCCCTCTTTACTCCATGGTTTTTAAAAATGGATTTTGGGGTTTGGGTTTGGGGAAAAATTGGTTGCTAATGCTAGACTCTTCTGGAGTAGTATCTTTAATTCTTGAGCAGGGTGTGTGAGTTTGTGGTGGGACTCATGCCCCAACTTCTCCATAGAGGTCAGAGGACAACTTTGGATTGGGTCTGTCTGTCCATCATGTAGGTCCTGGGTATAAAACTCAGGCTGTCAAGTTTGGTTGTAGGAGCTTACTCACCAAGTTGTCTTGCAGACCTTCATTTTGAGACTTACTGACTGAACTAGACCAGCTAGCCCTGACCCCCAGGGATCCTTCTGTCTCTGTCTCCTTGGTTCACAAGTACACAGAGATGAGTCCAGCTTTTTTATGTGGTACTAGGGAGCTGAATTCTGTCTTCATACCTACAGGGCAAGCCCTTGACCAACATAGCCATTTTTCTAGCCCCTGCAGTGATGTTTTTCTTAAGCATGTAGGTTGTATGTAAATATCTGGATTATATATTTGAAGAAGCATCATACAGTTGAGCCCAGGTTGAGCTCAAACTTGTCATGTTGCCTGTGAAGTAGCAACCATCATGCCTTGGCATCCGAGTGCTGGGATTAGAGATGTGTGCCATCATACATGACAGTGCGGTCCTTTTTATCCTTATGTATGTTTCTGAACCTGGGTTTAATTTTCTGCAAATAAACCCTGAGATGCTAGTCCCAAGTCTAAAGTGTGAGAACCACTGGGGATTCTTCAGGCAAAGACTTGTGTAGCTGTGACTTTCATCTCTGGTAAAAGTGACGTCTCTCTGGTGGGCTGTGTTTTGCCCATGTGATGGACCATTTGTGAAGGACCCACACTCACATTTCTTGGACTGGTGAGAGCCTGAGTCAGGGTACCAGGTTTGGAGACCAGACAGAGCCTGGCACTTGGTGGAGTTTCCACAGCAACCCCAGCTGGGTCACCTCCAGACCACCATGGTGACTTGAGCCAAAGGGCAAAGCAGCAGTTTGCCCTCTTGATTTAGAGATGTGAGGATTGATAGGTACCCAGCAGATCTGCACCCTATGTCCTGCTGGCTTCTCCTCCAGGATATTCTGTTTTACTCATGAATCTAAACGGAAATATTTACCTTAAAAGCAAACAGTTTTAGGCAGCTGAGTAAAAGATGGTGGGTCATTTTACACAATCTTTCTATGACCTAGATAGATTCCAAATGAACGCTCTCTTGTTACAAGGGAGCCCCAAGAGCTTCCATTTACTCACAAAGAATGACTGAGGACCAGCAAGATGGCTCAGTGGGTAAATGTACTTGCTGCCAAGTTGCTAAGCTTGCTGAGTTTGAGCCTCGGTTACACATGGTGGGATAACCAATCTCCTGAGAGTTGCCCTCTGACCTTCACACATGCACCATGGCATGAAACAAGCACACATCTCTCAACCCCTTCAACAAACAAATAAGTCTTAAAAGAATGAATGAGAAGGACACATATATCTTCTGAGCTTCCTTGGGTGTTTTGGTTTCTGCTGTGCCTTTCTTTGTGCACACCCTGCTCGAAACTCACCCTGGCTCCCAAAGTCCACGTCTAGGCCTCAGACTTCTAACTCTTCCTGAGAATGTCTCTCAGAGCGTCCTAGTTGGCAAATGGAACTCAAAATTTAATTTCTCATTCTGAAAAATTCAAGACACTATAAGCCTTGAATTAAAATGACTCCCCTGAGACTTCAATCCTCTATAATTGGGCAGCTGTAGCTGTGGGCACAAACTCATTGATTGTTCTCTGACCATGACATAAAGTGACTGATGGATTATTCATAGTCTCTGTCATTCTTTTTTTTTTTTTTTTTTTTTTTTTTTTTTTGGTTTTCGAGACAGGTTTCTCTGTGTAGCCCGGGCTGTCCTGGAACTCACATCTGTAGACCAGGCTGGCCTCGAACTCAGAAATCCGCCTGCTCTGCCTCCAAGTGCTGGGATTAAAGGCGTGCGCCACCACTGCCCGGCTAGTCTCTGTCATTCTTTTTGCAGAGGACCTTAAAAACATCGCAGTACCCTGTGAAACAATACCACAACCTTTCTTTCTCTCTCTCTCTGCTAAAAGTCACTTTAAGTGTATGTAAATGTGCTGATTTATATAAAAATATTTTATTTTCATCTCTATGTATGTGGGTGTATCTGTGTAAATATATGTCATATGTAAGTGGTATCAGTAGAGAATAGAAGAATGCATCAGATCCCTGGAGCTGGAGTTACAGGTTGTGGCAAGTCTCCTAATCTGGGTGCTGGTAACAAGAACCCAGGTCCTCTGAGACAGCAGCAAGTATTCTTAACCACTGAGCCATCTCTTCAACCCAAATGTGTTGATTTTATGAAGTGAAGGGGCTCAATGCATAGTGACCCCAGTACAGAAAAGGCTGTTCTTGCAGAGACAAGATAGGAGTGGGTTGAAGTGGCCTATAGGTGTCCTAAATGACCAATCATTTCTGCTTAGAAGCACCCCCAAAGCCAGCAATTGTCACACCATTATTAATATTTCCCCCTTTAGGGATTAAAAAAAACTTATTTAATTATGTTTATGAGTACTCTATTTTAATGTATACCTGCATAACAGAAGAGGGTATCACATCTTCTTGTAGATGGTTGTGAGCCACCATGTGGTTGCTGGGAATTGAACTCAGGACCTCTGGATGAGCAGCCAGTGCCCTTAACCACTGAGCCATCTGTCCAGCTGTAGGAATTACTTTTAAGGTTTTAATTTTTTACATGTATGGATGTTTTATATGTATGTATGTGCACTATGTGCATGCCTGCTACCCAAAGAGACCAGAAGTGAGTCTTGGATCCCATGGAACTGGAATTGCACATGGTTGTGAGGTACCATATGGGTTCCAGGAATTGAATCCAGGTCTTGTAAGACTACTAAGTGCTCTTGACCACTGAGACATGTCTCCAGCACCATATGGATCTGGGGGCCATATTTGTGTGTCAAGCCGCTTTAGCATCCTCTGCACTCTCTGTCATTTACTTCACATGTCATTTTACATATGTATGTATGTATGTATGTATGTATGTATGTATTATTGGCAGGAGACATGCACACATGTGAAGGTCAGATGACTTTTGTGGAGTCAGTTCTCTCTTCTACTCCATAGGTTCTAAGAATGGATCTTGGGTTGTCAGGTTTGGTGGCAATCTCTTTTACCTGCTGCGTGCACCTTTTCTCCTTATACTTTAAAGAGAAACTTCCAATTGATACTGCATATGTTACCTATATCTGTTCTTCTTTAAATATGCACTTATTATTTACAATGACTGACAATGTCATATGTACTTGCCCTGCTGCTGTGTCATTTAGCCTGGGAAGATACACAGAAGTACCTGTCCACCCACGTAGGGCAATGACACACTAAAGAACAGATTCCATACAAATGTGTCTTGGTGAGCCAATGAATTTGTTGGGATCACTCACAGAAGGGTGGGTGACTCTTCGAGTAATTACATCAAACGGTAAGCCTATGCTTCCATGTGTGAGCATTCACAAATCTGTGCCACGACATCCCCTACACAATTCCCAAGCACCCATTGCCCTCTTCTGCCTTCCAGCAAGGATAGACTGTTCCTAGAACCTCTGTGTTTTAAGTTTCATGAGTTTTTATAGTTTCTTGTGGCTTTCATGAGCCCATGACACTTCTTCCTCCCTCCATGAGGTGATATTTTAATTCAATAACAGCTATGCATCCCATTTAGCTATATTCAGCCTGGAACACACACACACACACACACACACACACACACACACACACACACACACAGAGGATTAGAATAGAAAATGCACCTGCATACTACCCAAAATTGCACGTACATCTGTGGATAAGCATTGTGAAGGTGGCAGTAACTGAAGTTTGTGTAAGATGTTTGCTTACTAAAAAGGAAGATGGACTTGGTACTGGACAGAGTCTATTTTGTTTTTTCGAAGACAGTTGCCTGTGTGGCTCTGGCTTGGAACTAGATATGTAGAGCAGATTGGTCTTACACAGACACAGACACACATAGACACACATAAAAACCTCCCCCCACACACACCCACACCCCTACATCAAGAGACATAGATATATAGAGGAAACTTAATTGTCAAGTAAATAATGAATCTGAAAAAACTGTATATGGTACACCCCAACTTTGAACACTTCAAATAACAAAAAAATATATAGAGATGCTAAAAAATACCAGTGTTGCCAGGGAGATGGGTTAGAGAGAGAGAGATAGATGGGGCACAAGGGATGCCAACCAAGTGAAGCTATTATGTATAACTTAACTAACTCTACCACGGAGAACATGTGACATCATACATATGTCAATATTTGTTTCCTAGTTGTTACAGCATCACTCTGTTGGAAGTGGTGATGGGTAGAAGAGTCATGGAAACTGCACTTCCTGTTTAATTTTGCTGTGAATCTAAAACCACTCTAAAAAAAATAAACTATCTTTCAAGACATAGATACTTTCTGTGGGATGTGGGATAGATATCCTTAAAACATGATAGCCTGAGAGTAGACTCTGAGTGAGACCAGGCATAGTGGCACACATTTTTAATCCCAGATCTCAAGAGGCAGAGGCAGGCAGGCAGATCTCTGTGATTTTGAGTTGAGAGAGAGATGGGGAGGGAGAGAGGGAGGGAGACAGAGGAGGGGAGGAGAAGTGGGAGAGGAGAGCAGGCAGGCTTGGGTATTTATCTTCTACTTCCACTTTGTTTGAGGCCATGCTTGTTGGTCTCTAATGCATATGATAGGCTAGTTGGCTTGTCAATTTCTAGAGACCTGTTTCCATCTCCCATTTCACCACAGAACACGGGGATTACGCACATACACACACACACACTGTGTCCAGCTTTTTTGTGGATTCTGGGGATTCAAACTCAAGCCTCCCACTCACACAGCTAGCTCTTTACCCCGTGGAACTGAACTGTGTCCCCAGCTCCGCCATACCTTTTTGTGGCTCCTTAACTCTGGTTTTGTTTTGTCTCATTTTAAATACCAGATAAGTTCCCATTGTGTAGATTTGTCACAGACATTTCAATTGCTTCAAGTTTGGGAAATTAAGCCGATAAACATTCTCACATAGGTTTTGTGCAGACAAAAGCTTTTGGTTTGCTTGGGTCAATTCCAAGGAGCAATTTGCTGAATCATACAGTAGGAGCCTGGTTAGTTTTGCAAAAAAACTTTCAAAGTGACTTTCTAAGGGGCTGTACCAGCAAGTGGGAGCTGCTTCCTACCAGCATCAGCATTTGGTGCTCAGCGAGTGTTTTGAACGTGAGTTGTTCTCATGGGTATACAGTGGTGCCTCATTATTGTTTTCAGTTAATATTTCCTGAGGCACATGGTGTTGAGCATCTTTTTCTATGTGTATTGTCCATCTGTGACTATTCTTTGGTGAGGCAACTGTTCACATTCTTTTCCTTCTGCTGAACTGGGTCATTAATTCTCTTATTAAGTAGTTCCGACACTCAGAAGGCAGGGCCTAGAGGAACACCACACGCTGAAGACTGTCCTGTCTCTACAGGGAGCTCCAGACCAACTTGAATTACAGAGTGAGCATATGGTCCTAGCATGTGGTTCAGTGATTAAGAGCACTGGCTACCCTCCCAGCAAACCCAGGTTCAGTTCCCAGCACTCATGTGGCAGCTAAGAACTGCCTCCAACTCCAGTTCTAGGGGATTCCATGAATTCTAGCCTCTGGTAGCTCTGCATGCATGTGGTACACGCAGGCAAAATAATTACATACATAATGTTAAATTAAATAAATTTAAAAAATAGTTAATCTTATAAACTCAGTGAAGTTGTAAATAAAATATATAAATTATAAATAATGTACACAACTAGTTGATATAATGGTGTACTTTTTTTTTTTTTTTTTGGTTTTTCGAGACAGGGTTTCTCTGTATAGTCCTGGCTGTCCTGGAACTCACTCTGTAGACCAGGCTGGCCTCGAACTCAGAAATCCGCCTGCCTCTGCCTCCCAAGTGCTGGGATTAAAGGCGTGCGCCACCAACGCCCGGCACAATAGTGTACTTTTAATTGTTAACATTTTGACTTTGTTTTTTCTTTTAGTATTTTTGAGTCAATGTTATTTCTCTGGTCTCTCACTCTTTTTAAAGAATGTCAGAATGCATGTGAGCCCTTTGTGGGAAAATCCTTCTGCCTTTGGCAACTGTGTGACGTTGGTTTGATGCTCAGTATCTGTGCTGGGTTGCAGCCTTTGCAGTCTTGTAGTCCTGATGCAGTCGTGGTAGGATATTTTCACTGAGGGTGCCCTTAAAGGCCGAATGCAGAAACAGCAGATGCTGTTGCCGCCATCTCTCACCCCCTACATTTACCTGCCACTTATCAAGCTGCTACAAGGTTTCCAATCAGTTGAGATGATGGGTCTGGTAAAGAGGTAGCGGCTGAGCTGCAACTGAATTCAAATCATTCTCTAGGCTCCTAGGACAGGGCTGATCCCATCACAACGAGGCCTCATTTGCCACCGCAGTCATATAGGCATGGCTATATGACTTCTTGAGATCTAGTAATTTGAACTATAGATCCTAGCTGATAAAATTAAGTCTTCACCAATAATGGAGGTCTTGGCTCAATAATCTACTTAGGTTTGGACTTGGGGAGAATCTGATAGGCTGGCACAGATGGAGTGCTCACTTGTGGCCCAATCGTCTGTGGCCAGATGATAATAGCATAGAAGCTTCTAGCAGAATCTGAGTCAGAGTCAGAGGAGAACCTGTCTCCTGAGGAGAGTACTTGTCCCACAGAAGGAACAGAGTTACTGGCTGACAAAACACTCTTTACTCTCTATAATGTGGACTTCATTCAGAAGACAACACAAAGTTTTGAAGAGGAAAAAGGTCCTGCCCTCCTGTTGATCAAGGACAGGTATAGTAGACAAGGAGCTTGAGATGGACAGTAAGCAGAAGGGCTAGAGAAATGTGGCTCAGAGGGAAGAGTGTTTTCTTAGCATGCAGGGAGCTTTGGGTTTGAGCCCCAACACTTCATAAAGAAGGGTAGAGGTGTGTGCTTGTAATCCCAGAACTCCAGACACAGAGGTAGGAGAATCAGAAGTTCCAGGTCATCTTTGAGTACACAGTAAATTTGAGGCCACCCTGGGCTACAAGAGATCCTGTCTCAAAACCAAACAACAAGACTAGGTGTGGTGGCATGCACCTTTAGACCCAGTATTTGGGAGGCAGAGGCAGAAGGATCTCTGTGAGTTCAAGGCCAGCCTGGACCACAGAGTGAGTTCCAGGACAGCTAGGGCTACCCATAGAAACCCAGTCTTGAAAAACCTAAGCCAACCAATCAACCAAACAAAAAACCCAAACTAACAACCACTGAGAATCATAAACTGCACAGAGAAGGGAAATTAGTTTGCCAAGTCCAAGGCTGGGAAAGTGAAAGCGAAAGCAAAGGGAGGAAGTGTTTGACTGTTGACCTTGACTGAAACAAACATATGTACAAATACGGGCATGGTGAATTGGAAATAACTCGGGGGGGGGGGGGGTGTCAATCCGGAACCAGATGCAAGTGTTGTAAATTGTAGTTATTAGGGGTTACACTGTCAAGCAGAAAACAGGATGCCCAATTAAGTCCAGGTTCCAGGAAAACAAAGGGCGTTTAGTGGCCACCTTTATGATTGAAAGAGTCATTCATTGTGTAACTGAAATTTAAATATAACTGGGTACTCTCTGCTGTGTTCACATTTACTAAATTTGGCAATCTTTTTATGGGTTATTGTTGTTGTTGTTTAAGAACAGGGTCTCATTGTACTTAGGCTAGCCTCAAATTCAATATGGCCAATGATGACCTTAAACTTCTGATTATATTGCCTCTCTCTTTGAGTGCTGGGATTATAGGTGTGTGCCACTATGCCTGGTTAATGCATAGTTGAGGGTTTGTGAATGCCAAGCAAGCACCCTACCAACTGAGATACACCCAGCACCCTGGCAGTTTTGAACAAGAAACCAAAGAAGGCTCCATAGCTTGAGGCTGTTGATCTAACACAAGCACTTCTTGCTTCTAAAATCTAGGCGATGAAAACCTGACACCCAGGAGTACACTTAGTGCTATTGGGTTCCTTTTCAGTTCCACACAACAGGATTTCCATTAACATGTCAGTGTGTTGACTGCAATCTTTAAATGTCTTTATGCCTTCAACTCTGTCACAGGCACCTTTTGTTACTATGCCAACTCAGTTGAAGCCACAGAATTCTTTTTTTTTTTTTTTTTTTGGTTTTTCGAGACAGGGTTTCTCTGTGTAGTCCGGGCTGTCCTGGAACTCGCTCGGTAGACCAGGCTGGCCTCGAACTCAGAAATCCGCCTGCCTCTGCCTCCCAAGTGCTGGGATTAAAGGCGTGCGCCACCACCGCCCGGCTGAAGCCACAGAATTCAATTAACCAAATATCCCCTTCCCTTGAGACTAGCTCAGCCATCAAACCGCTGGGCTTACTGACATCATCCATCCACAATCTGTTCTCTCAGTGAGTCACAACAGAAGCAGATAGGAAGCAACAGTCAGGAATCCCAGATGTGCAAATGTGTTGCCTGCTTTCTGTCCATCCTTCTTCCTCTGCCAAGAGAGTGTGGGGCTAGGCTTCAGGAAGGCACACACAGCTCTGGGCTTCCTGGCCAGCTGTGAAGGAGCTCTGTGGGCTTTACAGCCAGGACCCTGAGGGAGCTATTAGGAGCACACTCAAGAGAAGGCTCTCTCAGCAATTTTCACTCAATAGAAAAGAGGCCCCCGGGGAAACACATCTTCTTCAGGACACTAGTTCAGATGGCCTGGTCTGCTCCACTCTTTTCCAGTTTTCACGCTTGCTGTGTCCAGGGAAGATTTTAAAAATGAGATGTAATTTGGGATCTTGCTCTAAAATCCTGTAATGTACTAGAGGATAGCAAGGATCTTCTCTTCTAGAAGTTTCTATGTTGACTACATCACAGAAGGCTCTTCTTTGGGATTACTGCTGAAGAGGGAGAGGAGGTAGCTGCCACCCCCTGCATGGTGTACCTTCAGCTCTGCCTCTCACAGCGTGGTCACAGTCACCACACTGGTTATCCATAGCAAACCACCCAGAGCATCCTCCGTTAGCACCCTGCTCCCGACCCCACCCATTCAAGGGTCTCTGGAACTTTGTGTTTATTTTTCTCTTAACCTTGGGCCTACGTGGGGTCTGTCTAGCTAGGTGGTTTATGTTTTGCTCGCTTGAGTTAGGATAGCCTGGCCTTTAAGTCACTATGTCACTGAGGACGTCCTTGAACTCATGATCTTTCTATTCCTTCTTCCCCAGTACTGGGATTACAGACATGTGCTAACATGCCTGGCTTCCAGTGGGTTCAGTTCCCCCAAGTATAGTGCTGGACCCAGACTGCATCAGCACCCTCCACTCCATTTTCATTTTTTTACATGTGTAATTGTAGATATTTATAGCAGAGAGTATGACATTTTATGTATAGACAACACACAGTGATCAATCAGATCCATCATCTCAATCAGAAAAAAAAAATCTCTTTGTGTTAGAAACATTTAAAACTTCTCTACTAGGTATTTTAAAATTTGAAAGCTGGGCATAGTGGCCAGAGGCAGGAGAATTATAAATTTGAGTTCAGCCTGGACTACTTAGAGAGATCTAAGACATCTAGGGCCACATGTCAAGAATTTTATCTCAAAAAACCAAAACAAAGACACTGGAGAGATAACTCAGATGTTAAGAGCATTGGCTGCTCCAGACGACCCGGGGTTCAGTTCCCAGCATCCACATGGCTGCTCACAACCATCTGTAATTCCAATTCCAGGGGATTCAACATCCTCACATGGATATATATGCAAGCAAAACACCAATCAGTGCACATAAAAATAAAAATAAATAAATCATTAAAAACGCCAAGAACAATAATAGTAATGAACAGTTGTTGAGTGGTTACTCTCCCGTGACATGTAGAATAGATGTTGATCCTTCAAGCCAACTGTACTTGTGTCTGTTAACCAGCCTGCTCCATCCCTCTCCCAACTTCCCAGCCCCTGTACCACTATTCCACTCTCTGCATCTACAAAACTGTTATTCTTGATACGTTGTCCCCAATCTGTCTGCTTGCATAGCCCTTTCCTCATCATGTGGGGCTGCTCCTAAGATTTTAGCCCTGCACCACACTTGCTTTTCAAAGCTGGGCCAAGAGTCACCTAAAAAAAAATTCTTAATGATTTGTAAATTGCTCTTTTTAGTGGTCCTGTACATGCAATCAGGTCAATGTATAATTATGAGACATTAACTACTACTACTACTACTAATTATTATTATTATATTATCATCTGTCCTTTATTCTTTTAGAGCCTTCAGGATCAATAACTCTATAGTCTTTGAAACTATAATAAATTTCATCTACATTAATACAGATTTGAATTAATAATAATAAAAAAAATTTAGCCCTGATTGGCAGGCTTTCTGTGGCTCTTGACAGAGGACTAGTTAGTGGTTACAGATTTAAAAAAAAAATGCCAATATCAAAACAATAAAGGCTTCCTAATTTCTTGTTACACTTAATTACTTATTTTGTGTGTATAGGTGCACTCTCATGGAGGTCAGAGGACAGCTTTTAGACTGAGTTTCATCTCCCCTTCTACCACGTGGCTTCTAGGGATTAAACCCAGCTGACAGGGTCTGCAGCAGGTGTCCATATCCTCTGTGCCATCTTACCAGTCTTTCTATCATGCAGTCATTCATCCTTCCCTTCAGAGGCAGAGAGAAGCATCCTTGAAGATCTTGACTCTACCTGAGTCATCCCAGCACCTCTATGTGTGCACACAGGGTCATATAACATGCAGCTCCACACTGGATCTTCTTTAATCCCTAGAAGCCACGTGGTAGAAGGGGAGATGAAACTCAGTCTAAAAGCTGTCCTCTGACCTCCATGAGAGTGCACCTATACACACAAAATAAGTAATTAAGTGTAACAAGAAATTAGGAAGCCTTTATTGTTTTGATACATCTTCCAACACTTCCCAGGTAGTATGGACAGAGGACAGATTTCTCTCTCTCTCTCTCTCTCTCTCTCTCTCTCTCTTCTGACTCTGTCTCTCTCTCTCTTTCTTTTTTCCTGGCTTTTCAAAACAGGGTTTCTCTGTGTAGCCCTAGCTATCCCAGAACTCTCTCTGTAGCCCAGGCTGGCCATAAACTCAGGGACCTGGCTGTCTCTGTCTCCAGAAGGCATGCACCAGAGCACTCAGTTTTATTTCAGTCTTTCTGTCTCTTAAGTAATAAGTCATAATGGCGTGTAAAGATAATGTATCCATGAAGAATAGAACTATTTTTTATTGCTTTCTTGAGCAATGCTGTATGGACATCTTACCCTTTTTTTTTTGTGACCTTAATTGCTGCTGTGTGAAATAGTTATAAGACAAATTTCTAGAAATGGACTTAATAGGATCTAGAGAAAGCATTTGGGATTTGTCAAGAGCTCTTTAAAAAGGTAGCAACAGCCGGGCGGTGGTGGCGCACGCCTTTAATCCCAGCACTTGGGAGGCAGAGGCAGGAGGATTTCTGAGTTCGAGGCCATCCTGGTCTGCAGAGTGAGTTCCAGGACAGCCCGGGCTACACAGAGAAACCCTGTCTCAAAAAACCAAAAAAAAAAAAAAAAAAAGGTAGCAACAGCTGGGCAAGACTGCATGTGCCTTTATTCCCAGCATGTGCTGGTTTGGGTGAGAATGGCCCCCATATGCCCATAGATTTGTGGAAGGATTAGGAGGTGTGGCCTTGGTAGAGGAGGTGTGTCACTAGGATGGGCTGTGAAGTTTCAGAAGTTCACACCACTCCCAGTTATCTCTGCCTTTCCCTCTGCATGTGACAATTTTGTTGTACATATTTTTATATGCTTATGGATCAGCTGTAACCTTTCAGATAATGTCACAGTGCCTGTCTGTCTGCCACCATGCTCCACACCAAGATGATTGTGAACTCATGAACTCTACTGTCTCTGGAACTGTGAGCCCCACATTAAACACCTTTGTTTTTAGGTTGCCTTGGTCATGGTGCTTTATCAAGTCAATTGAAAAGTAGCTAAGCACAAAGACAGAGGCAGGTGGCTCTCTGTGAGTTCAAGGTCAGCAGTTTGATCTACACAGAGGTCCTGTCAGGGCTACACAGTGAGGCTCTGTCTTGGGGGGTGGGGGAGGGGAGGCAAAAGAGGCAATGAATAAACTGCCCACAGTGTCTCAGTCTTTTGCCATAAACTCCAGCCTAGCTGGCGTAGTTACTGTTATCATTTTACCAGCCTGGAAAATGTATCTTTATGTTATGACTGTAGGAAACTTGAATGTTTTAGAAACACTTAGGGGGCTGGGATTGTAACGCAGTTGGTATGCTGATTGACTAGCATGCACAGAAACCAGCACCGAATAAGCTGGATATGGTGATTGCACATCTGGAATCCAAGAACTTGGGTCCGAAGTTCAAGGATATTCTCAGCTACTTAGTGAGTTGGAGACCAGACGGGGTATATGAGACCCTGCCAAGAAAGGAGGAAGGAAAGAAGAAAAAAAATGAATGGAAGGAAGGAAGGAGCCGGGCGGTGGTGGCGCACGCCTTTAATCCCAGCACTTGGGAGGCAGAGGCAGGTGGATTTCTGAGTTCGAGGCCAGCCTGGTCTACGTAGTGAGTTCCAGGACAGCCAGAGCTACACAGAGAAACCCTGTCTCGAAAAACCAAAAAAAAAAAAAAAAAAAAAAAAGGAAGGAAGGAAGGAAGGAAGGAAAAAGACAAAGCTATAAACAAACATTAATCTTCACTGTGTTTCAGAATTTCTATTTCTAATAATGCACAACAATTGCCCTCTCACTTAACTCGAAAGCAGAGCTGAGACTTGCTCTTTAGGTGCAGTTAGGAGAAACTTGACCCAGAGGGTGGGTTCTCTTCTATTCCTCTATTTTGCTTTAAATATTTGGTCACTGCATGAAACAGTGTATGAATAGATTACAGTGACAAATGATTCAAGCACAGACATTTATAATGAAAACTTGGAGATCCACAGAGGTAATGACTGACAGTATCCTATATACTCTCTGCCCTCCCCCCACCCCTGTCACGAACCATAATGTCCGTGTCATCTTATGACACACACCATTTTTCATGTCCATTTTTGCTTATTACATTTGACTTGGAGAAAAATTCCACATGAAAACTGGCAGCCCCCTTTCCTCCTTTCTAAAGCTTATGGTGTCTCATAAAACAGACTTTAAGGTGGTGTTACATTATGGCCCATAAGCCTCTAGAGCAGCAGCTCTCAACCTGTTGGTCAAAACCCCTTTGATGGGGGATCACATATCACACATCCTGAATGTCAGATATTTATATTATAATTCTTTTTTAAAAATTTTGATTTATTTATTTATTTAATGTATGTGAGTCCACTGTAGCTGTCTTCAGACACACCAGAAGAGGGCATCAGATCCCATTAGAGATGGTTGTGAGCCACCATGTGATTGCTGGGAATTGAACTCAGGACCTCTGGAAGAGCAGTCAGTGCTCTTAACCACTGAGCCATCTCTTCAGCCCAACATGACAATTTTTAATAGTAGTAAAACTACAGATATGAAATAGCAATGAAAATAATTGTATGGTGGGGGGGTCACCACACCATGAGGAACTGTGTTAAAGGGTCGCAGCATTAGGAAGGTTGAGAACCACTGCTCTAGAGCAATCTATAGTCCCTTCAGAGAGTCCTCAAGATCAAGTCTGTGTGTTGACCATCACCCTAGTGGCACAGAAGCCCAGTAAGTGACTTCCTGGTGCCTCTGTACTGCTGCACTGGTCACCGGGCATTGCAACAATACAAAATAAAAAGAAAAACAAATTCACTTAAGAATCTCCTCTCAGCCGGGTGGTGGTGGTGCACGCCTTTAATCCCAGCACTTGGGAGGCAGAGGCAGGAGGATTTCTGAGTTCGAGGCCAGCCTGGTCTACATATTCTACACGAATCTGAGCAGGGATCAAAGGTTTTCGTCACACATCCTGCAGTGCAGTATTTGCTGAAGAACAGTGCTCCTTCCGGGGAACTATAAGCTGACCATGTTGTGTTTCTCACACACTGTCATTTTTACTTGGAAAGGACATGTTGACATACACATGATGGTCCTCTTGACTTTGAGGGTTGGCAAACATTTCCATAAAAATCAACTGAGTGAGTCACTTTAAGAAATCAACTGACAGTATTTGCTGCCAGACCCAGTTCTAGTTTTCAATGGGAAAAATAAGAATTTGAACAAACCTGTTTTAAGTCCCTTTGCCATCTATAGTGTCTTCATCTCTCAGCACTCAAAGATGGATTTGCTGTGAGTGGAGATTAATGAGCATGGTTCTCAGCACAGATATTTAATTTCCAAATATGTATTTATTGTATGTGTGTGTGCTATCTCACTGCCTCCTGATACTTACATTATGTGAGGAAATGTGTCAGCATTTAAAAGTTCTGTGTAATTTAGCAAACTAATATTTTCCAAATGCTGAATGCATTATGTTACGAACTCACCCATGGATAAAAGATTCATTCAAAGAACAAAGGGAAGAGCAGAGTTTTATATAACAGAGTGTTAAAAGTGTTAAATTCATATTGATTTGGATTCAGATTATACACTGCAACCTGTAATTATGGAACTACCACTTACTGATGTTTTCTGTAGCGTCAAAGAACATCCACAATTATCTGGAAAAGGTTATTGAGAGCCTCCTCTCTTTGAACTGCACATCTCTGGAGGGCAGTTATTCATTCGACAGGGCCATCAGACCAGCAGCAGCTCAACGGGCTGAATGCAGACACAGGTCTGAGAGCTCAGCCATGAACAAGACACAAGACTTCTAGTCTCATGAAGTTATTTTGTTTTGAGGTATACAATTACTTCTCAAAAAACAAAAACAAAAACAAAAACAAAAACAAAAAAACCACATAGTTTATGCTAACTTGCAATGGGTAATTTTATTGTTTATTAAGTAATTTTATTGTTTATTATTTTTATTACTTATTTTTATTTTATGTGTATGAGTGCTTTGCTTGTATGTGTACCAAAGGCATGTGTACCAACAGCATGTCTGGTGCTCATGGATTCCCTGGAACTGGCCTTAAAGTCAGTTGTGAGCTACCATGTGGGTGCTGGGAACTGACCCGGGTCCTCTGCAAGAGCCAATGCTCTTAGCTGATAATCCCTCCAGGTCCCTTGACATTGTTTTTGCTTGGAGATATATAATTATCTTTCAAAAAAAGATCTGGCTTATGTTGACTTGCAGTGGGTTATTATTAAGTTTATTGATATAAGGACTTTTATTTTTTGTGTATGTATGTCCATGTGTGTGCCAGCACACACTGGAAGTCAGAAGACAACCTGTTTCTCTCCTTCATCTTGTGGGTCCTGGAGCTGGAACTTAGGTCACTAATCTGCTGCAGGTGCCTTTACCTGCTGAGTGATTTCGCCAGCCCTAAATATGTATTCCACAACCTTCATCAGTGTGCATTTTCTTTTTTTTTTTTTTTTTTTTTTTTTGGTTTTTCGAGACAGGGTTTCTCTGTATAGCCCTGGCTATCCTGGAACTCACTACGTAGACCAGGCTGGCCTCGAACTCAGAAATCCACCTGCCTCTGCCTCCCAAGTGCTGGGATTAAAGGCGTGCGCCACCACCGCCCGGCAGATTTTAATACTTTTTAAGACTATAAAGATGTGCTGAGATCAGGTCTGGAAGGTGACAGATAGTGAGCTCTTAGATCAGGAATGAGATTCCTATGCATGACGCTAGCTCCGCCTAAACAAGCAGCTCAAGTCATTCAAGGACCAAGGATGCATGCAAATTGTTCTTGTGCCTGTCTCTAGTAGAGCCTCCCAATACAACTTCTCTCTCTCTCTCTCTCTCTCTCTCTCTCTCTCTCTCTCTCTCTCTCTCTCTCTCTTTCTCTCTCTCTCTCTTCTCTCTTAGGTAAAATGTAAGTTGAAAATTTTAAGTTAAAATTTCTGTCTTAAGCCGGGCGGTGGTGGCGCACGCCTTTAATCCCAGCACTTGGGAGGCAGAGGCAGGCGGATTTCTGAGTTCGAGGCCAGCCTGGTCTACAGAGTGAGTTCCAGGACAGCCCGGGCTACACAGAGAAACCCTGTCTCGAAAAACCAAAAAAAAAAAAAAAAAATTCTGTCTTAGAGTTTCATTGCTGTGAAGAGACACCATGACTACAGCAGCTCTGATAAAGGAAAACATTTAATTGGGGGTGTCTTACAGATTACAGGTTTACTCCATTGCATCATGGTTGGAAGCATGGCAGTGTGAAGGCAGCTGAGAGTTCTGCATCTGAATCTGCAGGTAGCAGGAACTGCAGGAGACACACTTCCTCCAACAAAGCCACACCTACTCCAGGAAGGCCACTCCTTCTAATTGTGCTACTTCCTAATTGTGTGAGGCTATGGGGGGGCCATTTTCTTTCAAGCCACCACAGTTGCTGAGCTGGGACATCTCTCAGTTGATAGTATGTTTGCCTAACATGCACAGAGACCTGGAACTGATCCTAGGCACTGCATGAGCTAGGTGTGGTGGTACTTGCCTGTAATTCTAGCATTTGAGTGATTGAGGAAGGCAAACCAAAAGTTCAAGGTTGTCCTTGGCTACATAGTGAGTTTGATGACATCCCAGGATATGTAAGTCCATGTCTCAAAAAAAAAAAAAAATAATTAATTAATTAAATCACTACATTTTTATGTTTGGACACAATCACTGAACTTGCTGTAATCTGAGTTTCAGCTGTCAAAATCTTTCCTGGCTCAGAGTATGGTCTCATAAAACATGCAAGGCCTTGAGACTTGAGTTTTCTTCTTTGCACTCTTTGAAGCCCTCAGCCCTCACACTGAGGCCTCTTCTTTATGGACCCAAGTGTCTCATTTGGAAAACATGTCCATGGAAAACATGGATCACCTCTCCGCTTCTTGTTTTTTTTCTTTCTCCTTTTATCTGAGGCATTGTTATCTCTGAAATCCCCAAGAACACGCCTTTTAAGTTCTCCCTGGTCCACACCCTGCTGCAAAACCATGTAGTAAGGTGGGTGGCCAAGAAGATGAGGTCACCACAGTTATCCTCCCTGCTGCTAGGAGCCGATCATGCTCAGAACCCTGCCCCAGGGAGAGTGGGTGCCATACAAGCTGGTTCTGCTGAGAGAGAGAACAGAAGGACTGGCTCATGTTGAAATTCCTATAGCAGTTTGGAGACCTATTTCTGGAAATCTCTGAAGCTGGGGGGAGTTGAAGTTATCCTGTTATCTCCTTACAATCTCTCCAAAAAGGTTAACATTCTGATTTGGAAAAAATGAGTATCACAAAAAAGATCAAATAGATGGTTCAAAGTTGCCAAGGCAGAAGGCAGTAAGACAGGATGGAAATCCGGGGTTTTCTATTTTCTTCATATTTTAAAATGTTTGTGTGTTTTCATATCTTGAAATGGGACCTTTCTCTATAACCCTGGTTGGCCTGGTTCTCACTAGGTAGCCCAGGCTATCCTTGAACTCATAGCTGGATCCCTGCTTTAGCCTCCTGAATACTGGCCTCACGTGTGCATAATTATGCATGGCTTCTTATCCTTTTTTAAATTAAAAAAAACCTTTTAATGTTTCATTGATATACTGCAATTCTATTTAGCTGGGCAGTAACTAGTGGGCCACCACAGCTTTCTTTGGACTAACCTTTTAACTGACTTAGAGTATTTATATATTTTTTTTGTGCTGACGGCATTGCAATTCCATGTGTGCATACAACATACAACGATCCAATCAGGGTGTCTTAGAGTTTCGTTGCTGTGAGCAGACACCATGACCAAGGCAACTCTTACAAATGACAACATTTAATTGAGGCTGGTTTACAGGTTCAAAGGTTCAGTCCATTATCATGGCAGGAAGCATGGCAGTGTGCAGGCAGACATGGTGCTGGGGGAGCCAAGAGTACTACATCTTCATCCACAGGAAGCTGAAGGGGACTGTCTTCTGCAGGCAGCTAGGAAGAGACCCATCCACACTGGGCAGAGCCTGAGCATAGGAGGAAACCTCAAAATCCACCTTTACAATGACACACTTCCTCCAACAAGGCACACCTACTGCAACAAGGCCACGCCTCCTAATAGTGCCACTCCCCATAGGCCAAGCATTCAAACACATGGGTCTATGGGGATCAAACCTATTCAAACCACCACACAGGTTAGCCAGCATTTCATCTCATGAAATGTTGCTGCCGGATTAGAGCAACTCTTCCCCTCTGGTGATTTTCAAATGTGTAATTAAATATCATTAGCGAGCCAAGGGCTTCCTAAGGCCTGTAGCTATATCTTTCATGTTTAGCCCTGGCTTCTGTGGGGAAAGATGTGATCAAGGGCCCCAGGGACTATAGGAATTTCATCTCTCTCTCTCTCTCTCTCTAATTTACAGGAAATAAGCCTTCTCTTAGCTTCAGCTTTCCCGTTTGTATAAAGTGGGGATTAGACACTGAAATGACCAAGGCTGTGTCGAACTCTAATGTGTTGATTTAGTGTATCCAAAGAAGGTCTGAGCCCCAGAAAAAGGGAGAGAGGGTCAAGGAAAGGAAAGAAGGGAGAGAGGAAATGAGGGAAGGGAAAAGAAAGGAGGGGGAAGGAGGAAGAGAAGGGAAGAAAAGGGAATGAGGAGGGGAGGGGGACAGGATGGAGGGTGAAGGGAGGGGGAAAGGGAAGAAAAGAGGAAGGGAAGGAGAGGGGAGAGAGGAAGGGAAGAGAAGGGAAGAGAAGGGAGCAGCTCTTGTGTTTGCCCAGCATAGAAGCCAGGAGGCATCTGAAGGCTTTGGTTCCACCTATTTCTGGCTCATGAGTTCATCCTGAGGTCTATGCCAACCCCCTGTGGTTTTTTTCATCTTTCCATCCCAGTCAACATGACAAAATGACTAAAAATACAGTGCACCCCACAGTCCGGCCACCCGGCCAACACCCTCCTTCGAATTGACTCATTTTCAGACTTAGGTGTGAGGTGGAAGAGAGCCAGGGGCAGGCCCGTATTTGGAAGTTTTGACTCTCCAGCACTCCACGGGGCTGAAGAAGTCTGAGTCTCAGTCTCCTCATATTGTGAGGATTACATGAAATAAGTGTAGTTGAGAAACTGACCACAGACTGAGGGCTGGGTCCATATCAGTTCCTACTTCCTTGGCCCTTTCCTTCACTTGGGCCCTTCTGGAAGTTTCTGTCACTAAGAAAGCTTATCCCTGGGATGAAGGCTGCCCTCATCAGTTTTAATTGTCAACCCGACACTGACTAGAGTCATCTAATAGGAGAAACCTCCACTGAGGAATTGCCTTGATCAGATTATCCTGGGGTCATGTCTGTGGGGGAGACTGTCTTGATTGTTAATTGATGTACGAGGCCAGGCCCACTGTGGGCAGCACTACACTCTGCCAGGGCAGTCCTGGGCTGTGAAAGAAGGCTAGCTAAGCATGAGCCAGTGAGTGGGCCAGCGCACACCATGTATACGTGGTTTACGTTTCCAGCTTCTGCTCCAACTTCCTTCAATGCTGGACAGTGACTTGGAAGATGAAATCCTCCCTAAGTTGCTTTTGGTCAGTGAGCCTGATCTCTAGCAATAGCTCAGGGAGATTTACCCCCAAAGCCCCATCATGCCCGTGACATCTTCATTTTGAGCATCATCACTAGTGCAGCTTCATATATTTCTTCAGATGTCCAAGGTCCCCTCCAAGAGGAGTCAGACTCCGTCAGGCATCCTTCTGGAAGCTGTATGACTCTGCAGGTGTTTTTGAGCCATGGCTCCTGGGCAGGATTCCAGTCCTCTTTCCCACACCTCCTCTTGCTTCATCTATGGCCCTCTAAGGGCTTCTTCCAGGTGGGGTTCCCCTATTTTCTGTATCACCTGACTCCATGAAGTGGGTTGATCCTCTTTTTTTAAGAGAACTACCTGTAATGGGATCCAATGCTCTCTTCTGGTGTGTCTGAAGATAATGTACTCATATTAAATAAATAAATAAATCTATAATAAGTAACTACAGGGGCTGGAGACATAGTTCAGAGGTTAAGAGCACTGGCTGCTCTTCTAGAGACTAGGGATCAAGTTCCAGTACACACAACCATCTCTAACTCCAGTTTCAGAGGCTCCAATGCCTTCTTCTGACTTCTCTGAGCACCAGTCATACATGTGGGGCACAGACATACATGTAGCCAAAGCATCCATATTCATAAAGTTAAAAAAAATTAATTACAGGGCCACTTGTGGTAGTACTTTTATCCCAGAACTTGGCAGACATGCTGGCTAATTTTATACCAACTTGACACAAACTAGAGTTATCTGAAAGGAGGAAATTGGGGAAAAAAAATGCCTCTCTAAGATTTACGAAAGGGCATTTTTAAAATTAGTGATTGATGGGGAAGGTCCATCCCGTTGTGGATACCATACCTGGGCTGAGGGTCCTGGTTCCATAAAAATACAAGCTGAGCAAGTTAGTAAGCAGCACTCCTCTGTGCCCTCTGCGTCAGCTCCTGCCTCCAGGTTCCTGTCTTGCTTGAGGTCCTATCCTGACTTCCTTTGATGATGAACAGTGATATGAAATTGTAAGTCAAATTAACTGTTTCCTTCCCAATATGCTTTCTTCATGGTGTTTCGTCACAGCAATAGTAACCTTAACCAGGGCAGAAGCTGGTATGAGGATAGTGGGATATCGCTATGACAGAGCTCACCATGTTGTTTGGGGGAAGGGTTGTGGAAATACTTTAGAATTTTGGGTGAGAAATGCATTTGAGTGTTCAAAGCTTGGTGAGCTTTTCTGTGGGAGTTTGGAAGAGAAGAATCTTCAGAGAGATAGAGATGGCAGAGGCCTGGCTTGTGACGTTTCAGAGGGAAGTTTGAGGGTCTAGCAGGGCCGGTTACTCCTCAGTTTTGAGTTACTCTGTGGTTCTGGTTAGCTGAAAAATGAACTGTGATTGACAAGATACCAGAGCTGCTAAAGTGGAACCTTTGTTTTACTGGGACAGTTGATGCTGATGAGCTGGAGCTGAGAAATTAGTGTCGATTAAAAAGAGCACCACAGAGGTGAACTCTAGGGAGCATGGGCTCTAAGTCAGCACAGACAAGCTGTGTTCCAGAGGCGGCCAAGGCTGTACTTTGTGCTGGTAGTTGTACTTGTTAGTGTAAGGGTCACCCAGAGGGTACAGGTTTTGAAGGTGTGAAGGGGTCATGGAGAGCAGCTGAGGCTTGGCGCTGTGTGGCAGGGCTAGAGTCCCTGAAAAGAGCCCAGGAGAGGCTAAAGGTGAAAGTGCAGCCCAGTTGCAGCAGAGATTTCGGCGTTTTAGAGATGCCAGTACCATGGGATGAGCACCAAGAGCAGCAGCAGGTGTGGAGTGGAGCTGGCCTAAGCCTAGGAAACAAGCTGTGTGGCAGCAGAGGGCAGAGCCGGAGAAGTGACCCAAACCCCATGGAGGAGCCCAGACGAACATTAGTAAATCTCAGACACTGGACATCGAGTTATTTACACTGTTGGAGTCTGGTTTTGCCTTGTTCAGATTGTGACTGTGATATGAAATTGTGCCTTGGTTCTTCCCTCTTGAAGTGAGAAAGTATTTGATTTTTTTTTGATTTTACAGGAGCCCACAGCTGAGAGACTTTGAATTTTAAAAGACTTTGGATTTTAAAAGGAGATTGGCTATTTTAAAGAGACTGAATTTTTAAGGATTTGATTTTTTTTTAAAAATGTATTTACTTTTAGTGCATTGATGTTTTACTTGTACGTATGTCTGTGTGAGGGTGTTGGGTCCCCTAGAATTATAATTACAGATAGCTACAAGCTGCCATGTGGGTATTGGGAGTTGAACCTGGGTCCTTTGGAGGAGCAGCCAGTGTTCTTAACTATTGACCCATCTCTCCAAACCGAAGGGTTTGAATTTTTAAAGACTGTGGGACTTTTAAAATTTGGAATGTTTGTATCTTTTTTTTTGTTGTTGTTGTTTGTTTTGTTTTTTTGAGACAGGGTTTCTCTATATAGCCCTGGCTGTCCTGGAACTCACTCTGTAGACCAGGATGGCCTCGAACTAAGAAATCCGCCTGCCTCTGCCTCCCAAGTGCTGGGATTAAAGGCGTGCGCCACCACTGCCCGGCTTAATAAGGTTTTTTTAAGGGGCCTGTTTGCTTAATATTAAATATTGGGTTCCTAGGTATTCCTCCATATGAACTAAGCGTGTGCGTGTGTGTGTGCGTGCGTGTGTGTATATGCGCATGTGGGCATGTGTGGGCATATATGTGTGCATTTGTGTGTGTGTTGTTGTTTTGCGATAGAGTTTCACTGTATACCCCTGGCTGTTCTGGAACTTGCTGTATAGACCAGGCTGCCCTCAGACTCACAGAGATCTGCCTGCCTTTGCCTCCTGAGTTATGAGACTAAAGGCATACCCAGATTATGGGTTAATTATGCATTTTAATACACATAGCTAATTGCTACTTCTTTCTTTGCTTAGTTATGGTACCATTCTATCAAGAACCACAACTCTTTATGCATGTGAGTCTTTTGAGTCTTCTCAGCCTTGTCCTGATTCATGCATGAATCTTCCCAGTCCTTTCGATTTCATGCTCTCAGGTCCATTTTTGCACCAGTACACTTTTGGTTTCAGACAGTGGACTGTGTGGATTCAGCTCTAACTTGCTTGTTCAGAAATTGTCAGAGATGAGGTCCTGATTTCTTAGCTCCAAGGTCAGGACATTTTGTAATACAGTCACTGCCTATTTCTGACCTTCATCCTTCTTCCATTCCACCTCCAAACCCTTTGTCTGAATCACTCTCATCTTCATCAATTTGTTGTCTCTCAAACCCACACAGGTTTTGTATTCCTGCCTTTTGTTAACTGTTTGGAAACACTTTCTAGAAGCTTCCTGTCTTATTAGGGTTTTATTGCTCTGAACAGACACCATGACCAGGCAACTCTTATAAGGGCAACATTTCATTGGTGCTGGCTTACAGGTTCAGAGGTTCAGTCCATTATCATCAAGGTGGGAACATGGCAGCATCCAGGCAGGCATGGTGCAGGAGGAGCTGAGAGTTCTACATCTTCATCTGCAGGCCAATAGGAGAAGACTGGCTTCCAGGCAGCTAGGATGAGGGTCTTAAACCTCACGCCCACAGTGACACACCTACTCCAAGAAGGCCACACCTACTCCAAGAAGGCCACACCTCCTAATGGTGCTATGTCCTGGGACAAGCATATACAAACCTTCACACTTCCCAGCTCCTCAGCCACATCCTCCTCTGTGCTCTCTAGCACCCAGTCTGAAGATGTCTGCTCACCACTTCAATCACCAACCCAGGCTCCTTCACAAAAGGAGGTCAACCCATTCATTTGCACATCTGCTGTCCCTTATGGATCCACCTGGCCAGGTCTAGCTTGTGTGTGATGTGCAGTCATAATACCAGGTGGGTCACTGAATGCCTGCTATGCACTCTATGCTGTTGCAGACAAAGTAACCTCTGAGTCTCACTCTTCAGATCAGGACTCAGTTAGGGGAGTAGCATATAGCCCACATGGATCCCTAAGTATGCATTAGCTGAGTCCCACACAGTGTGTGTGTGTGTGTGTGTGTGTGTGTGTGTGTTTGTATATATGCACATGCACATGCCTAATGGGAACTCTCCTGCCACAGTCAGCTCTGTATGTGGGTGCAAGGGAATGAAATGCTGGTCTTCATGCTGGACCGCCAGTGCAGCACATTTTTGCACACTAAGCTTTCTACCCAGGTCAAGACCTGGATCTATTTATGATTGGATTAAAATAATACTTTTTGACTTTAGAACTAAATTATTCACATCTTCAGTTGACACTGGAATGCAGTAAACATTTCCCAAAGGAGAGAATTGACATTCAGAAGCATACACATGGAGGGTAGCCTATGGGAGAGCACCATATTACTCTGAGAGTTGGACTTCTGGTAGACCTCAGTCTTTCTGGGAACCTTTGGTTGGTGTGTGCAGGCCAGTTCCCACTATGTTGTCAGGGAAACACAGTCAATAGCTGCTTACCACAGCAGGGTTGCCAACACTTACCACACCCAACTTGCATACCACTCTGGTTTTGTGTTGTGGGTTTGTTCTCCAGAGTGTGAGGGACCGTCTTGGTGAGCTCATCTTTACTGCTCTCTGAGTGCCACCCATTGGTGTGCCTTGACACTGAGTTTTCACCACTGGCTCCAGGGGAGATGTAGAAGGTTGATGGGCCCCACCCTAGTGTCCTTGTTCTTGAGATCCTCATCCTAATGAGTCCTGTCTCCCATAAGAGTCACAGATTCATTGATGGAGGACAACCATCAGGGATGAGACATCAAGAACTCCCCATCAGCTGGGCATAGTGTCAGTATGTCTTTAATCCCAGCACTTAGGAGGCAGAGCCATGTGGATCTTTGAGTTTCAGGCCAGCCTGGTCTACATAGAGAAATCCTGTCTCAAACAAAACAAAATAAAATGAAATTAAAAAAAAATTCTCCTTAACACGCCTTGGCTCAGCTCATCCCAACTTTCTGGGAAATATCAGAGGCTTAGCAGTCAAGGCTGAGGCAGCAGAAGTTAACAGACCTGAGAGCTCAGAGATTTGGGTCTGAATCTTGGCCCATTGTTAATTCCATTGTTAGTTTTCAAACTTAAGTTCTGTTCTCTTGGTCATCAAACATTTACTTTGTGTTGGGCCCAGTGCTCGACTCTGGGGTCACCCAAATAAGAAACACTTCCTTCTCTTGCCCAGATCACAGTTTGATGGGAATGTCAAGCATGTCCCCAGTATGACAGCATTGGTAACTCCCAGTAATGGAAGAGTCCCACTTAGCTCCTCAAATTTATGACTGTCCCCATCTTGGGCCCACAGATAGCAAAGGCTTCTTAAGAAACACACACTGCAAGTGGTATAGGTAGGTATGTAGCGTGACTCTCACACTTCTTCAACAAATGAGGCTACTGCAAGCCCCTTGTCTCCTATTTCCTCATCTGTGAAATGGGTTTATGATAGAGGCTTTACACATAGGTTTGGGTTCATCTCACTGAGTTCTGTGTACTCACCTGGAGAATATGCAAATTTTCCTAAAAGATTGGTCTTCCTTGAGCATCCATGTTCACATGTGGATGGAACCTTTAGAGGGACCAGCAAGTCTCCCACCACCCAGGACATGGAGTAGATGGCCAGGAACAAGGGGTGTGGCTGAAGAATGAGAGATGTCACCTGTGCAGCTACTGAAATTACTTGTGCAGTCTGCCACTAGGACTGTGTTCTGTGAGGACACATGCCATTGAAGGCTGGCTTTGCAAAATAGCCATAAGGACATTGCAAAAGCTGTCCTTATTTGTGACAGGAACTCTGGCCTGGGAACTCCAGGCTTTAGACTGACAGGTTTCCCCCAGGGTCCTTTCTTCCTACACCCTTGCCTGGAGTCTGAGCCTGGCACTGTGTGGGATTCAAAGGACATAACTCATAACTCAAGACCTCAGGAGAGCCACTCCTATGGGTAGATTCATAGCTGCAGCCACCAGCTCCTTTGGAAAAGCTCAAAGGCAGAACCCTGAGTCCCTCTCAGGTCCAGCACTGGTAGGATTGATCAAGAGCTCAACATCTGGGCTAGCCTGAGACCTCCTGGGACTTTTCATCAAAGGGTCAAAGGGAGATCAGGCAGTACCACTCGCTTGGTTATCTGTATGTATGCTAAGGGTCCATTTCACAAATAGAGGAATCCAGGTTGTCAGAAGGCTGAGTCACAGGGATATTTAGAGGTTCCTGATACTTCTGATGGGATGGGAGCACAAGCATGTCAGTATGTTCTAAGATAAAATAGAATATGAAATTATGTAAACAACATGATACCTATAAAGAAACTACAGAGGACAAATTTCAGGAGAGTGTGCACATAAAAAAAGTGGCTCTCTCTCTCTCTCTCTCTCTCTCTCCTCTCTCTCTCTCTCTCTGTGTGTGTGTGAGTGATTTACATATGGATGTATGTATAAGTATTTGCATGTGTGGGTACATTTTGGTGGATACATGTACATGTGTGTAAGCCTCAGGCTAACATCGGTGTCTTCCTGGACGCCTCTCCACTTTCTATATCAAGGAATGTCTCACGCTGAAGTCGGAGCTCACAATGATTGTGACTAGTCTGGCATGCCGGCTTACTCTCAAGACTCCCTGTCTCCGTTTCCCACATTCCAGGACTACAGGCAGGTCTCCATGCCCACCCAGCTTTCATGTGGGATTTGAGGACTGGGGCTTGGGTCCTCATGTTTATGTGCTAAGTGCCCTCCTCACTGAACCATCTCTAATTCTCTACCCCTGAGCCCCATCCCCAGCCCTCTTCTCCCCTTAAGAGGAAGCCAGTCCCAGAGGATCAGGGTTACCCAATTCCAGAGTGATCTTGTCTTGACCAATTACGTAAGCATTTGAACCTTGTCTTCCAATAAAGCCACATTCTGGCTATTATCCAATCCAGGGTACAGGGCAAGGATGGAAAATGCTGCGGCTCTACTCTACATAATGCATCGAAGCATTGAAGCTCCAGCCCACAGAATCTGCTGATGCTCAGGAGGAAGCAGAAACAAGGGTGGAACTGAGCCGGAGCTCTGCGAGCATCCCGGGGACTCATGCCAGGCAGGGTGATGCAGAGCAATTCGAGTGCCTGCTATTTGCTGTGGTCATCTGCCAGGGCTTGGATGTGAGCTCACGTCTACTGTCAGAGCCCAAGTACCTGCACCCTTCCAGCCTCCAGCTCAGCCCTGCAGCACTGCTATTTCTGGAAGGCACAAACCTATAAGACTTTGTCTCTAAGGCACAAGGTCATAGACACATCATTGCATAACCCACAGCCTCCACACACCCCATGCACTGTATGTACACATACATACCAGACATACATATGTCCTACAAACCCACATCTTCCACAGAGCCCATACATCACACACATTGTGCATGCACACCAAGCGTCACACACATGCCATGTGTACACACACCACATATACCTATATCTTCCACATGCCCTCACTGTCTCCCACTCTATATACCGCATATCACCATGTCCTCCACACCTACCTCAAATGCATATAAACACCATACATATGTGTATCACACATACATACACCTCTACTTACCCCAATATTACATGCACACACAATACCACATACCGTTTATACCTAACATGTACCATACACAGCACACAGCACACACACATACACATACACACACACACACACACACACACACACAACACACACTCTGTATACCATGCTATCCTACCACATACTTATTATACTCACACAAACACTATGACATATACTCCCCACATTCCATACCACACAAGCCTACCCCATTCACACACACACACCTATACATTCCGACCCCATATGCAAATAGCACACCCATACCACACATATGCCCAGAGTGTGGTCACGTTGTAGCCAAGCTTAGCACAGACACTCAGGGTCAAACTTGTCCCATCCTGCTTCTCATGCTTTCTTCCTGATGATCTTGGGAACTTCCCAAGTTGTGTCGTGCCTCAGTTTCCTCATGTATAAATGAGCTGCTAATGGGACTCTCTGGCCTTCGAAAGGATTAGAGATACTATTAAGGCTGCTCTTGACCTCGGTGCCTACTTTCAGCCTTAGTCAGTGTCCTAGTGCCATGGCCTGGCCACAGAAACTCTTATAAAAGAAAGCATAAACTTACAGTTTTTAGAGGTTTAGTCCATTATCATCGTTGCAGGGAGCATGGCAACAGGCTTAAAAGGCATGGTACTGGAGAGGTAGCTGAGAGTTAGAGCTACATCCTGATCTGTAGGCAGAGACAGACTGACAGACAGACAGACAGAGAAAGAGACTGGGCCTGCATTGGCGTTGAACCCTCAAAGTCCATCCCCAATAATACACTTTCTCGAACAAGGCCTCCAAATCCTTCTAATCCTTTCAAACAGTTCTACTCCATAGAGACTAAGTATGCTAACACATGAACCGATGGGGACCAATCTCATTCAAACTGCTACACTCAGTTTTCCTGTTGGGGCCCAATAGCATCACCATGAGGTGCTGTTAGGTAAGGGCTTTGAGAATCCAAGGCAAGGTGGCAGTCAGGGCTACAAGTGTCCTCAAGTTCCAGTTAGCTGACAGGAACTAACAGGAGTAAGGGACATCCTGGGACAGCTGTTCAGAAGTGACTCTGAGGGTGGGGTGACTTTTTACTGTGATTTACCACTCTGGAGATGAGGTTCTGCTTGAAAAGGAGATTAACTGGGAATGTCCATGTTTAGTAGGTCACAGTATTTAAAATCATCCCAGTAGACAAGCCTCTCCCTGGCTTCTCTGCTCTCTGTCAGCTGAGCTGGTCAGTTGTCTCTTTAAGTGTTTACTTTTATGGGTGCTGACACTTCAGGCAGCCACTCCTGAGCAAACAAATGTCTTCTATTTACATAGCAGTTGCACAAAAAAACTCAGAGGGTGGCTGACAGACACATACACATACACATATAACACACACACACACACACACACACACACATCCACTCACATTGAAGAGGCAGACTCCAAAGTCTGTAAAAGAGTATCTATGTGTATGTGAACAAAGACTTGCTTGAAAAATACCTGTTTTCAAATATAGTCCATATGCCCTTTAATTCCTCTTCCAAGGCATTAAACTGATCAAGCTTCCGTTGCTACGTTCGACAAAAGAGAACAGGAAGATTGCTGTAAAGGTCTAACCCGGACATGACTATGTGTACGAGGTCTCTGGCCCATGTAACAATAAGCAAACAACTGACCTGTAATCCTCCTTAGAGGCATTTATCAGCTATTAATCTTTTGATTTGAGAATGTATTTTGGAAAATGTTGGTCTAAATACAGGCATCTTTCATCAGTCACAAGTGAATTAGGAAAATATCACTCAATTACCTACTCCATGATTGGTCCTAACTCCAGGAACCAGGAGGAACATGGAAAATGATCATCTTACCTTTGGTGTGTTCAGTGTCTAGTGGGGGACAGGTACTGCGAGTGGAGTCTCCAGTCCCATCCCTCTGTCAGTCCCATGCTGTCCCTAGTATACAGCACAGGAGCGGAACTCCGATCCCGCCCATCTGACCCTGCCCTCTTATACTCCGCAGGCTCTCTGAGCTCACGCTGAAGTCATCAAGGGTCTCAGGCACACACACTATGGTGAATCTGAACGTTATTGCGATAGTCATCAGTTCACTGCATGATCCAGCCATCTCCTGGCATGGAGGTTCTTTTTTGGTACGACCTATATATTTTTTTTTTTCTCTTTTTTTTTTTTTTTTTTTTTTTTTTTGGTTTTTCGAGACAGGGTTTCTCTGTATAGCCTTGGCTGTCCTGGAACTCACTCTGGAGACCAGGCTGGCCTCGAACTCAGAAATCCGCCTGTCTCTGCCTCCCAAGTGCTGGGATTAAAGGCGTGCGCCACCACCGCCGCCCGGTACGACCTATATTTTGTTCATCTTGATTCCCATGGCAAAATCAGGGCCTGGAGTAAGTGCCCACTCAATTTGGTTGAACTGAGTTGTGTGTGTGATTTTTTTTTAAGGCAATAGCTTTATTTAAATTTTAAATATTCCCTATTAGTCAATATTTTTAGAAAAAAACAAAAACAAAAACAAAAACAAAAACAAAAACAAAAATAAAAAAACAACTGTCACCAGAACAGGTGACCATCTATTCTGCTGAGAAGTTAGATAGTGGTGGGTGGGGGACAGGTTGTCATCACAGGCTGCCAGGGTGCAGGCAGGGCAAGCTGAGCCAGCTCCTGCTCTCTACCCTGCACCTTAAAAAAACCATATACTTTATGTATGTATGTATGTATGTATATATGTATGTATGTGTGTGTGTATGTGTGTATCTGTATGTGAGTGCCACTGTGCTTTCATATAGGTCAGAGGCCCGTACCATGTGGGTCCCAGGGATCAAACTCAGGTTGTTAGGTTTGGGTGGAAGTACTTTTAACACTGGACCATCTTGCTGGCCTGTCACCTTTGACTTCTAGCTCTCCTTTATGCATCTTGGTGCTCAGCTTTTTTTTTGGGGGGGGGGAGGCAGGTCACTTTGGAAAGAAGAGGAAAACTTGTATTTGAGAGTATTCCGTGAAACTCCCAGAGGGCCAAGGGCAGAGTGTGCGCCGAAGCTCCTAGCTGTCGGGCATTTCCAACACTGCTGTTGGAGCTGAGATGCTCCGAGCTGTCCACTCCCTTTTTGTAAAATAAAGAACCAAACCAAACCAAACCAAACCACCACCAACAAAAACCCAGGTGAGTTTCAAGATTTATTTTATTTTCTATGTATGAGTGTTTTGCCTGCATGTATCTACATGTACCCCGTTCATGCCTGGTGCCTGTGGAGGTCAGAAGAGGGCATCAGATCCCCTGACACTGATGGTTGTAAGTCATATAACATGTGGTGCTGGGAATTGAACGGGGGTCCTTCACAAAAGTAACAAGTGCTCTTAACCACTGACCTTTACAGCTCACAATCAAAAGCCTTTAATGAATAACAAAAGCCTGATACTGGCAGCCTGTGTGTGCAGCGAATAGAGGACACAGGGATCATCTCAAATCTTCAAACCACATGAGTCGGACTCAGAACCAAATCTTCATCGGGAGATAAGAGATTAGTCAATGTTACTCAAGGCAGGGACTGTAAGTGTGACTTCTCAGACCTTTGGGGACTTCACAGATGGGTAGCCCCAGCTTCTGACTCCTAAGTTCCTCTATGAGTCCACTTCTTCCTAATTAATAATTGAGACTTGCAGAGATACCAAAGAAGGCACAGGCATCTAGGGATAAGTGACTTTGGCTCAAGGACCCCTGAAAACCTTGCACAACTCAGAATTATGTTCCTCTAACAGAGATGTCCATACCACCTCCCCTTCTTTTCCCCTTTCCCTGATAGAAAGATCTGGGGGCTATGCCAGCATCCTCTGGCTCCCACTTCATGTCCATCACTAGGATGGCTAGCCCCACCTTAGCATCTGCCTTTTGTAGGACCAGAAAGACACAGCTAAAGGCACAGTAGGAAAGGACACTGCTTGCACCCCAGTGTCTGTCCTATCTCTCCTCCACAGTAATGGAACTTTCAGCCCTGTTCCCAGACTAAAGACTATTTCAGCCTCCCTTGCAGCTATGTAAAAAGTCACTGGCTGGACCTGAAACAAGTGGACTCTGTAACTTCTGGGCTATATCCTTCAAGGCAAGTATAATCCACACCTTAGGGTGGGCAGAGCAAGAAGACAAAGGGAAGCTGGGCCCCCAGTGGAGTCTGAGCCATAGTGCCTGCTCAGATATTACCAGAGTTTGTTCAAATTACTGTTATAAACTTTTAGAGCACTGACCACATATTTAGACACAATCTTACTCTCTCAACTGGTCCAGATTTGATTGTGCTCTTAGTGGACAAAGTGCTAGATTTTTTTTTAATTAAAAAAAAAATATCTACTTAATGTATATGAATACACTGTAGCTGTCTTCAGACACAGTAGAAGAGGGCATCAGATCCCATTACAGATGGCTGTGAGCCACCATGTGGTTGCTGGGAATTGAACTCAGGACCTCTGGAAGAGCAGTCAGTGCTCTTAACCGCTGAGCCATCTCTCCAGCCCCCTAGATTTTATTTTTTTAGATAGAGTCTCATGTAGCTCAAACTGTCCTCAAACTATCAGAGGGTGACTTTGAACTTCTGATACACCTCCTACACCCACTTTCTAAGTGCTGGAATTACAGGGTGCTAGCATCACAGGCATGCTCTACTGTAGCTGGTTCGTGTGGTAGAGAAGCAAACCTAGGGCTTTGTGCACCAGCTGAGCCCTCTACCAACTGAGCTGTGTACCCAGACAAGCCTCTGGAGTTTGTGTGTGTGTGTGTGTGAGTGTATGTGTGTGTGTGTATGTGTGTGTGTGTGTATGTGTGTGTGTGTATGTGTGTGTGTGTATGTGTGTGTGTATGTGTGTGTGTGTGTGTATGTGTGTGTGTATGTGTGTGTGTGTATGTGTGGTGTGTGTGTATGTGTGTGTATGTATATATATGTATATGTGTGTGTGTGTGTGTATGTATAGAGATAGAGATAGAGATAGAGATAGAGATAGAGATAGAGAGATAGAGATAGAGATAGAGATAGAGATAGAGATACATATAAATTTTGTAGTGGAACTGAAAGGCCACAGTGGGAATATGGAGGTCAGAGAGCAACTTTGAAGACTCAGTTCTCCCTTTACCTTTGCAGCTCCGGGGATCAAACTCAGGTCATCAGGCTTTCTTAGCAAGTGCTTTGTCCTGATGACACCCCAAAGCTCTGGATCTTAAAGGGCCTCAAAGGCATCTGGTTTATGAAAAGCAACTGCTGTGGTTTGAATAAGGTCCTTAGGAGTTCATAGGTCACAGACGTAACTCCCAAATTTATGCTAATGTATCTGGAGGTGATTGGGTGTAGATGAGGTCACGAGGGTGGGCTCCCCAAACGGTGGCTAGTGGCCTTGTAAGAAGACGAACGGAGCTGGGCAGTGATGGTGCACGCCTTTAATCCCAGCCCTTGGGAGGCAGAGGCAGGCGGATTTCTGAGTTTGAGGCCAGCCTGGTCTACAGAGTGAGTTCCAGGACAGCCAGGGCTACACAGAGAAACCCTGTCTCGAAAAACAAAACAAACAAACAAAAAGTCAAATTATGGCACAGCTAAAAAGCTCCTCACCAGATATGACAGCCACAAGCTAAGCAAGCCTCTTTTCTTTAAAAAATTAGCCAGCCTCAGGTTTTTATTTGTTAAATATATTTTAATTTTATTTTTATTTTATGTGCATCGGTCTTTTGCCTACATGTGTATCTGTGTGAAGGTGTCAGATCCCCTGGTACTGGAGTTACAGACAGTTGTGAGCTGCTGTGTGGATGCTAGAGACCCAGGTCCTCTGGAAGAGCAACCAGTGCTCTTAACCACTGAGCCATCTCTCCAGCCGTCAAGTTTTTAATATAGCATCAGGAAACTGACAAACATAGCATCCACAGGAAGGAAGGTGATGAGCAAGAGGCAGGTAAGTTTGATGGCTAGGAGCTACGATGAGGGGCCTGACGGCCTGGTGCAGAGGAAGCCCCCGAGGTAAGGGATAGGCAGGTAATATCACTCAAATAGGATTAGCCCTGAGCCTGGAGCACTGTCTGTCATGAGAACCACTAGGATAGAAAATACTTTCAATCAGTCGTGGAACACGGATTTGATAAAATAATGCAAAAAAGGTTCAGCCCAAAGCGGTGGAGGCATTTTCCATAGCAGTGAGGAGGCCCTTGTGCCTACTATACACAGCACTGTCAGCCTTCAGAGGTGGAAATCAGCCTCCACGGTTGAATGGTCCGAGCCTCCACATCACCAGGTCCAAGCCCTGCTACCGCCAGCTGCACACTGCCGGGATGGGGGTGGTGTTCTCAGGCTCTGTGGTCTGTTTGGATGTCAGTCCCTTCCCTTGTCCTACAATGTCCACTCAACATCATCTAGGAAGCTCAGCTTTCTCAATGCCTTCCTCTTGACGTTTCTGTCTCTCTCCTGGAATGCACTGGACAGAGGACTAGAGAGGAGCAAGGGGTTCTTGTCAATCAATCTATTTTTCTCCATTCCAGGCTGGTGGCAAAGTGCTGGACGTAGGTGTGGATTCAATACGTTTCTGATGGATGGTCAAAGCCTCAAGTCACTCGCCACCAAGCCCCACATGATTAAAAGTAGACTACTCACATGGTTATACAGGAAATCTGTCAGGGACACCTGTGACAGAGCTGAGTGTCATCACGTTGAGAGGTGTCATGAACAGTTGTCAATGATGGCTTCTGGAATAAAGCTGGAGGATGTGGTCGTGTTAGCTCCAGAGCAGCTGCCGGCTTGGGTAGGAAGAGCCTGCCCTGATGATTCTGACACCATGTGAGTGTTTTCTGTTGGCCGCTGTCATAATGATGGTAGGAATGGAACCTCCTGAGGCAAGTGTGTCCATTTAAGGTACTGTTTCCAGCTTTCTGATCTGCATGAGAGCCTTGAGCCACTCTGGGGGCTTGTAGGGAATATTGCAGACCTGAAGTCGGAATGCCTGGGTTTGAGTGTGTCCCAGGGAAGGAGATAGATTTGCCATGAATACTTTCTTTAGTGATGAAGAGCTGATTCAATGAAGATTTTTATTATTATTTTCTCCTTTCTCCTTAGAGAAAGAGAGAGCGCAAGTGAGAGAGCAACTGTATGGACACACACACACACACACACACACACACACACACACGTACGTACGTTTGATGTGTATGAGCGCACACATGTGTGTGCTCATGAATGTTTGTTTGTGTGCATATGAAGGCCCAAAGTTGGTGTCTAGAATCATCTCCATCGACCCTTCACTTTATCAACTGAAGCAGGGTCTCTCCATCAAACTCAGAGCTCAAGAGTCTTTTGAGCATCCTTAGCTTGCTTTGGGGAATCCCATCTTACCCTTCTAAGACTGGAATTACAGGTTGGCCACCTGTCATGGCTACCATGACCACACTGCGTTTATATAGAATCTGCCCTCGGGGCCTCACTCTTGCACAGCAAGCTCCTTAGCCACGGAGTCCTCTCTTTAGCCCTCAAATGTGGGTTTTTATCTGAGGATTGCAAAATTAGATGAAAGAGCACAAAATCTGAATGGCATGAGCAGCGTCAGTCTTGCTTAAGAAGAAAACACACTTAGACAAAGCATAAGTATAGGCAAGACAGATAGAGTTAAGTGTTTAAGGGTGACAACCAGGGCCCAATAGAGGGTGACTTTTGCCTTGTCTTGAGTTCGCATTTTAAAATCTATATGATGTTATTGTTTGAAAAGGAAATGTCTCCCGCAGGATTGTCTGTTAAAAGCTAGGTTCCTGGAGCGGGGGTGCTATTTGGGAAGGTTCTGGCAACATCAGAATGTAGAACTGAACTAGAAGTAGGTTGTCAGGAACATGTCCCAGGGTGAGGGTGCTATATCTTTCCCCCAACCCCTCTCTGTTAGCAGCTGCACCCTTCTCTCTGGTTCTCCAGAGAGCAAGAGCTCCCAGAAGCCTTTGTTCCAGGGATGGAGTTAGTGTTTGTTTTTTTTTTTTTTTTTTGGTTTTGTTTCAGCTTGACTAACTAGAGTCCCTGAAGTATGGTCCAGCTTCCAGGAGCTCTGTAGTGTCCAGAGCTCAAAGCAGGTCCCTCTGATGGCTCAGCGATGCCCAGGCTTTTGGAGGCTAGTGAGATAACATTTGAGTTTTTGTGGGCTATCTATCCTTTCAAGACTGTGCTCTATCGAGGGAAGCATGTGTGTCCAGGTCCAGGAGCTTCTTGTCTGAAGTGGCGGAACTTGGCCGGGGTCAGTTTGCCTTGTCCAATCTCAGGTTCTCCAGATTTAAGATGGAGATAGCAGAAAAACAGTAGGTGTGTGGGTAATAGTTGTTGAATACTTTGGGAGAGACAGATGAGAAGTGCTGGCCCATTTAACCTCTTGAGCTGGTATAGCAGATTTTCATTCTCTTTTTAACATCTGGAGGTCAGTGGTGCATCTGTTTCCTCTTAATCACTTCCTGGTATTCATCTTATAGGGAGAACTCAGAGAATGGCTTATACAAGATGGCACATGGGGACCCAGGGCAAGCATCTGAATCTGCTAGTGTGGCACCCTCAGCATGCAACAGGAAATTTTAGTATGGACTAGTTAGCAATGTTGCTTTTCTCTGTAATCTTTTTTGGCATGTGTACACAAATCAAATCCCTACTCTTCTCACCCCCACCCCCCACCCCTGACAATGGGTGATGGTGGTGTTGGTGATGACAGTTGGTGTTGGCAGTCACACTCTAAATCTCAAGTGTCCCCCACAGGCTTGTGATTGGCATACTTGGTCCCCGTCTACTTCTGCTAGTGTAAATGCTATGGACCCTTTAAGGTAGGGCTGGCTTACAGAGCTAGGTCACTAGGGCAAATCTTTAAAGGGTGGAGCCAGGCCTTTCTGTGTCTGCCAGTAGCTTCTCTCACATGTGCCTGAAGCCTTGTGCTCCTTTGTGCTCTATAGACGGAAACTCTCTGAAACGGGGAGCTAAAATCCGCCTTTTTGTGACCATTTCTGTTGGCTATTTAGTCCCAGCAGTGCAAAATAATGGATATAGTTCTGACAGGCTGGATGAGCCCCGCTCTGCAAAAGAAGAAATTGCCGTTGGGACCTGGAGGTGTTCGAGGACAGCCTCCACTACTCTGAACTGGACTTGCAGGTGTTTGCATAAGGTCAGGCTTTTTATGTGAGAGGGAGGTCCTCATGTTTGCCCAGCAAGCACTTTACCCAGCTATCTCCCTAGTCCCTTTATACCACGATCAGTTCAAATACGGAACGTCCACCTGGATTGAGCCTCGGATAAACAGTGAGTTGATTTTGAGGAAAGCATGTGCCTTGTGATAGTGCCTCACTCTGGTGGTACTCATTGTTTCTTCTGCAGAACAGAGCTGCTCAGACCGTTCATTAGAAAGCCTGCCACAAAGTAGCATTTGATGCCTATCAATCGCAGAACAGAAACAAGCCTTTACAGAGGCCATAGAAATGACCTCTGGTGCCTTTCTTGTCCTTCCTTCAAGCCCTTCATGCCCCCAGTGTCCAGAAGCCTTATCTGCAAAGGGCCAGATAGTAAATACTTCCAGCTCATGGACCACACAGGTGGACACTGGTCAGATCTGCCACCAAGGAAAGCCGCTGGAGATAAGTAATAAATAGTCACGGTCATGGTTTGATAAAACTACTTATAGAGGGCGTGGTTTCCCCTGCGAGTTTGTTGACACCACCTTGTGATGGTAACTGGTCTCCATCCAGTATTCTTGCTATATTTGCTCATCTTTAGCTAAAAGTGTGGGTATTTTGCTTCTGTTTGTCACAGAGCCACACAGGCAGCTGTGGGGACCACAGGTCTGGTACTCATCCTTTGGGGGGATTTGCAGTCCTTTTGCCTGTTCACCTTAAACTATATGAAGGCCCTGTGTTACCCCAAAGCTGCCCTTTCTACCACCACAGGCCTACTCAGATCCTCCCACTCAGAAAAACTGGATATCAGTACAATTACTCCGCCCTCCACCAGCAGAAATCACCATGGCAACCTGCAGCTCAGCCCTGCAGAGCCCCATATGCTTAAAAATGAACTCTCTGGGGGGAAAACAACAACATCACCGATTTTTTAGAGAGGTCATGGAGCTCAGGGGACCAGGGAAGGATTTAAAAGAAATATTCCAAGACCAAGACAGGTTGAGTAACTTTGTCTAAAATGCCTGGAACCAAACAAATAAATAAATACATAAAAATAAAAAAATTTAAAAAGTCTCAGATTTTGCATTGTTTGGATTTTGGAGCATTTCCATATACATAGTGAGCTGTCTTGGTGTGGTAGCTGGTACTGATTGTCAACATGACAGGGTCTAGAATCACCTAAGAGACTAGACTCTGGGCATGTGTGTGAGGAGGTTTCTGGATTAGGTAACAGAGAGAGAAAGACCCATTTTTAACTCCGGGTACACTATTCCATGGGATGGCTCCTAAACAAACAGGCGAGTAAGCTGAGCACTGGTATCCAGCTTCCTCTGTTCCCTGTCTACGTGGCCCCATACGCCCGCCATTATGACTCCCTGCCATGACGAGGGATACCCTTCAACTGTAATCCAAAGCAAACACTTCCCTAAGTTGCATTCATTGGATATTTTGCCATAGCAATGAGAAAACTGATCCATGTCAGGAAGGGAGCCAAGTCTAAACACAGAGTTCCTTATGCTTTAATAGTACCCCATGCACGTACCGTGGAGGCGACCTCATACAATATCTTCAGTGAGCACACCTGTGCTTTGAGCATGGCCCTTCATAAGTGTGGTCTTCTCCATTTCTGGAAGTATTCAGAAACTTTCAGATATTTGGAACAATTCGGGCTTTCTGCTAGTGATACTCAATGTGCAATCATTGTGATAGAGACAGGATTGTGATTACCTTTGACGGGGGGGGGGGGTGTTAGAATTTCCCCATTCTCAGTTTCACTTTTTCACCATCACGTATTTGGCACTTTCTAGGCCTCAGGGACATAAAGATGAAGCAGTCATTGTCTCTGGTCTCTCTAGGACCTTAGCATTTAGTGCAGGGAACCAAAGAGATGAGCACAGCATTACAAACCAAAATTATGCAATAAAGGGAAAACACGATGGGACTGGAGGGATGGGTCAGTGGTTAAGAGCACTGGTTGCTCTGGCAGAGGACTCAGGTTCCATTCCCAACACTCATGGTGGCGCATAACAATTTATAACTTCAGATCCAGGAGCTCTAGCGCCCTCTCCTGGCCTCTTACTGGAACTGCATGTGGTGCACACATTACATGCAGGCAAAACATCTATATGTACAAAAATAAGTAACATTTTAAAAGTTAATAGTGCAGAATAAGAGATCAGAGCTCTATCTAGAAGATACAATGAGAGCTGGCCTCTCAGAGGAGCTGACACTAAAACCAAAGGCTGAAGAGTCATCTAGACAAAAAAACGGGGAGAATGTTCATCTGGCGGTAGAAAAGGGCCCAAGAAAGACTTGTAAGGAAAGACAAATGCCTGGGTTTTGAGGGAGAAATCAAGATGGAGGAGAAGTAAGGACTGAGTCATGAAGTGCTTCCTATCTCGTGCTTGTTCTGCTCTGGGAATCATCAGCCATTCTGTGAGTGAACTTAGGACAGGGAACTATTTACAAAGGTGTTAGAAGAACAAACAGGGACTGGGGCAGGGGTTGAAGGTACAAAAGGGATAAAGGGATTGTCCTCTGAAGCCAGCAAGATGCCAGCGACTGTGCCTGTGAGCCCGCTCTCCTTTCCTGTCATATGAATGAATAAATTGAGTAAAAGCTTTTAAGAAGGAAGGCAAGGAGTTTGCTTTTATTGTTTACAGAGCCCTCCAACAAAACAAAGCAAAACAAAAATCTTTGGTAAAAAGAAATGAAAGTATTGCATTTGTGTGTGTGTGTGTGCATGAAAGTAGTGTGTATGTGTGTCTATGTGTGCATTGGTTTGTAGTAGTGTTTGTGTGTGCATATATGTGGCATGTGCATGTGTGTGGAGTGTGGAAGCCAGAAGCTGACACCAGGTGTCTTCCATTATTGCTCTCCAAGCTAATCTTTTGAGATAGGGTCTTTCTCTGAATTTGGAATTTACCTTCTGGCTAGGTAGTCAGAAAGCTCTGAAGATCTCGCCCATCTCCTCTTACCACTAGTGCTAAAGTTATAGATCCTTGTTTATGCCAGCTTTTTTTGGGGTGCTGGGGAGCTGCACTCAGGTCCCCAGTGTCTCTACAGCAGGCACTTTACCAACTGAGTCATCCCCTAGCCCCGGAGTGAAGATATTCTAAAGAGACCCTTATGTCTCTTCCTTTGGCCTTGAGACTATTGAGCCAATGGTCTCAAGAATTGGAAAATTCCCAGCAAATCCCCCGTGGAAGAAGAACCAGTCAGAGGAGGAAACGGCCTCCCTGGAAGAGATCCACAGTTGTGATGACTTGTTATAACACCTCACAGGAGGGACTGGATCCAGACGGGGATGGTGAGCCAGACCAGACCTTGACTGGGAGGGCTTGGTCATGAGCACCTCCTGTCCACTCTTTGAACCCAAACCTCTGACTTGTGAGATGGCTCAGCAGGTGAGACTACATGCCTAATACCCTGAGTTTGGTCCCCAGAACCCATGGTGGGAAGAGAGAACCAACTCCTGAAAGTTATTTTCTGACCATATATATCACACACACACACACACACACACACACACACACACACACACACACACACACATACACACACATACCCCAGTAATAAAATAAACTTTAAAAACTAAAATAACCCTAATGTCAGGACCCTGGAGGTGGCCTTGGGGGTCACTCGACCCCTTTATTTGCTTCTCTTCCTGGTGTAGACTCACTAACTAAACCTTCTGTCTTTGATTTTATTATGTATAGGTATCTGAGCCTTAGCTAGTCAGGGCTGCCAGGGCTCAGCCACACACTGGGCCACTCCACAGTTAGTATTATGCATTTCTACACTCCAAGGGTTTTAGTCACCTCTCTTCCCTCAGTGCCAAGATCCCCATGGTCTCTAGCATCCAACAGCCTGTGGGGTGTACTGTAAGTGCCATTGAACAGGTCACCTACTCATGCTGGGACACAAGCCAACAAGCAGGTCTTGCCAATAATGTGACCTGAGTCTGCACAGATCCAAGGGACATGCTTGGTCTTTTCTTTTCCATCTCTGTTTAGCTCACTCCTGAACAAACTAAAAGATCAACCTGACAGTCATCATGGGCCTGCTGCTAGGCTCAGCCACTTGTCCTCAAAAAAGCAATTAAAGAAACAGTAATACTAAAAAACAGAGAAAGGGGATTTCTCAAAACATCACATGGGGATCAGAAAGAGAGGTCTAGTGGGGACTCCCTCCTCCAAATCCATCTTTCTAGATACTGATGTGAAGTTCAGATTAGAGGGCAAGAAGTGTACATAATTAGTTAGTTCTGGTCAAGGGATGGTCCTGCCCATCTGTCATTGCATAGGAGACAGGATCCCCATCTGCCTGGCACCAGGGCCACAGCCTTTTCCTTTCCAGCATGAGACTTCTGGGGAAATTCTAATCTCTTGGAGGGGTTTATTGTTTCAGTAGTCTGATATTCCAGGGCAGAGAGCACAAGTATGTCCTTGTAGACTATCTCAGGTTCTGCCCGGAATGCTACAAACCTTGCTCTTTCTTACCCAGAAGCCACTGGGAAGATGCACAAGGGAGTCATTAGGGTCTGAAACTGAATCTGAGCCTTGAAGCTAATCAGAAGTATTTTGGCTCCCAAACCCTGCATCTTTATCTCTTTAAATGCTGGTATAGCTAGAAGGCTCTTGGAAGCCAGTTTGGGAAAAGAAACAATTAAATTAGAGCAGAGACCCAGTGAGGCATATATTGAAGCAAGGCCTGTCGTCAGATGCCTGGGCTCACCCTCTCCCTTTATTTTAAATGAGGACATTTATGCAAATTTGTCACAAACATTTGAAAAGTCTCAACTTTCCCTGGAGCCAGGCTCTGCTTCCTTGACTGGAATAAGGGTCACTGTCCGTGCTCCTACGGATGTTCCCCTCCAAATTGCACATTGTACAGAGAAGATCTCTAAAACATATAATTCCGTTGTTGAGAAATCATCACATTCATTCTGAGTTTTGAAAACATGGAAAAGTTCACTGGGGAATCAAGGGGTTGTCATTCCCGGCTATGACCAGCTGGGATGTCACTGGTCCAAATGTTATCTGCAATTATTATAGAGGAGACCAAGGCTTTTTGGGTTGATTTCTCAACAATCCAGGAAGACCCTGTGATTCCAGAGATGATAAAAAAAAAAAAAAAAAACCTCTGGAATCAGATTAGGAGACCTGAGTCACATGCTGCCCTGGGCTGCCCAGCAGCTTGAGTCAAACCTTTCACCTCTCTTGACTCCTCTTAGGCAAGTTGAGAGGAGAAGGCTGGATGCCCGCAAGTGTCACTGGGTTCCTCATGTCTTCCTGCTTCCCTTTTCCTAAGTAGCAAAGGAAGGTATTGAACTAGCTGACTCCAGGAAAGGATCCAGCCTCCAACTCCACCATTGTGGAGGCATTGTGGTTGAATGGTTCCTGGTCTGAGAGAGGCATTGCTATGCGTTCAACTTTACTGTGTTGTTCATTCCGTGGAGTGAATGGGACATGTCCCCAACTCAAAGAGCTAAGTTGGGTCTTTCTTGTGGGGCAAGAAAAAAACAGGGAACTTGAATTTATTCCTTTTAGACCCGTTCACAGTTTGTCCTATTAGTCCACGGTGGACCTGCTGGTCCACAGGGGAAGGATGCAGGGTACTAGGCAGGAAGGGGTCATATTGTTGAGCAATATGCAAACTTTAGGCCTCCTTGGGGCGGGGCAGAGCCTGCCAGAAGCCTTCTCTCTGCTTTCCTGGACAAGAACGGGTCTCAGGGCAGGACTAGTCTGATGCTCAATGATGGGGATAGGAGGTCCAAGGAAGGCCCATGGATCTGTGAAATATGACACACTTCCAAGGCAAGCTTTGTGGCTGTCAGGGACCCTGCACAGTGGCCTGTCACCAAGAATTTGAGCAGCTTGGAGCCTCTGTTGTGTTTTCTATTTGCCCCAGCTCCCTTCAGCTCCCACCCAGCTTCCAGTCTTGCTGAGTCTCTTGCTCCAACCTCCTAAGTGCTCGAATTTCTAGTTTGAGCCACTGAACCTGGCTTTGCCAGTTAAGAGCTTTAGATCTTGCTGAGTGTGGAGGCACACCCCTTTAGTCCCAGCACACGGGAGGCAAGGGAAGGCAGATGAGTTCGAGGCCAGCCTGATCTACAGAGTGAGTTCCAGGATAGCCAGCTACACGAGAAACCCTGTCTCGAACCACACTCCCCCCGCCCACCCCCCCAAAAAGAATCTTTGCACATCCATGACACTCAGTCTTATATTAACCCCACCTCCTGCTATCCATTGCTTCTGTAGACCAGAGTGAGATTGTCTTAGCATCAGGCTTTCATAATCTGAAGTCTAGCACAAAATGCAATATGTAAGCCCTCTAGACAAACGTTATTAAGAATAGGAAGACAGTGACAAACATTAACTGAGTGTGGGTTCCTTGAAAGTCAGGGATTGTGTGACCATGAGGGTCACACACCCATGAACCTGGCCCAGCATGGTATAGCACGAAGGCAGATTGTCCAATGAAGGCATGTCAAGTAGCTCCGTGCCTAGGCACTGGGGTGTTCACCCTCGGCAGAGGCTGCTGACATTCCAGCCTTTAAGAGAAGCTGCTTATTGTCAATATCTCCATAAGACATCTGCCTCACTCCCGTGGACTGACTCCACTACAGGCCACAAGGAAAGCTATCATGTATCCAGGGCTTGAGGTGTCTGTGGAGACATTAATCAACCCCACATACCAGATGATACTAGTAAACTGAACGGCATACCCGGTTTTTTCCTTGTCCCCGCTTGACTCTTCCTGGCTTCAGGATAGCACTCAGACCATGCCAACCCTTTCTGGAAACGCCCAGAGGATCTCTCAGGTGCTTCTCAATTGAATTAAGTTAATAAATTAACCATTTGTTGTAGTTTGAAAGTGAAAGGTCCCCATAGACTCAAGTATATGAACACTTGGTCCCCAGTTGGTGGTGCTACATGGGAGAGTTATAGAACCTTTAGGAGATGAAGGCTTGCTAACCGGAAGTTGGTCACCGTTGGGTGCACACACGTATGACCGTAAGTGTGTACACATGTGCATGAACATGTTCATCCTTCTCAATTGCTCTGCATCTTATTTGTGATATACGAACCTGGAACTCTCTAATTTGGCCAGACTGAGGTTTTTGTTGTTGTTTTTTAACTAGTTCACATCTTGTTCCCTCTGTTTCCTGACTGGATAGAATTCGACCAGCTGACCTTCCTCTTGCGGCCATGCCTTCCCGCCTTCCCTGCTATGATGGACTGTATCCCATGGAGCAGAGAGCCAGAGTAAATCCTTTCTTCCTTAAATTGCCCTTTGCCCATTGAGAAAAGTAAGTGACCTGGGAACCATCAGACAGAGCTGCATCTGAGAAATGCCAGTGAGAAAGCCTGAGGGTCTGAAGTAACGTGGGATGGGGACAGAAGGGTCAACAAAAGCTGGATGTCTGTTTGCACGGTTGAGGCCTGAGGTACCCAGTGGGGCGTGTGGATAAGAGAGAAGTCACAGAAGACCAAGAAGACCAGCCATGTGGCTGTTGAGATGAGGTTGGCCACAGGACTGGTAATTGTTTAGATGTGAAATGTCCCTCAAGGGCTCATGCATCTGAATTCCTGTCCCCTCCTCCTCAGGACGTAGGACCTGCTAGTAGAGGTCTCAACCTGTGGGTCACAACCCCATGGGGGTTTGAATGACCCTTTCAGTGGGGTCGCCCAAGACCGTTGGAAAGCACAGATATCTACATTATGATTTATAACGGTAGCAAAACTACAGTTATGAAGTAGCAACAAAAATAATTTTATGGTTGGGGGGTCTCCACAACCTGAGGATCTGTGTGGCAGCATTGGGAAGGTTGAGAACCACTGTGCTGGATGAAGTGGGTCACTGGAGGTGGGCCTTGAGGGTAATAGCCTGCCCCAGCACGGCTGTTTTCTGATCTGTTGAGGTGTGATATAAGCAAGCCACCTCATGTTCCATTGCCAAGCCTTCCCTGCTGTAACAGACTATACTGTCTCAAACTATCAATTAAAGCAAGTCCCTGTTTCCCACACATGGCTGTGGATTCATGCACACATGTGTGCACATGCAGAGGCCAGACAGAGGTCTACATTGGTGTCCTCTATTCCTCTGGACCATCATTTTTGAGACAGGGGATCTTACTGAACCTGGAGCTCATTAGTTTGGCCACACTACCCAGGCAAGCTCCTGGGACCCTCTTGTTTCCACCTCTCTGAGCCAGAATTATAGCTGCACATAGCCACATCTGGCTCATTTTTTGAGTATCAGGTATCTAAACTTGAGTCTTCATGATCGTGTAACAAGTACTTTATCCACTGAGCTGTGTCCCCAGTCCCCTTCTGCTCATAAGTCCCTGTAAAATATTTGGTCCTAGCAATAAGAGAAGTAACAAATACAGAGTTTAAATTAGTTCCCTCGTTCTGATGTTTCTATAGGTCCTACGGGGGAACTAAGAGGTTTGCAATGGAGGCCTGCTGCTCTTTATCTGCCCCTAGGTCAGAGAAGGACCAGTTCCAGCCCAGGCTTGCTGGTATTTGTTTGTTTTGATTTGCTTTTGTTTTTCTCTTTTCTGATCTCTCTCTGTCTCTCTGTCTCTGTCTCTCTGCTCTCTGTCTGTCTGTCTCTCTCTCTCTCTCCCCTCATGGGAACAAACTGGAGCCATAGAGCCAATTGTGGTCGTACAGATTGCCTCAGACAGGGGAAGTGTTACGTCAGCTCATAAACAGACAAAATAGAGGCAGGCATGTTGTCTTCAGCAAGTGCCTCAGAGGTGACAGTGTGGCTTTCCCTGACTCTGGAGTACACTGCTTGGGCCCAAATCCCAGCTCCTCCCCAGTCTGTTTCCTTATCTGTAAAAAATTTCAGTAATACTGGTCCTTACTTGAAAGGATTGTAGAGCAAGTCAAACATGAAATGTTAATGACGCCTCGTGTAAAGCTGGTGCTTAATAAATAGATACTGAGTGAATGAAGGTTTTGGAGGTTTTCCAAGGAAGAAACTCAGATAGATGATCTCTTTCCTGTATGTAAATGACAGAGTCTAGACAGGGAAAGGCCTGGCTTTGTTCAGAATACTTCTCAGTATAGTACATTCAACTTGGGTTGGGGAGGGAGACAGGGACCAAAGGAGAGCGTTAAAACCTATGGAGAAATGGTTTCTCTTGTCTGTGTATTGAGAGGCTCCTTCCAGACCCAGTTTAGGTACCACCTCCTCTAGGGGACTTTTCCTGGTTCCCACCCTGCCTCATCTCTCTATACTCTGGCTTCTGCTCTGCTCTTCAGCATCCAGCTTTGAGTTGACAGTAGTCATCACCTGGTTGTGTTCATCACTGCTCCCTCTTGTCAAACACAAAGCTTCCTCTGAAGCAGTTCCTGGATTGGGACGGGGCTAGGTCAGGTCCTGCTCACAGGTCCCACTGGATCAGCCTCAGGAACATCAAGGGTACAAGACCCTAACCCAGGAATGGGTAATTCTCTTGGCCTTGGCCTTCTTACCTTCAAATCAACTATAACCAACATGTTTGTTCTTTAGCTAGTTCCTCTGAACTAGAACATTCCCTCTCAAGGGAGGCGTAAGGCCTTGTAAAAAAAAGTTCCAGGACTCACAGGGTCCCTCTCCGAAGCTATATAAGCAGTAGACAGTTGCTGGGAGGGAGGAGGCTTTTCAGAGGAGCTGCCTACAAGCTGGGCAGCGAACTCCAGCGACCCAGCTTTTGTGAGTGCAGTAAACACACTGACTCACCAAGCTAGACTTTTGGTATAATCATTCCTTTGTTTTGCCACGAGCGGTCTGTCTGAGGTGAACAGGTATCTTCTCACGTCTCCCCCAAGAAAGGTCCCACAACACAATTTCCTTCTAACAGGGATCAACTGAAACAAAGGTGGGTTTGGGAGGAATAGTGGCCCAGCCGCTGCTGTGGGTACCGAGGCACGTGACTGGGGTGGATTGATCTTTTTTTTTTTTTTGGTTTTTTCGAGACAGGGTTTCTCTGTGTAGCCCTGGCTGTCCTGGAACTCACTCTGTAGACCAGGCTGGCCTCGAACTCAGAAATCCGCCTGCCTCTGCCTCCCAAGTGCTGGGATTAAAGGCGTGCGCCACCAAAGCCCGGCCATGGGGTGGATTGATCTTAGAGTGGAGGTCTGTGGGGGCAATCCTAGTTGGCTCTCTTCTCCATGTGAAGTGGAATGGTGTGCCTCTGATTCACCATCCAAGCCAGTGTAGGTGATCCTATTTTGATGATGCAGCTGTCTGAGTCACCTGCGTTCCTGTGAGTAACCTCTCACCCCACGGTCCTGTTAGTGATCCTAACAAACTCATTGGTTCACCATTTGGAATTGTTCCTTTGACCCATTGATGCCTTATCTGGTGTGACGAGGTATTAGTTCAGGTCACCCAGCAATACTGCGCGAGCATACCACACGAGCCACGCTGTGGCAGGAGCTCACATAGACACCTCTCCTTGTCCTGACCTTCTGTGTGGATTCTCCCTTTGCTGGATTGTAGTGAAAACCTGGACACCTTTGCAATGCTTTGACTGTTCTTAGCACAATCAGGTGTAGGAAAGACTAATGTCCAGTCTTCAACTGGATCCTAGTGGAGCCTGCTTTTGTACTATGTGTCCAGACTCTCTTCTGAGGGGCGCTAGGCCAGTCTGAAGGGGAGACAGCAAGGAACTGGAAGCTGGTGTAATTACCCATTGATCCACACCAGGGCAAAATGACAACTAGGCACTGCCTCATCCAGTTTCTGAGGGCCATAAGTCTACAGTTCTTGTGTGCTGCTGGCCACATTTGGATCATAGAAACCCTGGAATAATCTGGAATCTGAAGGGATGGCACCCTGCATGGCTGGCAGCTAGAGTCCTGGGCTCCTTGACATTAGACACGTAACTGTCACTATTGGAGATATGCTGTTGATACCTACAGTATTGAAAAGGGTTTATTTGCCTTATCTGTCCTGACAGAGCTCTGAGGCCCTGGCTCTAGGTCACCCTGTTTGTGGTACCTTGCTTGAGCAGTTCAAGCATAGTAATACACCATGGGAAAACAGTTCTGATACTACACATTCTTCTGAACAAGGGTTCTGCCTGTGGCAGCACAAGGCTCTCGGAATGATACAGGAACGCAGTTACTGAAGGTGAACGCTGCCTGTCTTCTCCCTGCCCTCTTGAACTTTTGCTCCTTCAACTCCCAAGGGTGATCAAAGTTTCCATTTCTCAGCCTTGCCTCTGTAACAGCCTATACCCATGTCCTGCCCATAGACAGGCTCAGGACATATTGGCACCTGTGGCCAAGTGATCCACGAAGACTTTGAAGTGGTTTGCTATTTCCCAACAAGCTCATCCTTGGCTGCCTTTTACTCTTAGACTTCATTGCTACATATTCGGCTATATACTTGTCCATACTCCAGCTACCCAGAAGTCAAGAGTGCAGGCAAGTTAGAGCTGAAGAGATGGCTCAGCAATGAGAAACACTTGCTACGTGTCCTGGCTTGCTTTCTATTGCTGTGATAGAATACCATGAACAAACGAGGGGGAGGAAAGGTTTTTTTTTTTTTGCCTTACCTATCCATCACAATTGGAAGTCAGGGCAGGAAGTCAAGGCAGGAACATGGGGGCAGGAACTGAAGCAGAGGCCATGGAGGAGTGCTTCTTACTGGTTTGTTTCCCCAGGCTTGCTTAGCTTGATTTTTTAAAAATTTATTTATTTTATGTGCATTGATAGTTTTCCTGTATGTATGTCACTATGAGGGTCCCAGATCTGCTGGAACAAGAATTACAGACGGTTATAAGTTGCCATGTGGGTGCTGGGAATTGAATCGAGGTCCTCTGGAAGAGCAGCCAGTGTTTTTAACCACTAAACCATCTCTTCAGCTCTTAGCTTTATTTCTTAAATAACCTGGGACCACTGCTTACAGTGGGCTGGGCCTGAAGTCAACCATTAATTAAAAAAAAAAATGCCTTGCAGGTCAATCTGGTGGAGCCATTCCTTAGTTGAGATTCTCTTGTCCTGTTTCAGTTTGTGCCAAGTTGACAAAAAACAAGCAGCACATAGCTCTTACAAAGGACTCAGCCTTGGCCTGCTGCTGGGCAGTTCATCCTCTGCTCCTGGCAGGGACACTGGGATGAAGACAGAACCAGGCTCATAGCTACAGTGCAAATGCAGGCTAGGCTAGGTATAAAACATGGGGCTTTATCTATTTCTTCATTAGCATAGACTGTTCTGAAACATTGTCAAGTCCAAGATCATCCAGGTGGGAGCAGAGGGATGGGATTAATTTATAAAAGTTCTGGAATAGAGGATAATGCCCATCTCTGAGGTCCCCAGTGATTCTAGTTTACAACAGGAGAGCCCAACTCTGCCCTCCCCATGTCCTTAACAAAAGGTTCATTTTGTGCCCTGTGTCTCAAGTGTTGTTACAAGGGGTAATCCAGGGGCTGTCTGGTTTACCAGGCAGCTGCCTATAGCACCAGGTGTTCCAGGCTGTCATCAGCTCCATCACAAGTGTTTCCAGAGGATGATTGGATTCTTTGTTGCATTCTGACTTTGGCATTTGTTTAGCATCTCTGATTTACAAAATGTTTCCACAGGTCATTTGATCTGTGGGGCAGAGGGGGTAGTTACTGGTACACATGAGGGCTGAGCTGAGGATGCCAGTCCTGTTCTGGGGTTTTCCTTATATCTGTGGAGACTCTAAGCCTGGAGTTGCCTTCAAGAGAGTTTTTGATATGTAATAGTTTGCTTCTTGGGCCAAACATAGTGGCATGCCCAGTAATTCCAGTACTTGAGAAGCTAAGGTAGGCAGATTCCAAGTTCTAGGCCAGTCTGGAACACATAACAAGATCTTGTAAATCTCAGAACATTAAAATGAAATAAAAAAGGACAAAATTATACACAAACACAATATTTATTAATTGATTTATCTATTTGGGTCTCAGCCCAAGCTAGGCTTCAATTCACTATGTAGCCCTAACTGGTCTCTAATTCAGGATCCTCCCATGTCCATCTCCCAAGTCTTAGAAGTACAGGTATACACTACTGTAGGACCGTGAAGGGGTCTTGGGTTTTGGTAGAGCATTGGCTTGGAAATGGCTGGAGACCCTGCAAGGGACGGAATACATTTCCCCATGCTCCAGAATCCAGGCTTCCTAACACATTGGCTACATCTCCATTAACAAGCACCTTACAGTCATGTTGGGCTAGAGAGGGCGAGACTACAGGCCTCAGGCCCTAGAGAGATTTACATACTAATGAGTTACCTGAAGGCCAACAGGTGGAGCCAATTAAGCATTCTTCCCCAGACCCTCCCCCCTTTCCCTCCCTATTTAACTCAGGTTTGCCCTGAGTTTCACAGGGGTACTCCATCTACATCTGCCATGAAAATAAACCCTTTTGAAACCATTGACTTTCTTGTGTCTCAGGGGCCCCGCTGTGGGGGAACGAGGAAGAGGCCTTTAATGCTGAGCAAATGTAGCCGCTGTGCCTAACTTCTCACCTGGAGAACCTTTCTGCATTCCAGCCACAGGGACCTGCATCTTCAAGCAAGCTAGCTGGGCTGCCAAGTCTGCTAAGCAAGCACAGTAATCCAGTCTCTCCCGTGGGGCACTGCCGGGGCCTCTTTCTTCTCTTCCCCCACCCCCTCATTTCTCTCAGCAGTGGGTCAGTCAGTCACGCACCCACATGCCCCCAGTCCCAGTCCTTCCGAGGCCTCTCAGCAGCATCTGAGAGCCCAAGGGCTTGAGACCAGTTGGTCCCTGGCTATCTCCTGGCCTGGGGATCCCCAATCCAAGAGCTCTGTGCCCCCTAGAAACTTCAGACTGAGTGAGAACTCTCCCCCCATCCCCCCACCCTGCCAGGCAGGGCCCTGTAGCACCTGCCCGGTGTAGTGCTCGGAGTAAACTCAGTCAAGACTCCCAAGCTCCAGTCTCTTTGGAGCTGTGGGAATCACAACAGCCCAACAAGATTGAGCCTACGCCCATGACTACGTGTGAGCTAATCATTCCCCACACACTACCACAGATATTCAAATAATAGCTTTTAGCAATATGAAGTCTAAGTCACACTGGGTTATAATATAATCTCTTCTGTTGCACTAACATCTTCCAGTTCGGAGGCTGAAGAACTCTGTCAGTATCTCTGCAGAGCTGGGAGCCTCGTTGGCACAATCACTAGAACTCCAGAGTCAGTCTGTTTTCTATTATTATCTCAGACTACTGCATGTTGAGTAATTTATGAAGAAATTTATTTCTCACAGTTCTACAGGCTGAGAAATCCAGAAGATGGTGCTGGCATTTGGTGAGGGTCTCTGAGCTCCACAGAATGCCACAGAAGGGCAAGCATGCACGTATGCTAGAGAGGAAATTGTGTCAAACTTCATCTTTATCAGGAGCCTGCTCCCATGATAACTAACCCAGCCCACAGGACAGCATTAATGTACTCATATCATGCCTTAAAGGACTCACCCCTGAATACTACAACATTTAGTAAAAATTTAAGTGTGTGTATATTGTGCATGTGTGTGTTGTACATGTGTGCACACGCATGCGTGTATGTGTGCGGTATGTGTATATTGTGCAAGTGTGTGTTATATATGTGTGTGTGTTTGTGCATGTGTGTATGCACACGTGGGTGTGAGTGTGGGAGAGAGAGAGTGAGAGAGAGAGAGAGAAAGAGAGAGAGAGAGAGAGAGAGAGAGAGAGAGAGAGAGAGAGAGTAAATATCCTGCTTCTGAACAAGGACACTGTGCAGGTATCATGAAGCCTGTGGGGTTGTGTCTGCAAGTCTTATAACCAAGAGATGGGGAAAGGAGAGGTGAATGTAGCAGCGACTGAGAACGATGAAGCACGCCATTGCATACGTGGTAGGGAGGAAACCAGCCCTGCCTAGCCTGCCTGACTTGTCTTCCTGTTTGTCTCCCCTGTACCCTGCCTGCCCCACTGGCCTGCTCCTGTCTTCCTTTCTGTCCTTCCTGCAATGAGTGCCCTGCCTGCCCTACCCATCCCAGCTGCCCCACCTACCTTGCCTGTCCCTCCTGCCTGCCTTGTCTGTCTTAGTTTCTCCCCTCTACCGCATAAGCAGACCTGATTCCCCAGGCTCCTCTTCCTGGCCTCTGGAAGCTGCAGTCTTTCTTGTGTGCCTAAGATAATGAGCTCAGCATGGGAGTGAAAAGAAAACCCAAATACTTGTTAAATATGTGGGTGTGGGCTGTCTGCCTTCTGAACCTTAGCGTTAGAGATTGCGCCAGCTCCGCAAAGTCTTCATCCGGGAAGGCAGCCCTTGGTGCCTAACACAGATCCTGCTGATGATCAGCCAGGGAAACCTTTGTGTGCCGCATTGCTTGTTTGTTTCCATGGTCAAATGGAACTCATAGTTCCTTTTGGGGATACAGGCCCATGCAATCCCCGGAGAGCGTTTCCTGGGGGCTCCCATTCACTGGAGATGACAGCAGTAACTCATTTCCCTGGCTCAGCTTTTGCAGACAGAATGCAATGCCATCTGCCTTCTTTACTATTTTATTCCCAGCTTCACGGCTCAGAGAGGATTGAGCAGTTGGAGCCTCCTGAATCCTAATGATGCTCCAAGCAGCCATTTGCCCTGGTACAGACAGAACCACCTTTCCCCACAACTGGGGTGATCTTGTCTGGCTCCCCACACCCCCAAGTCTGGAAATTAAAACTGTGGTTTTCTATTTGGTGTCCTGCTAATCAGGTTATTACTTCCAAAGACAAAGGAATGAGTTTTCTAGAATTATCATTTGGAGGAGTAACACATTGGAGACTAAACCCTGGATGTTTCCAGAAAGCTCCATGTCTGGCAGCATGCAAAATGGGAAAACTCAAGTAACAGACCGTTCTGGGTGGGTGGGAGACTTGACCCATCTCTGGATCCAGGTATTTTAGTGGACCTCGGAGGATGAGAAGGACCATTTCAGGAGTTTATTGCACTCTTAGGGGGCAAGTGTGTGGCCTTTAGTGGTCTCTAAGATGTGGGGGGACTAAGGACAGCTCATCTCAAACCTTCCAAAACATGCACTTCAAGCCAAATACGATTGTCTAGGACCAAGGAGTGCCAGGTGGGAGTTGAAGGAGGCAGAGCAGGAGAAAAGGATACACTGGCTCATGTGGTTTTGGATTTGCTAATTCATCTCTAATCTAGAAGCAGCAGTCTGAGGCCTTACAGGGGGGGAAGATCAATGCTCAGAGGAAATCACTAGGGTGAGGACCTGATAGGCCTTTATGTTGTACTAGGACCAGGCTTGCCCCTACCCTTTGATTTTTAGAGGCAGGATTTCCTCTGTGTAGTCCTGGCTGTCCTAGAACTCACTCTGTAGTTCAGGCTGGCCTTGAACTCTCAGAGTTCCACCTGCCTCTGCCTCTTGAGTGCTGGGATTAAAGGTGTGCACCACTATCTGGCCCAGGTTTTTTTTTTTTTTTTTTTTAACATTTCCTAGACAGATAGTGTAGTCCACAGTCAGGGACAGCTTGTACAGCTGTGTACATATCCCACTGTCCAAAAGTATCCAGTTTGGGGGTATGGTAAATAGGGGCTATATGTGGCCTGCCTTCCACTCAGCACCACACAGTACCCAGGAAGTTTTGTCTGTTCATAAGAAGGGTCCTTTTCTAGGTCACTTCAAGATACTCCATGAGCTATCAGGCTCCTTGAATCCAGGAGAATGAAACACCATCAAGAAAGGGCCAGCTGCAGCTAAGGGGCAGAACAAAACTTCAGAAAAACACCAGCTCCATCATGCTGTTCATTGCTGGGGGTGGGTGGGTGGTGTGGGGGTGGAGAGAAGCACGTCTGGATCCCAACATCACGTCCCAGCATTCTGACATGCTGTACGTCCTTCTGGCTGTGTTCCCTGGTGCACAAACCTTCCCCCAGGCTCTTCTGCAGCCATGCCCAGTCACTCCAGCTAACCCCTGAAGGTGCTGTTACAGGCAGACTTCATCCTGCAGGCTGGAGTACAGTCAAGCTTCGGGCTTTACCTGGAAGAGACATGAGTGTCCTCACCTCTGCTCTCCACAGTCGTGCTAAAGATGTGATACACAGATTTACTCAGACTTGCTGAGCAGGTTTCGTCTTAACAGAGCCTCCATGTAATTGGTTATTCCTCCCAAGCAGCCACCATCATGAAGCAGTTGCCATGGAAACTTACTGACTACCTTGGCCCATAGTCATGGCAATGAGAAAAACCAGGTCTTCGGTAATAGAACTGAGGCTGCTACATTTCCTGTGGAAAGGGGCGTGGAGGTGGGTTGTCACCACCCCTTCCTGTCACCCCACTGTGCAGGTTATTGGCAGGTGTTAGGGTACCCAAGAGGAGAAAGGATAACTGGAAGCAGGGGTTCTCCAGTGGCTTGGTTTTCTCTAAGTTGCCATCCTACCAAGGTGGGCTTTTTGATGCTGCAAGCTGTCCTCCTGAAAGTGACCATTTACCCATGCTCCTATGACTAACCCAATGTTCTAGTTTGCTTCCACATAGCTGTGATAAAACACCGACCAAAAGCAACCTGGAGGAAGATAGGGCTTATTTGACTTACAAGTTACAGTCTATCCTCAAGAGAAGCCAAGGCAGAAACTGGAGACAGGAACTGAAGAAGAGACCAGGGAGAAATGCTGCCTACTGGCTTGCTCCCCATCGCTTGCTCAGTATGTTTTCTTATACAGCATCAGGACCACCTCCCCAGTGGTAACACCACCCACAGGGGGCTGGGCTCTCCCAGGTCAATCAGCTATCAAGGAAATGCCCTACAGGCTAATCGGATAGAAGTCATTCCTCAGTTGAGTTCCCCTCCTCCCTGTTATATCTAGTTTTCATGAAGTTGACAAATACTATGACGCCCAAATAAATTCATTGGTTCACCAAGCTGAACTTGGATGGTGTCCTCCCTGGGTCTGTCAACCCCTGTGGGGTGCGTTGGTGGTTCTCTCCATCTCTCCAGGGAATATCATATGATACTAGCAGGAATAGAGGGGCCCAAGGAGCCACATTTGCAAATGTGTCTCTTGCTGGCCTACTGGGCTGTCTGCAAGGATTGATCCAATACTTTGCTCACTTTGAATGATGCACACAGTAGGTGCTTGAGTAGTCAATCCAGATGAATGTAGTAACTAAACACTCTTACACAGCATTGCCTGGCTAGTTCCTCGCTTCCAGTCTTCACCTAAATAACTTAGGAGCTTTATTCTTTCTCCTCTCCCAAACCGTGGGCTACAGGCTCATACTCATGCATATCCTTGTGTTTGTGTGTGTGTTTGTGCATTTGTGTGTGTCCAGGTACAAAATGTAGAAGTCTGAGAACAACTTGCAAAAGTCAGCTGTCTCCTCCTACCACACGGGTTTTGAGGATCAATTACAGGCTATCAATCTTAGCATCAGGCACCTTTCTTTGTTTTGTTTTTTGTTTGTTTTTTGAGACAGGGTTTCTCTGTGTAGCTCTGGCTGTCCTGGAACTCACTCTGTAGACCAGGCTGGCCTCAAACTCAGAAATCCGCCTGCCTCTGCCTCCCAAGTGCTGGGATTAAAGGCGTGCGCCACCACTGCCCGGCTCAGGCACCTTTCTTATCAGTGCACACACACTCCACCTCACACTCATGAGCACACACACACTCCATCTCACACCCATGAGCACACACACACCATCTCACACCCATGAGCACACACACATATACTATCTCCCATTAACACACACACACACCATCTCATGAGCACATGCTCTGTTTCCTTGTAGGATGTGGCCTCTAGGCCCTGGTCCCTGAATCTCTGCACCTGGAGCTTCTCCTAGCCGATTCTGTCTCCTTGAATCCCACTCTGGGACATCTCAATCCCCCAATGCTCTCTGAGTCCAGGCTTTGGCCACTCCCTGATGCAGTCCTTGACCTCAGAATCCCACACTTTTTTTTTTTTTTTTGACATTTCCTCTTTGATATATGGCTTTGTCAGCAGGAAAGGGTGAGGAGGGGCCTCCTAGCAGAGCAGCCTGGCAAACTGATTCCAGTCTTCATATGTCTATCCACAGCCTTATCAGCTGGGGTAGTAACTTGCACCCATTGGGGTTGTCAAGGAGTTAATAGGAAATAGTTTCTATCAGGAGAATTATATAGTCATCCAATTGTCATCTGGTAGCCAGTTGTTATCTGAGCAAGAACTAGACAGTTCCTGAGGAATCACTACAAACAAGAGACTGACCTATACAAGGTCACATGACCAGCTGTTAGCAGAATCAAGACTAAATGTCCTTTCACTGTATGTCTTGGCTGGGGTCCTTCTTATAGCTCCTTCTTATAGCTTTGGACAAGAAAATGAAGCCGGGTGGTACATCATGAGAAAGTGATGAGGATCCTGAAGACCAAAGTGGAGTCTTTGGTGCCCCTAAATTAACAGCTCATTGAGAACACAGCAGCGAGTCGGCCATTTTAGCCATAGCCGGGGCTCTAGCTCCTTAGGGGAGCACGCTGGACCCCAGTCCTTTTCCTAGTGGTGAAGCAGAAGAAAAGGAACTGTCGTCTCTGAATCACTGACAAGCAGAAGGACATACCTGCTCTTCAGCTACTCTGCTGGAGATGCAGACACTGATGGACAGATGCACAAACTGAATTACAAATCCAGAGATGCAGGCATATTGATAAGTACATGCTAACATAGGACACACATGGGCAGACATGTCAAATATTTAGCTGTAGCTGAAAGGCCCCAGAACCAGTGGCCCCTATCACTCAATGTGTTAGATAAGGGGCTGGTACCTTCAGTGCCTGTGTGCTCATTCACTTGCATCCCTGTGCACACCCACATGCTGTCACTCTGGCCTGTGTGTGGGGACAAGAACAGGAGTGAATGCTAAATATTAGCTTAAGCAGGTGCGTGGGTGTTCCCTAACACACACACACACACACACACACACACACACACACACACACTTCCCAGATGGGCAGCTAAAGAGTATGGGGCCCAGCCTCAGGGTTAGCTGAGCAACAGTGATCCTGCTCAGGGGTGGTTCACGTTGTCATGGAGATGAGAACAGAAGATGTTGCATTGGGAGGCAGGCATCATGTGTGGGTAGCTAAGTACCACAGATCCACAGATCTCAAGGAGTGGGGGTGGGTGTTAGAGGCTCTGAAGTGGGAAGTGGGGCTCTAGGCAGGAATAGGGTGTTCTTGGATGTCAGGATTGGGGGCATAAACAAGGCTGTGAGATTCCAAGCTGATCACTGGCTGCCAGGCTATGAGGATTCTGTTTTCTCATAGTACAGGGGTGGGATGTTCCCTCTCAGGATAATTGTGCTGAGACCACAGCCAAGGCAAAGTCCACCAGCGAGGGCAAGTCATAGGTTGGAAGCCTATGTCAACTGTTGAAGACGTCAACTGTTTATGGGATGACAGATGTGCTACCCTTGATCATTGAACCCAGCTACCTCTCATGACTGCATGATGACTGCATGTTCCATTGTCTCCAGAAAGAAGCCTGGCCGGCACATAGGTATTCTGTCCTGTCTACAGGTGCTTTAACCTGGACCATGGGCATGGCTTGCCTGGCTTGAGTATGCCCTAGCCATTCGTTCTTCACCTTGACTGCATCCAACAAGACAGTGAACATACAAGCCAGGGCTGTAGGACACATCGCAGTGTCAGAACCTGCAGGCCTCCCAGCATCCTTGGCACTCATGAGCCTGGCCAAAGCCATAAAGCTTCTCTGGGTACTGTGCCCCATCTGAGAGTATCAAAGGCTAAGACAAGCCCTACAGGCCATGAATAGGCAGTGCTGGACCCTCCACCCTCTCAGTGCCCATGTGATACTGTGTTCATCCAAACACATGAAATCTGCTTCTATGTCTATCCCATTTCTGGAAAGAGGAAGGTGGGTTCAAACCTGGCAAAATAATGGGCCTCATCACCAAGGACCAGGTTCAAATCCTGCTTGTACCACTCACTGGCTGTATGTCCTGTAGAAAGCCCGTGACCTCCCCAAGGCTTGTGCCTAGGGCCTACTGCCTCAGACATCAGATTTCTCCTGAGGAGTCTGACAGAGTTGGGGATCTGAGGCTGTCTTCAAAGCAGCCTCTTCCCTTCCCCCACCTCTCCAGTGGCCCCTTGTGGGGTCCCTGGGCCTTAAGGATCAGAAAGGCCCAGGATGGTGTGGTCAGTTGTGTGGCTGGTGGCTCTGTGGGGAAACTGAGGAAGCCATTGGGCAAAGCCTGGGCCTCTCTACCCATAGAGGTCTCAGGAAACAGGAGGGCCCGCTGCAGATTCACAGGCCTTTGTGGGTGTGGGAGGAGACAAAGTGCTCATTGCTCTGACTGCAATCTCTCCAGGTTTCTTGGAAATGTTTGCTCTGACAGAAGGGGGAAAAGAATCTGTTCCTATGGCAACCTAATATCTTCCCTTTCCAAGCTGAGTCCTCAAGGGGAAATAATCTCAGAAACACCAAGGAATTTGTACAAATTTAATGGGGCTTCTTGGGCCCAGGTCTTGAAGCAATCAATGATCCACCTCTCCCAGGTCAGTGAGGGCGGCATACCTTTCTTAGACTCAGTCACTCATTCTCTCAACAAACACTAGCTAAGACCCTACACAGCATCCTGGGTGTGGCCTGCAGACGTGGAAGACTGTGATTTGGTCTGGGACTCAGGGAGTATCCAGTGTGGTGGGGAAAAGTGAGAGGTCTGACCAGAGGCGGGAGGGTAGGCAAACCTGGGGGAGATGGGAAGGCTTCCTGGAAGAAGCCTGACTTGGCTGGGTCTGTAGGCTTCTCTGAACACTAGAAGCTCTTAGTAACACCCTAGTCCAATCCGTGTTACAGACAAGAGCACTAATACCCCAAGCAGACAAATGACTTATCAAGGAAAAGCACATTAGTGACAACCCCTAGGGGGGATAATGGACATAAAATGAGAGGTGCTTTTATATCTGACCTGAATAAATAATTTACTTCTGGAGTTTAATAATTTAAAAGCCTCCATTTCATCCATGTCTCATCAAAAATAGAAACTTCGCCTTCCCTTTCTAGATTTCTCTTGAGGTGGCAAGTGGGTACAGAGGCCAGAGTGGGGGTCGCTGGAGGGTTTGGGCCCCAGGACAGAGGCCAAGGACATTTGGTTGGAGACATAGCAGACAGCCTTCCTCTAAGAACCTCTGATACCCTGTCCTCTTCTCTCAGGGTCATTCTGTCCCTACTTAGTCCTCAGGTCAGTATACTACTGTCCCTCTGTATTAGGGTTCACTACAGGAACTGAACTGATAGGCTATAGAGAGGGAATTTATTACAATGGCTTGTGGGATGCAGTTGGGGTAGCCCAACAATGGCTGTCTCACACCAGAGAGGCTGAGCACCCAGTAGTCATTCAGTCCATAGGGCTGGATGTCTCAATAATTTCAATATAGCACAAAGGTGTGGAGGATTCCTGGCCTTCACTCTACATTGGAATTCCAAAGAAGCTGGTGCTAGAATCAGCAAAGGGATGCTGCAGCATCAGAGTAGATGGTCTTGCCAGTGGGAGTAAGGGCAAGCAGGCAAAAAGCAAAGTTTCTTTCCTCCATGTTCTTTTATGTGGCTGCCACTCAAGGTGACACCCATGTTTAGGGCAAGTCTTTCCTGCTTCCAATAATCTGGTCAAGAAAATTCCTCAGGAATGCCCAGTGTCCCTCAAAGGGGTGCTCAATGTCCCTCACAGGAGTACCCAGTATCCCTCGAAGGGGTGCCCAGTGTCCCTCACAGGAATGCCTAGCAGTTTGAGGCTCAGTTGATTACAAGCACAGTGAATTTGACAACCAGTGTTAGCCATTACACCCCTAAGACTTGGAAGTTTGCCTTATCACCAGGCCCCTTTCCTGGACTTTTAGAATCATGACACCTACTTCTTGGAGTTGTTGAGTGAATTCAGCAAATCCATGTCTGCATGGCTCTGACTCAGTCTCCCAGTTTGACACATAGTGGGTCTACAGTCTACAGGAGTTTCTGCCTCTTGGGGTGGAGCCTTTGAGAGAGGTGGAGTACAAACTGCAGAGGCATTAAAGGAAGACTAGAGAACCAGGGGAGCTGGGACAGAAGCCCACACTTCCCCTTGGGAATTCTGGAACTTTTCACAAAAATTGACTCGTTCTCCAGCACCTCCCCCCTTGCTCTTCTGTGCCCCCTCTCAGAGTTACAATGGATCTCACGGACCAGCTTCCTTCTCGCTGGGAGCCAACCATGAAGACATTGAACAAGGTCCTTATCCTTCACCTGAGCCTGGTACCAGACAAACTTCCACAGAAATGCTACCACTGCCATCCACTGTCCCGCTGTCCCTTCTTGGATCTGGAGCCTGGGTCCAGCCCCTGACATCTCCCAGGCAACATGGAATCACCACAGTGATCCCAAGCTAGACAACACCCAACACAGTGCTGGTACATCCTCTTCTCTTTGCACACTCCACCTTGAGTACTAGCACCTCCACGGAAACAGTCAAGCCCCAGACTCAAAGCTTTTCATACCTGTGATGCTCAGGTGCTAACTTCTCCTGACCAAGCAGACTGCAGGGGCCATTTTTTTTTTTTTTTTTTTAAGAGAACTCATTCTGGAGGGCCATTGTTCCATGTAACTCTGCAAACCTCCTAAGAGTTCTAAGTCTTCATGGTGGTTTCTATCACATCAAATCTCCTCCCCAAGCCACAAATGGTCCAGAGAAATGAGTACTATTTTACTTCATTTTAATTTTATGTATATGGGTGCTTTACTTCAGTGAAAGTCCATGGACCGTGTACGTGCAGTGCCTATGGAGAGCAGAAGAGGCTGCCGGGTTCTCTGGAACTGAAGTTATAGACAGTTGAGAGCTGCCATGTGGGTGCTAGGAATTGAACCTGGGTCCTCTGGAAGATCAGCCAGTGTTCTTAACTGATGAGCCATCTCTCCAGCCCAGGTACTATTTTCTAAGTGAGTCCACTGAACTCAGAAGTAACAGGGCCAGGGAGAACTCCAGGTCATTCCAAAACCCATACCCTTCCTACTTTTTTCTGCCTCAGTTGTCTCCTTGGATCTAGACAGCTCTGGGGAAGAGTTTCACCCTATTTTCTAGCCAAGAGAATCTAAAAAAGTCAGGAATCCAGTCCTGTGTGTGTGTGTGTGTGTGTGTGTGTGTGTGTATGTGTGTGTGTGTGTGTGAATGCATGTGCATGTGTGGGCAGCCACACTGGATTAAAGCCCACCTTATTCAGGTATTTAAACTAATCTTATCTGCTATGTTCACAGTTTCAAATAAGGTCATGTGACCAGCTGCCTCAGCTCCTGCCACAGAGCCATCCTTACCATGATTGACAGTACCCACAAACCATGAGCTGAAAAAAACCCCTTCCTCCATTAAGTTGCTTTTGTCTGGTGTTTTGTTATAGCAATGAAAAAAGTAACTGATACAATGTATCTTTGTAAAAGAGCAGTCTACCCTTATATGCCTAAGACTCCCTAGCCTTCCTAATGCTGTGACCTTTTAACACAGTTCTTCATTTGTGGTGACCCCCAACTATAAAATTATTTTGTTGCTACTTCATAACTATAATTTTGCTACTGTTGTAAGTCATAAAGTAAATGTCCCTTGTCAACCCCTGTGAAAGGGCTGTTAGACCCCCAAAGAGTTCCAGACCCACTGATTGAGAACCTCTGCTCTGGAAGGCCCTCACTCCTTTCGTCTTGAATCAAAGTGGCTTTGATGGCCACACAGGGTCCTCTCAAGATTAGGCCGAGGGATCAGGGAGCTAAGAGCCCATGGGGCCTCTTAGGGAATCATACAATCCCATGGTGCTCCTCCCCTCCCCAAGGTTATTTGGAGGTGAAAGTTGCCTGGGGGTAGACTCTAATGAGGTACTTTTATGAATCATTACCCACAGTGTGCTCCAGTGGGGCTCCCAGCGATGCAGCTGCCTTTGGGTCACCACAACCCTGTTAGTAATCCCAGAAAACTCATTAGTTCACCAAGCTAGATATGGATGGAAGCATTTCTTTGATTTGTGAGTGCTTTCTCTGTCTGAGGTGAAGAGGGGTTTATGTTTCCCCAGGAAAAGTCACACAACGGCTCTGAAGAATGGTCATAGAGCCCATCCAGACCAGTAATGGCAAGTTCACACTAGTCTTGGGAGGGACCATGCTTGCATCTAAACCCCTCCGGGATCCAGATGGTAGCCCCACCTGAAAAGCCACACACCCAGCACAAGGCATATTTACCTTTTCTGACTTAAACACTCTGAAAATGAGGTCCTGTATCATCCTACCTGCATTCCTTCCTCAGTACTAAACAGGTGGGAATGGCAGCTGAGTGTGAGAACAGGCTTCGTTCATGCAGGGACTTCAGCAGATGTGCAGAGGGACAGTACAGAGAGTATGGACAAAGGACTGAGGAACTCACACCCACTGTATCATAGGGGTGCCACCTTGCTGTTCTCTGTGACAGAAACACATTCATAGGGGGAGAGAGAGGCATAAGAGGAGAACTTGGAAACATCCCCTGGGGACCAGGAATGAATTCAGGGCATGTCACCATCCTTACCCTCTCTCAACCCCATGACCACAGGGAATGAATGAACTGGGTTCTAGACGAGAACCTGCCATCGACCAAGGGCAGATCAACACCTTAGTGTCCCCAAGTGAGGCCAAGACTAATCACCTTCCTAGCTGTACACTCTCATGGAGTTGTTGAGATGATCAGTTGTCCTGTGGGAAATGCCTGGAAGATAGAAAAGTAGCTTTGGGTGAGGACACAGGCTGGTGACATCACAGGAAGCCGTTTTGATGACCAACCCTGAGTTTGGAAGAGGAAAACAGTGGTTGCCTAAGCTACATAGCACTTAGGATTGGGGCCATCAGGGGCTCCTGGGGTCTTTTAGGGCTGGCAGGATTGGCTCTTCTTCTGAGTCAGGAGTAGAAGGCCTTATGGGGGAACCCATTTTGTAGGTAGAGAGACCCTGAATAGAGCAACTGGGGAAAAGGATACTTAATTCAGGAGGTGCTTGGGGTTGTATCTTGTAGTCAGTGGCTTTTACAAGGACAAGGCAGACAAAGCATGAGTGAAGATGGTCCCGTCATGACAGGACAGTATCAGAAGGAGAGCAAACACTGAGCCTCCCCTCTCCTGGAGAGGGCGCAAGCCAGGGTGTTGAAGGAGCCAAATACATTTGAGCACAGTTCTGCAAATTTGTGGGCCACAGAGCCATGGAGATGCAGCATGGAACAGCGCAGAACTGCAGAATCACTCAGAGACGTATTCCCAGTTGGTGCTCCTTAAATCAAGGCCAGCGTCACAGTAAAAGTATCACTGCATATGTGCATATGTACCACACCAGAGCAGGCTGAGCATGAAACACAGACCTGGCAGGGGTCCTCAGTGGTCCAGAGCCCAGCTGTCCACACAGATTCATTTCTGATGTCTTCAACACACCATGGATATTTCTATGGTTTGCAGCCACTAGCCAGGCCCTTCCTGCTACAGTTCTGTCATACCTGGTCTCCATCTCTGGACCATAACAATGGCCACTTCCACCAACCATGAGTCAGGATGCAAGGGCCAAGCCCAGGTGGAACTGCAAGCTCACTGTCAGGGGTAAAATGGGGGGGGTGGGGGTGCTCCTGCTTCTGTGACAGGGACTGGGCAGGCACTGGAGACAGAGAAAGGGGCCAGTAATGAAAAGTAGGACTTCTGCCAGTACTAGACTCTGGTGAGATGACACCTTAGTTCTGGCTTTGAAAGGATGGATTTTGCAGTGAAGAAGAGGGAAATGGATTTCCAGGCAAGACAGCTCTTAAGAGACAGGCCCCCAGTAACTCAAATGATACCCCTGCCCTCTTGCTTCACACCAACTCTGACCCTTTCTCCTGTTTGTCCTCTGAGCTCAGATACAGGAGGAAAGATATCACAGGGAAAGATGGCCTTCCCAGACTTCATCTTAAGTGTCACCAAAGAGTCAACCAGGCAAATGTAGTCACCCTGGATGGGAGGGATTGGCCAGTGAATAGGCCTGATGGTTAGTGTCTGTGGTGGTTTGAATAAAATCAATCCCCACAGACTCATATATTTGAGTGCTTAGTCATTAGACAGTGACACTATTTGAAAGGATTAGAAGTATTAGGAGGAGTGGGTGTGTTGGAGGAAGTGTGTCACTGGAGTTAGCTTTGATGTTTCAAAAGCCCACAGCAAGTTCAGAATATCTCTCTAGACCAATGAATCAGGATGGCCAGTGGATCAGGATGGCCAGTGGATCAGGATGTCGGCCAGTGGATCAGGATGGCCAGTGATCAGGATGGCCAGTGGATCAGGATGGCCAGTGGATCAGTGATATAAATTCTCAGCTACTGCTATGGTGTCACATCTGCCTGTGTGCTGCCATGCTTCCCCGCCCCTCCCCCTCCAATGATGATAATGGAGTAAACTTCTGGAACTGTTAAATGCTTTCTTCCATAAGAATTGCCTTGGTTGAAGTGTCAATTCACAGCAATAGAATAATGACTAAGACAGTATTGATTGTCAACTTGATGTAACCTAGAATCACCTATACACAAACCTCTGGGCATGTCTGTGAGGGGGATTTTAGTCTTGGTTAATTTGGAGTGGGAAGTCCCACCCTAAAAATGATCAATACCGTTCTCTTTCTTCCTGATAAGAGACAGTGCCACCACTGGCTGCCTCACATGCCTGTTGCCAAGACAGACCCTCAAACTATGAGCCAAAATAAATATTCCTTTAAGTTGCCTTTGTCAAGTATTTGATCATAGCTAAGATCAAAGTAACTGCAGCAGGGTGGTGGTTGTTCTGGCTGCAACCCAGGCCTTTAATCCCAGTGCTCAGGAGGCAGAGGCAGAGGCAGAGGCAGAGGCAGAGGCAGAGGCAGAGGCAGAGGCAGAGGCAGAGGCAGAGGCAGAGGCAGAGGCAGAGGCAGAGGCAGAGGCAGAGGCAGAGGCAGAGGCAGAGGCAGAGGCAGAGGCAGAGGCAGAGGCAGAGGCAGAGGCAGAGGCAGAGGCAGAGAGGCAGAGGCAGAGGCAGAGGCAGAGGCAGAGGCAGGTGGATCTCTGTGAGTCTCAGGCCAGCTTGGTTACAGAGTGAATTCTACACAGAGAAACTTTGTCTCAAAAGTAAGAAAAGTAACTTTTACCTTAGGTAACTTGGTGATTTTGTTTTGTGGTTGCTATTTTTGTTGTTGTTTTAGTTTTGTCTTTGTTTTGTTTTTTTTTTCAAGACAGGGTTTCTTTATCTGTAGCCCAGGGTGTCCTGGACCTTAAACTGTAGACCAGGCTAGACTGGAACTCACAGAGATCTGCCTGTCTCTGCCTCCTGAGTGTTGGGATTAAAGGCATGTGCCACCACCCCCCAGCTCTAATCTGACTGTTTTAATTGGTTTATTGAGGATGGATACTTGAACCTGACTTGGAGCACAGGTTGTGACCCACAAGTTCAATAACACTGTCTCGAAAACAAACAAACAAACAATTAAAAAATAAATGTTGTTAAACAGCAAACTCCTCCTTGGGCAGCCCTCATGGAATATAACAAGAAAAGCGTTCCGGAGAACATGGAAATCCTGTTTCAGGGCACATTTCCTCTGGGATCTAAATAAGTGATGGCGTAGAGGACGGGAACCAGCCCTGTATGCTAGACCTCAAAGCCCAAGCTGCTTTGCCTTCTACACAGGCACATACATTTTTGGCAATAAAGGATGCGATGTGCCCCAGGGAGGCAGTGTTCCTGTTGACAGCTGTTTCCATGGTAACAACAGGCCTGGCTACTAGAAACAGCTGGTCTTACTCACCTTGGAACTCACCGGAAAGCTGATTATGTTTCCTCAGACTTGCAGGCTAGAGGGAGAAGCTTTATTCTCCTGAGACATCTGACCTTCAAAGCTGCCCTGTTGGACTAGAGACTTAGGTCTGGCTCTCCTGGGCTGTGCTGACATTATATGTGGTCCTCCTCGGGGACATCGATTCTTTTCCAGCTGCAATTGGAAGGGTTCATGAGAATCATGGAAAAGCTTTTTCAGGGTATCACATCATGTCCTTCAGAGGACAACTTGAGATTTCAGTTAACTTTGAGCTTTTTTTTTTTTTTTTTTTTCTCAAAGCAGGGGGTGGGGGAGGACGACGACTTTTATTTTGAGTCATAAAATTTAAGTGGTTTCAACCAACCAAGAACATCACAGGAAAATGGTGAAGAGCAAACAGTGAGTGGACTAGGTCTGGGGGTGCATGCCTGGAGTCCCGCAGAGACAGGGAGATCTTGGCTCAACATAAAACAAACAAACAAAACAGTATGTGGAAAAGGAGGGGAGACTGGGGAAGCATTCATTTGGTAGGGTGCTTGCCTGGCATGCATGACACCCTGTGTTTTATCCCTAGTACTGCGTAAATGCAGCTGAGTTGGGGCACAGGACTTGTCAGGTGAGGTCGATCTTCCACACATAGAGTCTGAGGAAAGCTTGGGCTACATGAGTCAGCAGGCAGAAGGCATGGAAGCATGGTGACCCGAGTCTGATCCCCAGAGCCACATAAAGGTAGAAGGAGAGAGCCAGCTCCACAGGGCTTGTCCTCTGACATCTATTTACACAGGCTCAGTGGCATGTGCAACCACACATGTACATACATACACACACACACACACACACACGTAAAATAAAAAGAGAAATCCATTATTTTGTATTTAATTTAAAAAACAACCCAATAATACTTTGGGGGTGGGGGTGGGAGGAGTGCTCTCTGTGTATCCCTGGCTGTCCTGGAACTTACTCTGTAGACCAGGTTGGAATAAGTTTTTTCTTTTTTTGGTTTTTTTTTTTTTTAGAATAAAAATATCATCTTGGCAAATGCTAGCAAAATTCCTTGTGGCAAAGCGAAGGACAGCCTTTGTTTGAGAAAAGACCCTGACTGCCCTAGTGTGGGTGACAGGCCAAGGTACCAAGGCTCCTGGAGGGCTTTAAGGGGGACCTGGGAGTCACTCTTTGCTCAAAGGGGGAACTAATTACTTTATTCCTAATCAGAGGAGGGGAAAGGCAGCCTGATTGGTTTGGGGGCAGGGCAGACTGAAAGGCTAGGCGAATTCAGGAAGGGAAGTGGAGGCAGCCGAGTGGAAGACTGGGAACCCCTTGCTATTGGGGGTGGCTGTGTCCACTCTCTGCTGTGCCAGGTCTGTGCTACCCCAGGGAGTTTGCTTACTAGAGAGTTCCACACAGCAGAACATATTTGTGCAGGGGTGGAATTCCCCAGGGCACGGATCCCAGAAGTCTTGGGAACACAGATCTTAGATAAAAAACCCTTCAGCTTCCCCAGGCCTTGGAGCAAAGCACCAGGATGAAGATGCCGTCAAGGCTTTGAGAACCTGGAAGGCCATCTGGCATCTGAGTCACTCCTGAAACTGGGTCTGGCTTGCCAAAGGATTGACCTTTCACAGAAGTCTGGAGGGACACATTAGCCTGCTTTCAGGATGGCGGGCCATGGGAGAGCTGAGATCTTTTTCCTACAAAGGGAAATCTGGCCCTCACCTGTGCACTTCTAGAATGGAGGAGAGGGACCACCTTCCACTAGGGCTTCCCTAGCTCTCCTGAGCCAGAGACCTAATTGTTCTTCTAGACCAGTGGCTTTCAATCTTCCTAAGGCTTTAATACAGCTCCTCATGTTGTGGTGACCCCGAAACCATAAAATTATTTTTGTTGCTACTTCATTACTGTAATCTTGCTACTGTTATGAATCATAATATAAATTCTGTGTTTTCCTGATAGTTTTAGGTGACCCTGTGAAAGGGTTGTTTGACCCTTAAATGGGTCGTGACCCACAGGTTGAGAACCGCTGCTCTACAACAAGCTACCGGAATAGCCCAACTCGCTGCAAGTCTTCGGAGCCTCCTCAGCTACAAATAACAAGAACAGAGCAAAGGGGATCTGGGGACCACTCATCCCACTCAGGGATAATACCTCGAAGAGGTGGCAGTGGCTAGAGAGGTTTATTAACCAGCCCACAGTAACTCAGCCAGGGGCAGCTGAGCCAAGGTTCATCCTGAGAAGTCTGGCCCACTCTGCTGTCCCAGATGCTACCTGCTCCAGCTGGGAAAGTAGTGAGAGCTACGCCCTTTGCCTCCAAGAAAGATCTTGGCTGGAATGGCAGGGTATATAAGAATGAGAAGCTGGGAGAGAGAAGCCCATGAGCTGGAGACGTTTAGGATGGGGCGGGGCGAGGAGAGCTGAGAAGAACCAGGATACAAGCATGGGCTCTGTAACAGGTACCTGTGATGCTGAGAGACCCTTGTGGGCAAGCATGGGCTTTGGAATACCGTTTCTTTTGGATCCAACATGCAAGTTCTCATGTGCATGCCTGTGGAGGACAGAGGTCAACCTCAGGTGTCTTTCCTCAGGAGCCATCCACCTTGCTTTGTGAGACAGGCCTCTCACTGGCTGGAGCTCACTAAGTAGGCTAGGCTAGTTGGCCAATGAGCCCCAGGGGTTTGCCTGTCTCTGTCTCACAGGGATTACAAGTGTGCACCCACACATGACCAGCTCTTTTCCACACACATTTGGGGCATTGAACTCAAGTCCTCATGTTCCTGTGGCAAGCATTTTACTAAACTAGGCAATCTCCCTATTCCCACATTTGCTTTTCTTGAAGTTCTTAGCTCCCAGGCCTCATTCAGGGCCCACAGAGAGTCAGTCTCCATGATAAATACAGACAGATAAACACTACAAGATACCCAGATTTCCCCACTTAGAGAGGGATAGAGCCCAGGACAATGAGGAATAATCTTCCAAGATGGAGCTGCCTCAGGATAACTTCCTGTCTAACTGCAGCTATGATGACCAAGAACCAGTCTGGGGGAGATAGCTCTGGCCCAGCCCATCAGGTGGGCCTCCAGTGGCCAAGACCAAGGCTATAACTCTGCTTTTTGGCTTCTGAGTAAAATGATCTATAAATAATCAGAACAGCCTCAATCATCTATGGCTATTTAAAAAACGACCCATTGTAGACAATCCTATGACTTTTTTGCGAATTAGAAACTCAGGTGGGGATCAACTGAGAGTAACTCGGCTAGTGCACAGGCCAGCCGGAAGGTCCCAGACAGCTTCATTCACAGCTGGCACCCTGCAGAGCGACAATGTTACCAGACCCTTCTCTGTCTTCATGGACTCTTGCAGCCTTTCCACACTTGGTGGCTGGACTCAGCTTCAATAGCCTTAGATTGGTGCCCCTGGTTTTCACCAAGTCTAACCCCAGGGCTGGCACAGTGACTTCTGCTGTCTGTAAAAATCTCAGCAACCCAGGGTCAAAAAAGAACTAGACCCCACCTCCTAAGGCATATATCATCCCCCTTGGACAGCTCAGAGACATGAGCATCTAAGGCCTTAGAGAGGAGGAGGCCAGGAGCTTGTAGACTCCTGGAGAGAGTGTGAAGTGAGCGCTCCTCCCTCCCCCACCCTGCCCCGTCTGCCCCAGCTGCTTCAGTACACGCTATAGCAGAGTGGACGGGCAGGAACAGATAAGACAGCCTCAACCGTGATCCCAGGTGAGGTGCACATTTTGTTTGTGTAGCTGTGGCCATCAGTGCTGCCACGCCCTGCTTGCGGGAGGCGACTTCCCTCACTCATTAGACTCTAATATTTTTAGGGATTTGTAGATGACTTTTATTGTAGCCACAAACCAGGACCCCTGATTTCAACCCAAAAGCAACAGTTCCCTTGCTCGTTCCTGCCTACCCCCTCCGTGGTTGTGAACATCCCACTCTGAGCCCTCTCCTACCCTCTTCCTCAGTCTCTTAGAAGGGAGCTGTGACCCTATCATGGGGGTTTCCCAAGGGCAGCTGGGATAGAACACAGAGTGCTGGGGACTAGAGCTTTCCTTTCTAATTCTGCCACTTATGGCTTGAGCTCCGAAGCTCCAGTTTTCTGATCTATAAAGTCATGGCTAATAATCACCATGATACTTACTTCTTTAAGACTTATGGAGGGAAAAATATGTAAATGCAAAGCTTGGAGCTGGGGAAATAGCTCCATCAGTTAACATGTTGGCAGATGAGCATGAGGACCTGGGTCAGATCCCCAGTACCCACATAAATAGTGGCACACATTTGTAACCCCAGTGCAGAGGGAGAGACAGGAGTATTCCTGGCACTCCCTGACCAGCAACCTCCCCTGACTGTCAAGTGCCAGATCCTGTGAGAGACCTGACTCAGAAACCAAGATGAACAGCTCCTGAAGGGTGATACTTGAAGCTGACCTGTGGCCTCCAAATGCATGTGCACATACACGTACCTGAGAGTGTGTGCACAGACACGCACGCATGCATACACACACACACACACACACACACTCGTGCGCACATGCATGCACGCATACAGAGAAAAGCAAGGCTTTTACATGGAAGAGCCAAAACATCACCGATGGAAATTAAGTTAATACCTAAACTAATAAAAAGACATCTTGTGTTCATGATTGGAAGACCTAATATCATGAGTGTTTTAGCCATTTTTTGAAAAAAAGATTTATTTATTTTATTTATATAAGTACACTGTAGCTATTTTCAGCCATACCAGAAGAGGGCATCAGATCTCATGACAGATGGTTATGAGCCACCATATGTTTGCAGGGAATTAAATCCAGGACCTCTGGAAGAGCAGTCAGTGCTCTTAACCGCTGAGCCATCTCTCCAGTCCCAGTTTTTGCCATTTTTTTTTTAAATTACTCTTTTTCTTTTTTCTTTCTTTTTTTTTTTTCCAAGACGGGTTCTCTGTGTAGATCTGGCTGTCCTGGAACTTGCTCTGTAGACCAGGCTGGTCTCAGACTCACAGATATCTGCCTGCCCCTGCTTTCCTAGGGCTGGCATTAAAGGCATGTGCCACCATTGCACAGCTAAAAGTATTCTTTTTTATTACTATTTTTAATGCCTATGAGTGTTTTGCTTACATGTATGTCTATGCCTGGTATTCATGGAGGTCAGAAGAAGGTGTTGGATCTCCTAGAAATGGACTTTCAGGAGATTGTGAGCCACCACGTGGGTACTGATACTAGGTCCTCTGTAGCAGAATATTTTCCCCTGCTGCGTTTTACAATAAACTCGGTAATTTGGGAGGAGCTAAGGTAGGAGGAGCGAAGGAGAGGAAGAGGAGAAGGAAGAGGAAGAGCTAGGAGGAGGAGAAGAGAGATGTGGGAGCCATGGAGACCATACATGTATCAAGAACAGTCCTGGGTAACAACTTATATCTAGGTTAGTTAATTGGGTAACACCTCCAACTGTGTGAGCATCTTGTTAATTGAGCATTTCCAAATATATAAAGCCTTTGGATAATCTTTAAGCATTAGAGTCTCATTTCTACTGGGTACCCTGTGGATGGCAGGATGGTCTGGGCTCAGCCAAAAGTTGTGGAGACAGCGTGATAGATTGGCAGAGCCATCTCCCACATTGGCATCTCATGGGTGGCAGGGCCGGTGCTTCTGGCCGGCCTGAGCTGCAGCAGTGGCGGAAACACGCAGCTGCTTTTGGCTTCAGGCCTTGCCTAGTTGGGAACATGGCAGCATCATATCAACAAGTCAGATTGGGTGCTGCCATTTTAAATAGTAACTGTAACAGTACTTTGTGAGTCACCACATGGGTACTGATACTAGGTCCTCTGCAAGAATTATACCTGCTCTTAACCACTGAGTCATCTGTAGCCTCAGGGCTTTAATGTCATCGATACACCAAACTGTGACAGGGTCTCACTGCTGAGGCCTTCCCACAAGGAGAGGACTGTGTTCTCCAGAGTCTCACCCCTTTTCCATTCCCAGGTCTTCCATAGACTTTTCCAAGGATCTGTCTTCCTGACCTAGGAGCGCATATATGGAGAATGAGCCAATATAGTTTGTATACATGCCTGATGTGCAAAGTGTAGGATGTATGTGTATGTTTGTGTGTGCTGCATGTATTTATGTATGTATGTATGCATGCATGGATGTGTCCTGGTGTCTAACAATGTGGAAGTGGAGCAGACAGGGAACACACAGCAGTGACCATCCCCCACATTGCTATGGTTCAGTGAAGAACATCCAGGAATCTAAATTCTAAATCCTAACCAGGTCCTCAGGCCCCTTTGAAGTTATATTTGTCAAGGAAGAAAATTGGAGCATATTTATTTTATAGTTTCAGTTTGATGTATTTCTTTCAAACATTCAGACACACAGTATGTCAACCTTGAACTATATGCTTGCCCTGAACCCTGAGACTGTCTCAGGAAGGTTAACTATATTCTCACAAACTTCCTTCTTTCAAGGACACGCCAAATGTCTGCCAGATCTACCCAGTTCCCCTCAAATTCAGCTGAGATTCCCAATTCTCCTGGACAGATCTAGTCCCTATTGTGCCTTCTTAACTCCATTACCCTGCAGGAGCCAAGGGCTCCTTGGAGGCCCCGAGCTTCCCAGACTTGCTCCAGTCTCCCTTTAACGTACCACTCACTATGAGGATGGAACTGGATTTTCTTACACCCAAGGGTACCCAGTAGTATTGGGACCAATGGAGACACTTCCAGATCTTGCCACTAGAGGGCAGGCACACACAGCACCTGGAGTATAGCTACTCTGCAGAAGAGAGTGGGGCTTTGTGGGCTCTTGAGCATCTAGTTCCAGTGCGTGTGTGGGCCAGGAGAAGAGAAAGGAGTTGAGGACTCTGGTAGCTTCTGCAGGCCCCATGAGGCTCCAGCTTGAGCCTGAGAGTACTCCTTCTTTCTTCTTGCCTTTCTACCCCCCTCCTGTCTTCCTTTCCTTCCTGCTATTTAGAGGCTGGGATCTAAGTTCAATCTTGACTTTGTTAGTCTAGATACCTTTTCTCTCTAAACCTTAGATTACCCATCTTCAAAATGGGAAGAACAGTATATCCAATTTAGTCTCCCTTTTCCTTGGGAGTTGAGACATTGTATATAAGCAACCCATTCCTGCTGTCAGAAAGGAGCTCCAGGCTATATCCTGGGCAAAACCGGTCCCTCCCTCTATCCCAGTGTGAGCTGGCTCATCAGGGCTCTGTTTCTGGTAAGGATGCCATAAGGTTCTGTGCAGTGGTGCTGGGCAGGCTGGCTGAACTAGTCAGACTGGAGTGACTTCTACCCAGCCTGGAAGCTTTAGCAACGTTGGGATGTCTGAACCTCAGCAGGTCCTGCTACATGTCAGCATAGATAAGGAGGTGTACAGGAAGGATGGAAGGATCAAAGGGGGGTGGATAGATGAGAAGGAGGGAGGAAGGGAGGGAGAGAGGAAATAGATTAGTTCACATATTACTTCAGAGCACTTGTAGTAAAGAGATTTTCATGCATGGTTCTAGCAGAACCCTAAGGACTTCTTAGAGAACCAAGGTTCAGTCAGTCAATTGAGGGGTGTCCCATTTTGGGGCTCCTTATCTTTTAGAGCCAGTACTGATAGTAGCCATGGGATTTTAGTCTAAGCTTTCAGATTCTTCCAGACTGTGGGGCTTGGCTCATGCTTTCATCTATTTCTTCATTCAGCAAATACACCTCAAGTCCTTCCCATGAGGGGTCCCAACGACAGAGGAGGGCACCCCAGGAGTGTCTGAGCAGGCTGCTCTGAGGAAATGGTTTTAAGCATGAAACCGGTGCATAGCTTCTACAGGGGCTCCCAGCCAGAGAAGTCACCAGAGAAGTCAGAGTCAGAGGACCCTGGGTAAAGACAAGACACATTTTCATAGAGCTAAGTCCAGACCTGCGATCCTAAGTTCCTCTTATCCCCCATCGCAGAGCTTCCAGGGGAAGGGTTTCTGGGAGGGCCCGGAAGTGGGGATGTGTCATCAGCGTGGGTGCTCTCTCCCCAGCTGGTCTTGCCTTCTCTCCTGGCACTGGGTCACACCTGCAGGGCCTCACCCACTACTGACCTAGATTTCCTTGCCACTCTGTCAACAATTCCAGGGTGGAGCAAAGCGTGGCTTCAGGGACCCAAACGGAGTCCGTGACCAGCATCACAGAAACCTAACCCCGCCTCCCCCACCAGGGTGGAGCTAGTGCTGAATTTGTCAGGGTGGGAGTGAGTCTTCCTGGAGGCTGCTTGGACCCAGCTGTAGCTCTGACCTTCCCAGCTAGGCCATGCTCTGGTTGACAGGGCCTCCCAGTGGGTGGGGGTGGGCAGAACCTGGTATAGCCATTTAGGGGCAGGGACCACTAAGCACCTAGAGCAAAGGTACTGTGTAATTGAGGTCATTCCTTCTTTAGAACGCTTCTAGTTTGCTGCTTAGAGGCTCACAAATCTGCTCAGGCCAGGGTAACAGTAAGATTCTCTAGAGATGTCCAGGACCCTGTCTGCTAGAGTGTGGCTCTTGAGAGACCCAACCTCTCCATATCAGATACCACCCCCACCCTCAGCACCCGCTGTGTTCTGAGATGGTTGATCTTGTGGTCACATAGCCTAGAAAATTCTAGTGTGAGGCCTGGGTCTCTATCTTTAGAGCTAAGAGGACCCATGAAACACTGGCTGTGACAGAGAACCTGTGGATTCACAAGCAGCTGGGATCCTGTAGGCCTCGAAGCCTCCATCCAGACTGACCGTTCATCCATTTCTCTGTCAGGCTCCTAGGGGTGAGAACATTGCCATCGGCTCTTCTTGGCTCTTCTCTTTGTAACCTGCACTAGTTAAAGTGGCCCCAGTTAGGATGTCAGAGCACAACTAGACAGAGCCCCACCAGTTCCCAGGGGTTAGGGTTTATGATAATGATCCAAATTAGAAAGTACTATTCTTTTTAGATTGTTCTCAGATTGAAACTCCTAATTAAAGATCTTTCTAAGGAACCTCAGGACTTTTAGGGTGTTGTGGTGTGTTCCTGTAGTCCTAGCACTTGGGAGGTGGAGACAGGGGAGTGGGAGTTCAAGGCTATAAGTAAGGTTAGCCTGGGCTACCTCATCTTGAAAGAAAGAAAAGATGAAAGGAAGGAAGGAAAGGAAAAGAGAAAGAAAGGAATCTCAGAACACTCAAATAATTGCTCCCTTACCTAGAGGAACACAATCTGAAAATGGTCAAGAACTGAGAGCATGGGGTAGGACCCACTTGCAGTCGCTCTCCTGACCCCAGTGTGAGGGCCCACCCCCTGTGAGCCTTGCTTCCTAATCAGAGGTTCTTGGAAGTGCTGAAATCGTCGCCTCTGGTTCTTTAGAGATAGCCCAGACCTGTAGCCTGTCAGACATGGAGCTCTGGACACGGCTTGTGTCTGAGTTCAGAGGAGGGTGCATGGCAATGTGAAACAAGAGGTTCTGAAGAACATGTTGGTTTCCCATCAGGGACAGGACAGGGGTGTAAGTTGTAGAGGGTGTGGCTTCACTGGGATCCCTGGCCCAGGCTTCCACATACAAGAGTGTCCCACTGTTTATAGGAAGATGCCAACTGGATCCTCTTGGTTCTGGCACACCTAATATTGTATATGGCTTCCTCTGAAGCCAAAGAGAGGACTGACCTTGGTCTCTTCCCCCTGGGGGGGAGAGGATGCTACAAGGAGATTTTGAACTGGAGAATACACTTTGGAGGCCAAGTCCAGAGATCTCTCTGTGCTCTGCCAGTATGGACATCTGGACCAGAAGGGCTGAGAGCACACCTGCTCCAAATGCTCCAGGTAAAGAGGTGTCAGGGACACCTGGGCCTCCTGGATCCCTGCCAGACTTGGCATCGGCTTCCATACCTGTTGAGCTTGCTGCTCCCAGCTGTGAAAAGTCTCCAGGAGTCACCTGACATAGCTTCTGGGAACCAAATTCAGATACTCTGTAAGAAAAGTAGAGGTCTTAACCACTGAACCATCCCTCTAGAACAAAATCTTTCCTATTTTAATCGAATTTATTTACACAGCTTTAGAAGTACCAATTTAGAAGGTAGAGGTGTCTCATGGGAGTGGAAAGAGGAGGATAGGAAGGCGAAGGGGCTGAGTCAGTGACACTGAAGGACACTTGGTTGTCAAGGCAACCCACTGGCAATGACTGTAGCATGCAGAACAGTCTGATGCCTTAGATACCCAAGTGGTTCAATTCTAATATGCAGATTTATGTCACTAAGTAGATGTTGCTTCCTAGAAAGGAAAATGGACCACTGGATGCTAAACGTGGGTCCATGTGACATCCTTTCTCCACTAGGAATCCATATGTTGACATTTTATATCACTTGAGTTGGGGGGGGCGGCGGGGGAGGTCCTTCCTAGATCAGTGGCTCCATCTTGTCAAGTTAACAGATTAGCTTCTCAGGCTGCAAGCCTGGCATGGAGGGCTCTGCTGATAAAAACCCTTCAGGATTCAGTGTGGTGGGTCCTAGGCCAGCCTGTCCACTCCTGGCTGACATTAGAGGAATGATCCTCTCTGCTGAAGAAAGCACTAAGAATGGGTTGTAGTCTGGTGCACTACTGCCGCAATAACCAATCCCTGGGACTGAGCAATTGTCTTAGGGGTTTTATTGCTTCGATGAAACACTATGACCAAACCAACCTGGGGAGGAAAGGGTTTATTTGGCTTACACTTCCACATCGTAGTCCATTACTGAAGGAAGCCAGGACAGGAACTTATATAGGGGAGGGACCTGGAGGCAGGAACTGATGCAGAGGCCATGGAGGGATGCTGCTTACTGACCTGCTCCTCATGGCTTGCTCAGCCTGTTTTCATATAGAACCCAGGACCACCCACAATGGACTGGGCCCTCCCCCCATCAATCACTAATTAAGAAAATTCTACATCTGGATTTATGGAGGAATTTCCCCAATTGAGAGTCTCTCCTTTCTGGTAACTCTAGCTGTGTAAAGTCACAAAGACTAGCTAGCATGTCCATAAACAGTGAGCAGAAATTTAATTGGCTCACAGCTGTGGAACCTGGGATTTCAGGGACCACATCTGGTGAGAACGTTTTTGATGTAACATCTCATGGTGGAAAGCAGAGGTGCACGTACAAGAAGGGGCGGGGCATATGACATTTAAAACTAACTCTCACGATAAGCAATCCACTCTCAGACAGCAGCAGCAATCCACATGAAAAGCAGGATCTTCAAAAGTTCCATGTATTGGACTAAGGAGATGATGGGTCAGTGGCAAACCTGATAACCTGGGGTTGGAACCCTGGAACCCACATCTACAGTAGTGCAAGCATCTGCAATCCCAGGTTTTCCCTACAGGGATATGGGAGGCAGAGTCAGAAGACTCTCTGGAAGCTCAGAGGCCAGCTAACACAACATCCACAGTGACAAAGAGACCCTATTACAAACAAGGAAAGCTGTCCTCTGACATCCATGTGTGCATGCTTGCACCCAACATCCATGAGCAAGCACGATGCATACACACACACACACACACACACACACACACACACAGAGGGAGCCACTTCTTGATTTGCAAATTTTTTAAAGAATTATTTATTCATTTTATGTATATAAGTACATTGTAGCTGTCTTCAGACACACCGGAAGAAGGCATCTGATCACTTTACAGATGGTTGTGAGCCACCATGTGGTTGCTGGGAATTGAACTCAGGACCTCTGGAAGAACAGTCAGTGTTCCTAACCACTGAGCCATCTCTCCAGCCCTTGATTTGCAATTTAAGGCTGTGGCCACTTACTCTTGTGTTTTGAGCTTCTGAGAAGCGAAGGTACACCCTTCCCATGATGAATCCCCAAGTTACAGGTCAGGTGCCAGTAAGTACTTGCTTCTGTGTGGGTAAATGGGCGTGGACAGATCAATACAATGGGCCACCTCCCTATTTATTTAACTATAAGTCATTCCTCTTGGAGATGCTCAATGTCGTGGCTGGAAGCCGCACTCCATTTAAGAAAACAAAACAAAACAAAACATTGAACTGACCTCTAAAATAAAGCATGCAGAATAAATAAGCACAGTTATGTGCCACCTACAGGCACCCCTGCCACTATCAAATCGCATACATATTGGTGTTTCTACGTGGTTCTGTTGCCCAGTGACACACATGGCTGTTATGGTTTTTGTGAGTACACTACAGAACAAATTGCTTAACAATGCAGGTCATGGAAATGTTCCTGTCCTTAGGTCACAGTGACAGTCAGCGTCCCTCCCCTACTCTCACATGGAAGCTGAAGGCCACATCCCTTTCAGTATTTGGGTATGACACATCTGAGCATGCTCCAAGTGGGCTTTCTTTTGTATCATGGCAAATGGCTAGTTTCAGAAGTCAGGTCACTGATTTCATTAAACAAAGGAACAAACAAACAAAAAGCCCTTTCTGTCCACATTGGAGGGTGTGGGAGGGGACACAATGCTCTCTCCCACATCACCCTTCTCTGATGCCTCCAGTACAAAATCTGACCAAGCAGCTTGAAGAACTGAGCTCCTGCTCTGGCTATGGGATAAGCATGGCCTTTTCCTCCACAGAGTCAAGGAACTGAAGATACAATATCTCATATAAAGACTAAGGTAATATAGAATAAATCAACACACAAAATGTTTGTAATAGAGCTTTGTGTTGCCTGTGCCCGGCTAGCTCAGTTGGTAGAGCATGAGACTCTTAATCTCAGGGTAGTAGGGTCCATCCCCATGTTGGGAGCCAGATGTTGCCTGTGCCCTGGACTGCTTGCCACCTGACCCTACCTGCCCTTGGGGGTTGGAGGTGAGGTAGCACAGAGTCAATGACACAGACTCTGGGAGCACGTGAGAAACGCCACAGCAAGCTCTCTGAACATTGCTGCAAGCTCCTTTAATACCCTCCACCCGTGCCCCATTGGTCCCAAGAAAGCATCTTCTAAACAGTAGTTCCCTATTGGCTGGCATTGTCTACACCAGCAATTCTTAGTCTCTCAGGAAGTCCTCAATTAGGTCCTCTTGCAGGAGATGCTTTGTGGCTGTGGGGGTGTGTTGGGGGGGGTGGGGGAGGGTGGGGGGCAGCATTGACATAGAGGCAACCCTGCCCCTAGTGTTTACATAGGAGCAGCCCCTCCCCCCATTCCTGCTACAGCTTAGGAGCTGGAACTCGGCTCAGCCTCGTAGTTCAGTTTGTCCCCCATTGTGGGGTACATTGTGATCCCCTAAAGATATGTGTGACTCTATGGCCTTGTGTGAAAGATAAGGCCATCCAGATGTACCCTAATCCTATGGGGTGACTGTGCCCTCACCAGAAGGAAATGACACATAAAGGCAAAGCCACAGAAAGGATGAAACTCAGGACAGAGGCCAAGCCTGGAGTGATGCAGAGCCGGTCAAGGAGCACCCAAGGACTGATGGCCATAGAAGCTGTGAGGGAAGATGATGTGATCCGTTTAACCACCCAGGGCCATGTCCCTTCTGACCCCTCCATTGAGAACTTCTAGACTCAGAACTATGAGAGGTACTGCTGTTTAAACCCACCCCACCTGTGGCTCTTTGTTACAGAAGCCAGAGGAAAGCAGCATGTCCCCTGACTTAGAATGAGAAAGACTGGGGCTGGCTAGAGGGAGCATGGAGAAGCCCCTGGAGGCTTTTACTCCCCCACTTGGGCCTCAGTTCCTCTGTGCTTGGGCCTGGCCCATTCCTCATGGGTTTGGCACATGCTGGTTGACACTTTGTCTTGTTATCCTCTTCTTAGTGTACTGTAATTGACAAGGACCCATGCCCAGCCATCACCCAGGGGTGCTAGACCTCAGGCTGGCAGGCTCCACACCCTTTACCTCCACACACTGGACAGGGAACAATGTCTGGCGAGAAGCTATGGGATCATATAGCTCCCGAGCTCAGAGGAACTACCAGACTGAGATTCACACAGCCCACATCTGCTTCAGACACCTGGGCCTGAAGCAAGAGGCATGACCTACATTTAGGGGCTGAGAGCAGACCCAGAGTATTCTCCCATGTTCTATTGTTGCAGAGAGGCTCCAAAGATAGCAGGAGACGCGTACCTCTAGCTGGAGAATGCCAATCACTGCAGCCTTGTTGAGCAGCCCATAATATCCTGGGTCTCCCTGTCAGGATGGTAGAGGAGAGAAGGGGGGAGGCAGGATGGTTTTCTGGAGGAAGTAGAGGTTAGGTTGCCTCAGGAAGGGTTGGTTTAACCAATAGAATGTGTTTGCCTGCCTGTGTTCTCTGCATCTGTTGCTGTGATGGAACACCATGACCAAAATGATGTGGGGAGGAAAGGGTTTATTTGACTTACACTTCCACATCTCAGTTCATCATCAAAGGAAGCCAGGAACTCAAAATGGCAGGATCCTGAAGGTAGGAAATGATGCAGAGGTTATGGAGGGGTCCTGCTTACTAGCTCGATTTTCAGGGCTTGCTCAGCCTGCTTTCTTATAGAACCAATACCACCAATCCAGGGATCACTCATAATGGACTGGGCCCTTCCCCATCAATCACTAAGTAAGAAAATACTTTACAGTTGGATCTTCTGGAAGCATTTTCTCAATTGAGGTTCCCACCTCTCAGATGATTTTAGCTGTGCCAAGTTGACATAAATTATCCAGCACAACATATGTGTATAAACACTCACAGTCTGACTCAGGATACCCAGCACTGCACCAGAATCAGGTGACTCTATACAAGTCCTAGTGCCAAGCAGCTCATCAGGAAGAGGAAGGCAAGGGAGCAGGGCCCAGGCAGAGGGTCTAGCCTAGTTACTAGGGTAGGAGGAGGTAGCAGGGACCTCCTTCGCTCATCTTGATGGAGACCCAAAGGTGTCTTGAAACAAATGTTCTCCTCCCCCGGTGCAGTGAAGGTTCTGAGGGATAATCCAGAATATTTGGGACTCTAGAAGAGAAGCACACTTCCCAAACACAGAGACAGCTCTGCTGTCTCTCCTCCCCTGACCAGCCAGCTGGCAGGAAGAACAACTGAGTATATCTGCAAGTTTGTTAAACTGCTCTGTGCTCCTGATGGGTTGCACACATGAACCCGCCCAAGAGCTCTCTGGATTTACGAATGAAACACACGTGCATGCATACAACACACACACACACACACACACACACACACACATGCCAGTTAACTTTAATTTTGATATGCTGTGACTAGCTTAATGGTTGGGTATTCCTAAACCTTCCCCTGCGAGCAAACACTCTCCTCCGGTACTCCTGAGTTAACATTTTTTAAAATCTAGATTTTATCTCTGCTACCCCAGGTCCAATCTGGGAAGTGGCCTGTAGCCACTTACACTGATTCTCACGTGTTGGTGGGCCTTTAGGTCTGGTCTTTCTTCTTTCCCATCATAGTGTTCTCTGCTTCTCTTCCTAGCCCTTGAAGATTCAAAGTTGGACACGCAGATTCCCAATTTGGGAGGGGCCCAGATTAATTCAAAGCATTAGAACCAATCCCCAACATCAGAGCATTGAGGGCAGCCCTGGTCCTGGCCATTATCCTAATCAACATACTATGTGCAGGGAAGCTGCAGGGTTTTTCTCCTGGCAGCAAAGATTGTCACTGTTTGGCCTGGCTCTCCCTTCCCAGGAATTCCTCCTTCCTGAGTGTGACCTATAAGGTTGCTAGGTACCTAGAAATATCCAGGAATCCTGGTGAGGGCGAGGGTAGGCCCCATTCTCCTGGTATGGCCATCTTTCAGGGGCCACCAAGACCTGGAAGATCCATTGAGCCTAATGTAAAACTGGCAGGCCTGCCCATCAGGTGTCCAGCCTCCAGCTTCTGTCCTCTTGCCTTCCTCCTTCCCACCATCTGGAGTTGCAGGGTCATGTGGAGGAAATCAAGGAAAGGGGTGGTATGTATGAATTCGTGTGTGTGTGTATGTGTCTGTTATGTGTTCATATTTGTGTGTACTTATGTGTCTGTGTATATGTGTGTGTTTGTGTAGGGGTGGGAGAGTATATGCATTGTGTATGTACATGTATGTATGTGTTCATATGCACATGGAGGCCAGAGGTCTTTTCCGACTGGTTTCAGCATCCCAGTGGCTGACATGGTAGATCAGGTGTGTTCTCTGTGTCTTTACTGTAGTGGTACTTTACCCAAGATATTTCTGTTCCTCTAGCTGCTCAGTCAACACTTAGATTGTCCTGAGAGAAAATAGGGAGGACTCCCAAGGCCCTCCTTTGCTCACAGATCTTAGAATGCCTCAGGTGATCTGATACACCTTACACTGGGCCAACAGCTCCTGGGGCAGCATCTCGTCACCCCCCACTTACCCATCTACCCAGACCCTAATCCACTAAGTCCACATGGTCCTTTCAAAGGGCTAAAAACTTCTCCTGGAAGAAGAGTATGAGCAGGGCAGTGGTGGCGCGCGCCTTTAATCCCAGCACTTGGGAGACAGAGGCAGGTGGATCTCTAAGTTCGAGGCCAGCCTGGTCTACAGAATGAGTTCCAGAACAGCCAGGGCTACATAGAGAAACCCTGTCTCAGAATAAAAAAACAGAGTATGACACGTCCATTGTCTTTTCTGGTAGGGGATACCCATCAGGAGTGGGGTGATTGTAGGTAAAGCCAGGAGAGAGGCTGGGACTGTAGGCGCCTTCCATCCAAGTACCACTAGGGGGCACTCTCAACCCTCACTTAGGCCTAACCAACAAGACTAGGGGGAATCAGCTTGTTAAAAGGGGCAACCAGGCATGTCAGGAAGAAAGTGACTGAGCACTGACCAGGAAACACCCTCAAAGATGAGGGAACCTTGTGTTTGACAGACACGTCACCTCGTCCCTCTGCTTTTGGTCTTTAAAGCTCCTCGATTTAAACACATTTCTCGGTGATCAGGATCAGTCTGAACCCAAGGGGCACGGTAGCTCAGATGTATCATCCCAGCACTTGGGATTCCCAGGCAGGATAGCTACAAGTTTAAGGCCAGCCAGAGCTACACAGTGAGTTGCTTCCTATCCTGGGCTAAGTAGTGAAGAGTCTCATCCCACTCCCTGCTTCCGGCTTTGGTCAGTTTGTTCATTCCAGCACTATCGTTCAGAAAGAGCCACGCAGTCTGTAGACAATGCTGGACAGATGGGCTTGACTCAGTGAGTACAGGGCTTTATGACTCGCTATGTGTCAAGGATACCCTAGGGCTAGCCCCACTAGAAAAAGGATGGAAAAGGAAAGAGGAATCAGAAAAGACCAGCAAGGAAAGTGTTACATCCTCTCTGGGAGTATGTCCTGGTCTGAGGCATGACGAGGAAGTGAGGTGAGAGGGACAGTTCCCAGACACCAGGCCTATTACCCACTCCCCGAAGGGGGCTAGCCCATGACCTTCTGCTAGTATCTGTACTTTCTGACCCATATCCTTCCTCGATGGCCACACAAGGGCCAGCCCTCCCCAGCGATGTCTGTACTTGCTTTGGTCTTAGGCCCTGTCATCTAATCAAAGTCCAACCTTCCTATGTGCCATTTTGTTGTTGATACTTCTATAAATTTTATTTCTTTCATACATGTAATGTCGGCATTATACTCTTTTGTGTAACTGTACAGTTTATATCAAATTTTGTATTCTTTTTTCAAGGACATGGTATCTTTGAAATATACAAAGCTATATATTCGGTAATTGGGAAACTGTAAACTTTCTGACCTAACCTTCGGGTTTGTATTCTGAGATCAGCAATGCACACCAGTTCTGCCTCTTTAGAAAGATATTGTTTTATCTGAGCATTTACTATCAGTTTTATTTATTTTGATTTTTTGTTTGTTTGTTTTTTGACACAGGGTTTCTCTGTGTAGCCCTGGCTGTCCTGGAACTCAGAGACTGACCTACCTCTGCCTCCTGAGTGCTGGGATCAAAGGTGTGTGCCACCAATATCATCGGGTTCCCTCAATCATCTTTTTCTTGTAATTATCTTTTTTCTTGTCATCGATTTTTGTATAATCGGTTCCTCTCCTTATCCACAATGGGATGAAGCTGAAAACAAACCCAGTGATGGCTTTGCGTCTTATCCCTGTTCATACAGTTCTGCCTGGCTGCTTCAGGACTTTGAAAAGCAAGCAGGCTTCTCTCAAGCCAACATCGAGAATAGAGACAGCCATTTTGGCAACCACACTGGGCTTAAAACGTGTATTCCAGTGTTTGAGAGCTCTAAGGGAAATCCAGAGAGGCTTACAAGGCCGCTGGGCTATTGGGTTGCAAACCAGCCTGGCCACATGAGTGGCCAGTGGCGACGGTGATGGCAAACCCAGCGGCAGAGACACCCACAGTGAAGAGTCCAATAATGCCTGAAAGTGGCAGATATTCAGGACAAAAAGGCAGTAGCTGTGAGTGTGGTGTGCCTAACCCAAGGTGTTCAGTGAACCGGAAGTGTTCTCTGGTCACACACTAGAGTTCACCCAAAGAGGAAGCTCTCCTTTTTATGAAGGCAGTTGGGCACGTGAGCAACACCGGTGACAGACACAGCAGGAACTTCAGTTGGTGAGTGGTAGCCACCTGGGGTTAGATTCCAGACTGTCTCCATCGTAGTAGGGACCAGTGGAACATTTTCCTTTGATCTCAGGACACTATACACATCTGTGTTCCAGACAGTGGTCCTCTCTGGCTTCTGCTTTGTAGGGGCAACAGGAAGGGACAGAGCAAGTTGGGGACTGGGGTATTCAGAGCAGTGACAGTGCCATTGCGACAGACAGCTCCCTCTGATGCCCACAGAGGAATATCTCAATGGTGAAGACACCAGGATTAAAGCTCTCTGTGTCTAGGACCAAAGTCAAGGAAATCATCAGCAACAAGCCCACTGTATCACGGTGACAAGGCTCTTTAATATACTCTCATTGTGTCCTGTGGGAGACATCATTTTCTCCGATTCTTGCTGATGAAAGGCAACAGCAGGAAGAGATTCAGAGGATTAACATGCCACGGTGCTCTCTAAGGCTTGTCATCTAGATCCAGTCCCTCAGAGGCCCACAATCTCTCCATTCTAGAACAGTCTGAATTGTTACTGTCATCTGCCAATCACTTTCTGGTCTTATAAGTCTGTACGTTTCACCTGGGCCCTATCTCCCTGGCTTCTTGTTCCCTTTTCTCCCCTGGTACAGTCCTGATTATTTATTATATTCCTCTCAACTACTCTCCTCCCCTGAAAAAAAAAACAAACAAACAACCTCTTTGTAATCTTCTGGATGGATCCTTTTTCTTTTGTAAGCCAAACTGGCCTTAAACTCATGATCTTTCTGCCTTGGTTTCCCAAGTGTTAGGACTCCAGGCGTGTGTCACCACACCTGTTCTGGCCAGACTTTGAAAAACAAATATTAAGACTTGGCGGTATCTACTAAAGGGAGCGGATGCATAAAGTCTGACTCAGTGATTCCGCTCCTGAGTTTAAAGCCAACTGCCAAGAGATGATGAAGACGATGCCAAGAGCAGCCGTAGCTTCCCCACACGGGAGAATGGATAAACACTCTCACAGAATGGAATGCTCCCAGACAATGAAAGTAAACAAGCTACCAGGACGCCCGGTATGTGACTTCCACAAACATAAAGGTGAATCACAGAGGCCAAGCACAAACCATTTACATAAAATTGTCATCACATAAAATTCACAACCAGGTAAAATGAGTCTCTAAGTGGTAGAAGTCAGGGTTCTGGGCTACCTCTAGAGAGGGTAAGTGTCTCTCTCTCACAGAAGCCTCTTTCTTAGCACAAATAGTTACTATTCATGTGAATGTGTTCCATTCTGAAAAAAATTAACAAGTTGTATACTTACAACCTACAGGAGATTTTGAGCCCATTTCACAGACTTTGACTTTTTAATAAGAACCGGGTTTAAGGAATAAAGATAAGGAATTGGAGATATGGCACAGCTGGGAGTGTGTGCCTAGTATGCTGGCTAGCTTTTCTTGTCAACTTGACCCAATCTAAAGTCACCTGGGAGGAAGGAACCTCAGTTGAGCAATTAATTGCCTTAATCAAATACAGCCTTGTGGCCGTGTCTGGGAGACATTGTCTTGATTGATGGCTTGATGTGGGGAGAGCCCAGCCCACTGTGGGCGGCACTTCCCTAGCAAGGCATGTCTGGGCTGCCTAAGAAAGCTAGGTGAGCCCAAAGCAGCATTCCTCCAAGGCTTATACGTCATCCCTGCCCCAAGTACTTGTACTGACTTCCCTCAGTGATGAATTTTGACCTGGAGATAGAAGCCAAATAAATCCTTTCCTCCCCTAAGTTGCTTTCGGTTGTGGTATTTATCACAGCAACAGAAAAGCACACTTTGAAGGGAGGCCTGGCTTTGATCCTCAGCGTTGTGTATAAAGCTGGGCACCAAACATGGTGGATCATGACTACAGATCCAGCAAGCAGGAAGTCAAGGCAGAAAGAACAGAAGTCTAAGGTCATTACTGGCTAAATAGCAAGTTCCAGGCCTACACAGTCTTCCTCTCTGCTACCTGACTGCAGAGGATAAGGATGTCACTGAGGACCTTAGAGCCAGAGGATCACTGGGTGGTGGAAGTTGCCCTCCCACAGGAACATCAACCTTGGGGAAGGCTGGGGCAGGTTCATAAGGTTGCAGCAAGGGACTCAGAAACACGTTTTGTTACCAGCAATGATTTCCTGGGAAGAGTTCAACAGCATGGAAATGCACAGTCCTGGTAATAGTGGGAAAGTCCCTTCAGCTGCTAACATTCAGGATGTTTATGCTCCAGGGCTGCAGGCTCCCGGTAAGTCATTGACTTCAGGGTATTTTTTGCTCAGTCTGCTTTAACTGAACCATCCTGGAAGCTAACACACACGGCAATATGTCATTTTACTGAAATGCCATGGGTAGCTGAGACACAAAGCAGGGTCTTGAGTGGCAAGGCCTGATCTTGATTAGTAGTGTGGAGGGATCCCCCTATGGGTCCTGTGTAGCAATACTGAAGACCCAGGATGGGGGCTGGTGTTCCTAACACTTCTAGTTCCAATATTTGAAGTTTGTTTTTAGAACGTATTCATTCTGCTGTTATTTATGGATGTGAGAATTATAAATGTTTCTAGAATTCAAATCCATGAAATTCTTCAGGGCCTGCTTGACATGGGTCCATCTGGACCCTGTTCTTCATCCATGTCGGGTCTCAAGGGGACCCACCACCATGCTGGAGCAGTTCAGGATGCTAACCTGTGGAACTTTAGCCATCTTCCGGTCTCCTTGCCCTGGACAGACCAGGAAGTCAAAGATCACACAAAGGAGGTCACTCCATTCTGTACACTGGAAAAAGTATGAGATCACGAAAAGTTAAGAGGTTGATGTCGAAGCCTAGACTACACCCGGTGATGTCAACCATGCCTGGTAATGTCACAGACTCAGCTGCTGACTCCTCCCAGTACTTGACTTGGGAGGTCAGGAGTTAAGAGCTCAGAATCCAGATTCAGGATAATAATAATAAAGATTCAGACCCTGGTGGCTACATAAAACTGGGTGACCAGCTTAACTTCTCTGTCCCCTGTTTTCCCATCAGTTAAATGACCTATCTTCTTGTGGGGAATCATAAAGAGTAAATGAGTAGATGAATACAATAAATATGGTTTATAGCATTGTGGAAAGAGCATTGTGGGGGAAAATTCTAGAAGCTTCTCTAGTGTAAGCAATTTTAGAACCAGTCTTGATGCAGTGAGGGGGCTCCCATTATCTAGGGTCTGCCTCCCCCTCCCATCTCATAGGATAGAGAAACAAAGACCAGAAGACTCATGGTTTAGCCTTCCTTAGGGCTTCTACTTGGCTGGATACCCACCTACTCGCTGTATCTGTCTACTCGCTGTATTATCTGTGAAGTCAGCTCAAGCCTAAGTCATTCCATTTGCCTATATTCCTGTGCAGGGAGTCATCTGAAAGGAGGGAACCTCACTGGAGAAGATACCTCCATGAGATCCAACTGTAGGACATTTTCTTAATCTGTGATTGATGGGGGGGCCCAGTCCACTGTGGGTAGTTGTATCACTGGTTCTAGGTTCTATAAAAAAGCAGGTTGAGCAAGCCATGAGGAGCAAGCCAGTAAGCAACACCCCTCCATGGCTTCTGCATCAGCTTATGCCTCCAGGTTCCTGCCCTGTTTGAGTTCCTGCCCTGACTTCTTTCAATGATGAACTGTGGTATGGAAGTGTAAGCCAAATAAACCCTTTCTTTCTCACCTTGCTTCGGTTACCGTGTTTCATCAGTGACAGTAGCCCTAACTAAGGTAACCCTCAACCTCTCCTCTCCCCACTCTAACCCCAGTGAGCTTTCTTCAGGATGTCTGATACCTGGGTCTTCGGTGCTTGGGGACAAGGCAGAGGTCTTGGCTAGATCATAAAACTAGCTCATAGGATCCAGCTACTGTCTAGCTGATAGTATGAGCAGGTCCCAGGGCTAGCCAGAGATGGGAAACTGGAAAGCTAAATGGGTCTGAGTCAGATGAGGGCAGACACTGGGAGCTGTCTGATTCTAAATTTCCCTGCTTTATAGAAAGTCCAGAGGGGTCCTCAGAAGACCTCGCAAGCATCTCTCTGCTCAGTCTGTTTACTTGCTTTGTTTTATTGAGGGAGAGTTTTGATTTGTAGCCCAGGGTGGCTTTGAATTCACAGTGTCTTAGCTTCTCAGAGCTGGGATGGTAGGAATCTGCCAACACACCTGACAGCTCTGTTCACTCTAAAACTAGATTGATATTGATATCAAAATATCTGGTAACTAGGTCTGGAGAGAGACAGCTCAGCAGTTAAGAGAACTTATTGCTCTATCAGAAGACCAGAGTGTGGATCACGGTACCCACATCAGGAAGCTCACAAACACCCATAACTCCAGCTCCAAGCACTTTGATGGTCCTTTCTGGTTCCATAGACACCTTCTTGCATGCATGCTTGTATACAACACACACACACACACACACACACACACACACACACACACATACACACACATTTTTGATGGTAGAATCCTGTTCAATGTGGCTACACTATGAATGGAGAAATTGAGACACAAAGTAATGAAAGAATATCTCAGGGGCACACAGCCCAATGGCGGCAACTACCATTTACTCTCGGCATCTATGAACTCAACTTATTTTAGATCCACATACATGTGATCATGTAGATTTGTGCTTCCAAGCCTGGCTTGTTTACTAACTCTAAGACTCTCCAGGTCCATTCATGCTGGATTCCATCAGCTGGATCCATAGCTGGATAATATTCCATTGTGAATACCCAATGTATTTCCCTTGTCCACGCTCCAGTGGGCAGACTAATTAGACTGTATCCATACTTTGGCCCTTGAGAGTAGTATTGCAATGACCATGAAAAGGGCAGATGCCCTCTAACACACTGGCATAATTCCCTTTGGAAAGATGCCCAGGAATAGGGTTGTAAACCATGTAAGAGTTTGATTTTTAGTTCCCTGAGGATTGGCCAATGGTATCCTCAGTTTGTGTTCCAGATTATGTCCAACAGTGCATTTCTGGGGTTATATGTCAAACTTAGAGGCCCCTAACCTTGGTGCCTTAAAGAGCTTGCACCCTTATTAATGTTGTGTATCATTATTGAATCTATCATTTACCATGAACTTTCCTTCTATTATCTTGCTCAGCCCTGTCAGCAGCCCTACAGGGCCAGCATTGGGGTGAACTGGAGCTTGGACAAATGGAGTGGGTAGTTTTGCTGGAACACAGCACAGAGGCCTTGTCCTTGAGAGCCTCCTACATGTTTGGAGTATCTTTGTTCATTCTGGAAGATCCTCTTCTAGGACTATCAGTTGGACCTCACAGAAAGTTCCCCTGGGTCTTTGCACACAACCAAGATCTACAAATGTTTAGGGGCTCAACTGTGGTGATGGGTAATGGAAAGAGTGAACATTCAGCTCCCTGAGCTATCCCAAATGACCTTCCCTGTACTGGGTAAACTCTTATACTAACTGTCATTATTACATGCTGTAGGCATGTGGTTTTCTTCCTGAGTCTCCAGGGTCCCCTCCGAGGAGTGACAATCACAGCTAAGTGTCTTTTTGTTTCTTGGAGCCCACTTAGTAAAAGAAGGGACTGGAAGACTCAACTATCTATTCTGTTCTGGGCACCATGTTGCTTTTATGGATAAGGATCATGCCTGGGGCTTCTGAGCTGTCTCCAGTATGTCTCTCTGGTCTATAATTTTCTGTCTTTAATAAGACTGAAGAACACTTTTAGACTGTGACCATGCCCGTTGATTGTTGCTTTCCAGAAGCCCCAAGTCCTGGGAACAGCAAAGGAAAATCTATCAAGGTGAGAGTTCTAGCTAGGTTCACTGGAGCTCAGGTCTTTGTTAAGTTTGAGATCTACATGTGATATTTTGATGCACATGCTCACGCGTGCACACACACACACACTGCACTGCTTATAGAATGACTGTAGAGTTAAAACTTTTTCTTTTTAATTATTAGTGGTGTATGTCTTGTACATGTATGTCAGTCCGTAAGCTATGGTATGTGGGTGGAGGTCAGAGGACAACTTTGGAGTCTATTCTCTTCTGCGTTATTGTGGGTCTAGGAATCAAGCTCAAGTTATCAGACTTATATGGTCAGACAGCAAGTGCTTTGACCCATCAAGCCATCTTGCTGATCCCAGATTTTGTGTGTGTGTGTGTGTGTGTTTGACTCTTTGTTGTATGACTTTCCTGGGGAGAGATGAACAAATGTCTATTTACTCCCAGATAATGCACCAACAAGAGACCAAAAGAATAATTCCACCCAAGTCTATCTTAGTGAACCAGTGAGTTTATTGGGGTTCCTTATAGAAGTGCGGGTAGAAATTCCTTCAGAAGCAGGGGTGACTCAAGGAAGCTGCATCACCAAAGAGCCCACTCTTTTGAGTGACAACTCAGAAAAGCTTTGTCTCCAATTTCATGTTGGTCAAGGAGTCTCCTCTTCCCTGCAACTGTTACTGACTATATAGCAATGAGGAAGAGCTTTGTGAATCTTCAGGAGCTTCCTGAGACTTGTGTGCTCTATTTACTGAACCTTAATATGGAAGAAATAGCTACACACTCTACTATGTAGCCCAGGCTGGCCTTGGTTTGGAGAGTCTCTGGCTTCAGAATCCTAAGTGTTAACATGTATACAGTAGGTTTCAGATGAGTAGCTAGAGCTAGAGAGATGGTTCAGCAGCTACGAATGCTAAATGTTCTCGCAGAGGACCTGAGTTCAGTTCCTGGGTGCTCATAACTGCCCATAACCAGTTCTAGGGGACTGGATGCCCTCTTGTGGCCTCCAAGCAACCCTCCATGCTTATGGCATATATAAACTCATACACGTACACACGCACATGCACACACGCACAAACAAACAAATAAATAAATAAATGTAAACCAGCAGCCGTGTGTCAGCAGTGTGGGGCCAGTAGGCATCCTCTAAACAATACTTTATTATTTAAAAGCAAAAAACAAATACATCTTAGATAGTCATCCTCTCTACAACCTCCTGAGGGTTAGAAAGACCAATGAGAGGGGAGGCCAGGATCAACCTGGTCTTCTCACTCCGTTCTTTGTACTATTTCATGAAACCTACAGATATAATGAAACAAATATGACACACAGGCTAGAAAGCTTTAAAAAAAAAAAAAAAAGACAAAACAAAATCATAATTTAAAAAAAGAAAGTATTTGTAAGAGACATAGGTGTTTAAAAGGCATGGTGTTTTTCCTTTTTTAAAAATCATATTAACATGTCATGACAGATGATTTGAAAACTATAATAAAATGGGGAGGGAGAGACAGGCATGGGGCTAGCAAGGAAGGTCTCTTGCCACCCAGCCTGCCAACCTGAGTTCAGTTCCTGGAGCCTGCATGGGGAAGGGAAGGGCCAGTTTCCACAAGTTGTTCTCTGACTTTACAGTTATGTGTGTTTGTGTACAAAAGTACACTAAAAATGAAAAAAACGACAACAAAACCCCAAACACATAAAAACAAAATATGCAGTCCCCTTCACCCTAGGTGCTATTTCTATAACTCGCTCGTGTTCTTCCTTCCATGGTTTTCCTCTACAGTTTGGGGTGTGTGTGTTGAGGACACAATCTCTCTATAATTTAAATATGGATTTTTGCTTTAACTTACATTTTATCATGGAATTTGAGCAGCTGAGTTCCAACAGAGAATGATGGTGCAGGATTAGAGAATTCTGGACCAGTGGTAGTCAATAAAACTCAACAGGATTTGGAATATAGTTAGTAATCTTTAAAACTAGAACTTGTGCCCCTATCGTGAACTGAGGTTAAGGATGAGTCAGAGAGACAAGTTATATCATGTGATGAGGAGCCTACAACAGCTGGGACATTCCTGTTTATTCTCTTCTCACTAGAGAGTATGTTGGGTTGTATATGTTTATAAGAGATCTACATCTCAGCCGGAGGGTGGTGGCACACGCCTTTAATCCCAGCACTTGAGAGGCAGAGGCAGGCAGATTTCTGAGTTTAAGGCCAGCCTGGTCTACAGAGTGAGTTCGAGGGCCATACAGAGAAACCCTGTCTCGAAAAACCAAAAAAAAAAAAAAAAAGATCTACATCTCATAATCCAAGTGACCATGAACCATGTCTATTAATGATATGGTGCTTATGTGGCTTTTCAGGTTTTTCTGTTCATGAATTTCCTTTCCCTTTTTCTTCCCAGAGTCATAAAAACACACATTGTTTTCTAATTCCATTGTCAGCTTCAGTAGTCATTAAGACAATTTTGCAGTAATAGTTTTTAATTTTTAAAAGAAATGATTTATTCTGTGTATTTGTGTGTGTGTAGAATGTATGCAGACATGACTGTGCACATGCAGCCACCCACATGCCATGACTCTTCTATGTAAGTAAGAGGACAACTTCCGGAGTCAGTCTTCTGCTGTGCTTTCTGAGAATTGAACTTGGGGCATCAGGTTTGCAGAGGAAACGCTTTTACCTACTGAATCATCTCACTGGCCCCAATAATAGTTTAACAACATTTCTTTATTGTGGTTGGGTTTTTTGGTTTTGTTTTTGCTTTTTGTTTAGTTCATTTTTTTTTTTTTTAAATCCTACCAGGAACTATAACATTGAAAAGAGATAAGAATAGAGCTAATGTGATCAGAACATGAGTGGAGCTGTAATGCCTGTCTGTACCTGTCCAACAGTCTGACCCCATTCTAAAAGCCACCATTGCACAATGTCACTCTCTGGGCTGTGCTGTGAGTCTCTGGCACCCTTCTCTTAATCAGACTGCTCTGCTCAGTGGCTTCCAATTTTTTTCCCTTTGTAAATTGATACTCTATTCTTTGACCACATCCCATAATTATTTCCCAATGAAGGTTTTTGAACATCGGGGTGTGACATGATCAGGGCTATTATCGTGGCTACCAAATGCAGCCGACTCTTACTTAACTGAAATTCAGCTAACCGCAATTCCCAATTAACTAATTCTGTTTTGCTCAACTTTGGGAACATGAAGAGAATGGTCTGTGTGTTGCTCTTTGCTGTCTCTCTGCCTCAGTTTCTTTCACACAGGGAGAAATTGGGAGCTGAGATTAATTCAATAAAAATGTCCGTTAGCTCTATTCTCAAAACTAAATCTAAATCATTACTGAGAAAAATGAAAAATGAATAGAAATGGTGAAACAGACCATGCTCCTGGAGTCTTTGTGGTTGTTAAAATGCCGTCTCCCCCAAGTTCATCTGCTGAGTTAACAGTGACCTTCAAGGTCTCAGTTGGGCTGTGTGAAAATAGTTTAGTAAGTGGAGAAAATTAGTACACAAATTCTCTCCCTACTTCCCTCCCTCCCTCCCTCCCTCCCTCCCTCCCTCCCTCCCTCCCTCCCTCTGTCTCTCTCTCTCTCTCTCTCTGCCACAGAATACTGAAACAATTTTGAAGCAATACACTGTTAAACAACGTATTCTGGCTGGTTTCAAGACCTGCTATGAAGTTCATCGAGACCTAAGTGGTTTGGTATCCAGGCAAAGGATGGCATAAAGGTCCCTGGAATGAAACAGAAAAGCCAGAAATAGACTCACAGCTTCACGGTCAATTGGTTTTCAGCAAGGCACCAACACAATGGAACGTGGGAAAGATAAAAAGATAAGTCTTGAGAAAGGTGCTGGAGAGGTTGGTTGGCTGTCGAACAAAAATGAATCTTAACTCTTATCTCACACATTTTGATATCATAGATCTAAAGGTAAGCTCTGTGTGTGTGTGTGTGTGTGTGCGCGCGTGTGTACACGCACGTGCACACACTTGCGCGCTCATGCACATATGTGAACATGCCTGCCAGTGTGCATGCAGAGGCCAGGGAGGACGTTGACAATTTTCCTAAGCAGCTCTGTCTCATTGCCTAGAACAGACTGGGTCTCTCACTGGACTGGACACTCACTATCTCAGCTGTGCTGGCTGACTGTCCAGCCCTGGATTCCTTTGTTTCTACCTCACCAATTCCGGGGTTATAGATATGAGCAGCCATGCCCATCTTTCCATGTCGGTGCTGGGGTTCGAACTCAGGTCTTTACGTTTGTGTAACAACTCCCATTGAGCTGTCTCCCCAGTACTTACCATTTATTTATTTTTACTACAACGTCTGGTGTTCAAATTTTCTGGCTGCAAATTTGGCCACCAGAAAGCTCCAACAAGCCTCTTGTCTCTACCCACTCTTCAGTGCTGGGCTGTAACGATGTAGAGGAACCCGCCCAGCTTGTTACATGGGTTCTGGGCTCTGGGCTCCCATCCTTACACTCAGTGAGCACTTCTTAGCCCCCGAGCCATCTCTCCAGCCTTTTCCTCTGCTTTTTATTTTTGCTCAAGTTTTTAAAAAATTTTATGTGTAGGAGTGTTTTGCCTGAATACGTATGTGTTATGTGTACCATGTGTGTATCTGGTTTCCTCAGAGGAGAGAAGAGGGTGTTGGGTTCCCTGGAATTGAAGTCACAGATGGTTGTGAACTAATATGGGTGCTGGAGCTCAAACCAAGTCCTCTACAAGAGCAGCAGGTGTTCGGAACTGAGCCACCTCCCTTCCTACTCTGTGCACCCCACCCCTTTTAAAGAAGTTATCCTTCTAGGACTGTTCAGTTGGTTCAGCAGGTAAAGGTGTTTGCTGCCAAGCTTGAGGACCTGAGTTCGATTCCAGGGCCCACATGCTAGAAAGAAAGGAGTCCAAGAAATTGTCCTCTGACAGCCAAAGGGTTACTATGGTATACACATATACAAACACATGAGCACAAATAAATGTGAAAATAGAATCCTAGCCACACAGGAGCTTCACATTTAGTATGGCAGGGCTGTGACATTTACTAGTGCATTAGGGATTTTTCTCATTCTTGGGGCCAAGTATCCAGCAAGAATAACATGAACTGATGGGTTTATCTGGGCTTACAGTTTAAGAAGAAATATAATCCATGGAAAAGGCATGGTGGCAGAGTACAAGGTGGCTGCAGTTCACACTGCTACCACAGTCAGGAAGCAGAAAGACAGAAGGAAGTGGGACCAGGCTGTCAAACCTGAAGGCCCACCCTAATGATTCATTTCCTCCAACAAAGCTCCACCCTTAAAGTTCCAGCACTTTCCCCAATAGCACCACCTACTGGAGGACCAAGTGTTCAAACGTGAGCCTGTGGGGACATTTCACGTTTGAACCACCATAGCTAGTCTCAAGTGAATCTTGTTTTTATGGGTTCTATTGTTTTGTTAGCCACAGGACCTATCTGTGGTGTTGTGTTCTGTCACTAAAGTACACGCCAGTCTTGATTTGCTCAGAGACAGGTTCTCACTACCCTGGCCTGGCCCTGGTCTTACTAAGTTGTAATCAATCCAACTGTCTCAGGCTTCTGAGTAGCTGGGATTACACAGGCCTGGCTTTATATTTATTATATTCGTTTGTCATTTTGCAATGATTTTTAAGACTAAATAAAAATCCTGAGAACATCTTTCCCTCATTGCCTTGAACTTGGCATCTCCTAAGTAGTGATCAAAACCATTTGCCACACCTTTAATGCCTACCAATTAACCTATACATCTTAGCAATCTCCCTTTTGGGATCTTTTCCACCTGCCTCCAGAATCAACACCATGGGCAGTGCTGGTGCCTTGACTTACAGCCTCTGAGTCCCAGGCCCTATACTCAGAAAGGGTCCTCACTTAGTTCAGCCCTTCCCCCTGCTACCACCTGACATGCATACACATTTGTTGGACAGAAAGCTCTACGTTATTATTCCGTATAAAGTTTCTAATGGAGGTATTCTGTCCTGAATACAGAATGATCAGAAGCCAGAGTTCTCTCTTCAGGCCCTTCATGCCTGTGACCAGAGCCGTGATGTCTGCTTCTTCTCCTCTCTAGTAGGGAGGCAGGAGAAAGACCACATTTGCCTTGAGACTAGAAATACACAAATAAGCCCTGGGCAGGTTCTGTAATTTGCCAGTTATCTTATCACTCAGAAGTTTGGGACAACTTCAGGGTGCCTCTTGTGAATCTTAGAAGGTTACTTTGCTTCTGTTGAGTTGCAAGTATGCCTTTAATACATGTTGGAGTCCTTAGGCAGAGTGGGATTGTATCCAGCAGGCTTGCTTCATGCCACTCATTCACTAAAGAGACATTTGGAGGCAGTTACTCCCTCAACTGTAAGACTGGAGAAGAACTGGCTTCTTGCCTGCTATGTGACCTGACTGACCTTCCAAGCCTCAGTTTCCCCTTCTGTGATCAGACAATGATTCTATTCTAGCTTAGTTATGAGATTATCTGAGTAATGGATCTAATATTTGATGTATAAAATAAACACCTAGCAAATATTCCTTTCCTCTCGCTTTTCTCCAAGCCTATGCAAACTACAGAAGTGTTCAGCCAATGGTGGGCAGGCCAGGCCACAAAAGCAGCCCTTGGAACAATTGGAGAACCCACTTACGGAAAGCTATTCAGTGCTTTCTTCTCTCCAGCAGGAATTTTGAGGGTATCTGAGAAGAAGGCTCTGTATGGAGGTATCAAGGCTGCTATTTGCTCTCTGAAATATCCCTGTGCTTTGTGATTAACATTTAATAAGTTCACAAGAAGGCTTTGAAGATAATAATATGTCTTCATGTTCCTTTTAACTGGTGATCTCGAAGTGATACATTTATGTCAGCGATGAAACTGGAAAGCTTTTGCAAGGAGCCAGGACTCGTTCCTTATCTTGAAAAAAGTAGGCTAGTTGTGAAAATTAGGCCCACAGAGGGGAGTGGCATGGGAGGCTTTCCTGACACATGCATACACTGCAATGTTTTGTAGCATAAATGAGGGATTGTTCAGGACACCAACAGCAATGACTAATGATGTTTGTATCCAGTCCTTCAGTTTATGACATTTTGACAAAAGTCTGCCATAGCCACTCTCCCAACTATACCTTGCCATCTCAAGGGCAATGGTAGACGTATCATTCCCATAATGCAGAGGGAAAGTGAGACTCAAGGAGGGACTTGAGAGGCTCATCTTAGTCATAAACTAGAAGGGACGTGTCGGGGCCAGGATTCCTGGACACATACTTGGTGCCCTTTTTACTCAACTGAGCCTAAACTCTGTTTAGCCATGCTGTCCTGAGCTGTAAGCCCTCAGATGCTGGCAGTCTCCTGGGTGAAGACGAAGCAGAGGGTGGCACTGACTCAAACAGTTGTGTGGGTAGTCCGGGGCCCCAGTCTGCTGAATGCCGGGTCACATCCACTGAATTCCAATGATCTGGTCATTAAGATAATACAGCCCCTGGGGGTGGCCTTGTCAGGGGTCAGACCTGTCCCTCTCACCCACTTAAGTATGTGCCTGTCTTTTTCCTCTCCTACAGGACTGACATTTAATTTACCTTAGTGCACAAAACACTGCATAGTTTCCAACCTCTCTTGACCCCTACCTACGACTCCCTTCCGCTACTGCACAGTTCTTCTCTTCTCTTTTCCTCCCTCCAGGGAGGTGTGAAGTCAGCAACCAATCTTTTCCTCCTCTTCCCCTACCTCCAAACCTCTCTATGCAAACTTTTCATCCCTCTTGTCTTAAACTTCTCTTGTAAATCCTATGCCAAGTTTGCTCAATTTCCTCTGCGTTTGGTGATTCTGGACTTCATAATCCTGGGTCTCCTCCTCCTCTACCATCTTTGCTGGATCATCCTGTTTGGCTCGACTTCAGAGAATATAATATCCTCTATCCCAGTCCTGGATTCCCTTCTCTCATTTCTCTGTCTACTCTGATCTCTTAGCTGTCCTCATTTCACTTATCAAATACTCTGCACATGCTCAGAATGGCTCACCAGTCCACATTCCCGCTCCTAACTTGCTGTTCATTGTGACCCAGATCTTGATTTTCACCCTTGCATCTGCTGACAGCCGTGGCAGTGAGGGACTCCACCTGTACCCGTGTGCCATTTTGGTCCTCTTTTTCTTTCTCATATCTACATCTACTCTAATGTTGGTGCCACCTCACAAATAGATTCATCAGGGCTTGAAGCAAGTTCAAGGGTTCAGTCGTTAATGCCTGTTACTCTTCCAGAGGCTCCAAGTTTGGTTCCCAGCATCCGTGATTGGTATGTGTGTGTGTGGTATGGGTGTATGTGTGTGTGTGTGTGTCTGTGACAACTATAACTTGAGCTCCAAGGGATCCAACACCTTCAACTAGCACAAACTATGAATTTGTGTGATCACCTTGTAGAAAAGTAGTACTTGCCTAACTGAATATCCCAACGAATCCCAAGAGTCTGAAGAGGGTTTGGAAGGTGTCTGAAGGTCTGCTTTCCTTGTTTTTCTCTGACTCTAGGTCAAATCTCCGAGAAAGCTGCTAACTGCACATATAACCTCAGAGTCAGTGGAAACTAGGGAGCCCTGACACGGCAGCAGTTGATCCATGGTGAGTTCCTTCTCCCTCTCTTCCCTGCTGAGAACCCATGATGGTGGCCAAGCCCAGAGAACTTCAGCAAACAAACAACCAGGTTGACTGTAAATCCTGGGTAAATCTCAGGCCTGCAGGTCAAGAAGATCAAAACTAAGCCTTGCCTATCTCTCCGATCCCATAAGGCTGCCTCTTACCACTAACCTCAGGCCACAATGGCCTCTTCAGTTTCTCAAACATTTCACCTGGGTTGTGCCTCAAGGCCTTTTTATCTCCCTAAAATCTGTTTATTTCTCCTAGTTTCTCCTTCTCTCTTTCTTTCCTAATCCTTATTTCTCTTCATGTCATATTTGTTTTATTTTTGCTTTTTAGTTAGTGTTTTACTATGAACCCAGACTGGCCTCAGGTTTGCTATGTAGCTTAGGGTGGCCTCGAACTTGCAATCTTTCTGCTGTAGTTTCCCATGTGCTAGATTGTATGTATGTATTAGTACACTTGGTTCCCCCTTATTCTTTGTGTGTATGTTTATGTGTTGGGGTATATGCATGTATGTGCATGTGTGTGCAAGTGTGTGTGTGTGTGTGCATGTGAGTGCGTGTGTGTGTGTGTGTGTGTGTGTGTGTGTGTGTGTGTGTAAGTCAATGTTTTCTCTTGCTCTCTACCTTATTTTTGCCAGACAGGGTCTTTCACCAGGGTTTTTCACTGAACCCAGAGTTCTCCATTCAGACTAGACTGGCTGGTCAGAAAGCCTCTGGGTTCCATTCATCTTTGCGTCTCCAGTGCCAGATGAAGTTTTAGGTGTGTGCTGTCATGCCTGGTTGCTAGGGATATAAGCTCAGGTCTTCATGCTTACATAGCAAGCCCTTTACCCCCAGAACTATCTCCCAGCCCATCTCCTTTATCCTCATACCATCCCCATCTCTGCTCAATGGGCCCATCCTTAGAATTGTCTTACTGACAACTGTGTAAAACTCTCTTAATGCCCTGCTCCCACTCATCGTAAGGACACATCCTGCTACATTGTCACAACATTTACATTCATCAAAGTGACATTTCATGCTTGACGTTTCTATCACTCATCCCATGATAAACATGGCTGAGATACCTAATGATAAATGCTGTTGGAAGACCTAGAAAATTCTGATGAAAATTCCAAAGAAATAACTTTTAGATTAGATCATATAGGCCCTTTGAAGATTTGCTAAGCAAGTGGATAAAATGTTAATGCTCCTAATTTTTGCTCCTGATTAAAGACTTAGTTTCAATAATGAAATGCAGAAAGCTTCCTGTGGTAAGCATCTAATGATAATATGTACCATGGAGGATTTATTCCAGACAGTAAAGGTGTGGGGCCTGGAGAAATAGCTCAGGGTCCTGCTGACCTGAGTTTGATCTCAGGAACCACAGTGGGGAAGAAAAGAGCTGACTCCTACAGAGTTGTCCTGTGCCCTCCACAGACATGCTGTGGCAGGCGCTCCCCTCCCCCCCCCAATAAATTTTTCTAATGTAATGAAGAATTTACAAACAACGTTTTGTGGTACATTTGTATTTGTGTAACCACAGAAGGAGTTACTGACTTAATTATAAAATAAAAGCATTTCTGAGAAGAGATGTCAACAGGGCTGAGGGTGAGATTCATTCCCCTGCCTCCCTCACCAGCCAGAAGTACTAGTGGAAGTTGAAGGCAGAGGGACACATCTGCTGCAGGCAGGATTCCTATTTTATACACAGACTATGCGTACGTACTGGGGTCATCACCATCATCCTTGATGAAGTAGTGAATGTTCACAAAAAGATTCAATTTCCCCAACAGAAGGCTTTGGGAAGCTGAAGGCAAAATACTCCAGAGATTCACGAGGCCTACCGATGAGCCGAGTTACCTACTTTCTTTCTAAGTGAGAAGTTTTCATGGGATGACATGGAACTTCATGTAGAATAAGTTCTGGAGGATACTTTGAAGCACGGAATCCCTCCATTTAGGACAAAGGAAAGACTTAGGAAAGGGCAACAGAAGCTGGGGAGTGCTTATGCTGCCAGTTGGTTATAATATTTCTTATTCAATTCTCTTTTCTCTCATACATTTTACACCTGTGAGCTCTCCCCTTTTATAAGTGTTTTCTACTTTGCATTGATTTTCTCTAGTTTTATAGATTTTATTTTTCTTCTTAAAAAACTATGTGTTTTGTGTTTGAATGTGGGTATGTGCATGTGAATGACGACACTCACGGAGGCCAGAAGACAGCAACAGATCCCCTGGAACTGGGCAATGTCACTGTGAGCTCCCCAGTATAGGTACTGGGAACCAAACTGGAGTTCCTGCAAGAGCAGTGTAGCCTCTCGGCTACTGAGCCATCTCTCCAGCCCCTATAGATTTTTACAATTATGTCTGTCTGTCCATCCATCTGTCCATCTATCAGTCTATCTATCTATCTATCTATCTATCTATCTATCTATCTACCATCTAGTGTGTAAATGTGTGCACATATAAGTGTCATGACATGTGTGTGCCACTCAGAGAACAATTTGTGGGCTTTAGGTCTTATCTTCCACCAGGTGGGTCTAAGGGATTGAACTCAGATCACCAGGCTCCCTGCTTAGCAGCAAATACCTTTACCAGCTGAACCGTCCTTGCTGTCACCTTGTGATGTCTCTTGAAACCTCTCACATCTCTGCCTGCTCCCTACTTTCAGGCCCCTACACCTGCTTTCTGTTTCACTGGAAGCAATCAGAGCCTAGCTCCACCATGTTCCCACTCACACCCACCTCCTGAAGCGGGTCTCCCAGCCCTCCAAGAAACCCTTGTCTTGCTCTTCTGTCTCTTGGTCACCATCCTTTTTCTCTATATGAGAAAGTTAGGAAAAGAACAAAAGGGGCTGGAGAGATGATTCCGTGGTTAAGGGTATGTATTGCTCTTCCAGAAGATCCAAGTTCAGTTCCCAGAACCCATCTCAGGCTGCTCAAAACCAGCAGAAGAGGCCTCTGAAGGCCCTACGATCATGTGCACAAACCCTGTCCCCTATCCCACCACATATAACCCACATAATGAAAAAGAAAAGAGCAGACAAACTAATAAAATCTCTTAATTGTATATTACCCATGAATGACAGCAACTGTTCCTATTTGCAATAAAAACCATAACAAGAATAGTCTACATGCTTGCCTCTTTCATTCTGTTTTGAGACACACTCTTACAGGCTTTCATGGCCAACACTCCACTGAAGCTGGTTTCATTATTCAGGGTTTTCTAGAGGAACAGAACTGATAGAATACACACCACACACACACACACACACACACACACACACAATTAAGGGATGTATTGAATCAGCTTACAGGCATGTCCAATCCATGATCTGTGGGTCAAATGTGGCTCTCATGAATTCATATGAATGAAGCCCAACACAAAACTGTGAGCTTATTTAAAACATTATGAGGATGTGTGTGTGTGTGTGTGTGTGTTAGCAGTTCAAAAAGTTCTATGGAATTATTACTAATCTAGTCAATTAGTTCCTGCAGTTAAACATGCTCATGTCTCCAGCGGTGAATACTTTGGCAGCCATTTGGTAGGATGGATGATCGTGATTCAGCACAAACAGCTGTGTCACTGTACATGAATCCTTAGAGTAGGTGTGGCTCCACCCCAGTGTCTTGTCTTGGAGTTAGACCAGATTTTGTTTTGAGTTTTCATTCTAGTCAATTAGGGAATGAGACCGGTTTTGCTTCTGTCTTTTGGTCAGAAGTAGTTTGATTGTAGAAGTCTTATAAAAATATAAGGTGAGAAAGTTTATCAGGTGTACAGCTCACAGTGGCGGAGTCCTAATACAGGATGTATTGAATCAGCCTATGGCTGTGATTTCCCCTCCAGCCCCCCGTAACTTGATTGTTCAGCTCTTGAGTGTGAACTTTGCAGATGACAGTGTCAAGCTGCAATGTCAGAAGGATGAACACTCTTCGTGTTCATTGGAAGCTGGGTGATTCAACAATGACCATCTGCACATAGGCAGCCAGATAACCTCGTGGCTTCTGTATCTAAGAAGCTGGAAGCTTCAGAACAAGGGGCTCAAAGATGCATCCCAAGTGTAAGGTTAAAAGCCTGCAGGCTCCCTAGAGGCCTGCTGGTGTGAATCATGTTGAAAGGTTGAAGCAGATGCGGTCTGATGTGTGTTAGTAATCACAGCAGCAAGGATTTGCAGGGAAGCATGATGGAATTTGCATAAGCTGGGGGAGGTCCCTCTTCCCACTTTGGATCCCTCCAGGTCCCTAGCTTATTAAGATGGAGCTGCCTACATTCATAAGGGTCTTTCCTCACTCTGTTACTATCACACATGCTAATCATCTCTGGAAACACTCTCACAGACATACACAGACATGTGTTTCACTGGTCTCCTAACATTTTCTCACTCTAGTCAAGCTGACAATGGAGATTAGCCAGAGCGCTGCTTTCCTCCCTAATGACTCTTGTGGCTAGATCCATCAGTCATCCAGTAGATGGGAAGTCGATCCCATCTTCGCCTTACTGCAGGTCTCAAGAGTGTCTGCTGAGGGTGGTGGCTCTTCTTCAGGGACACTGCTGGCTTCCAAGATACTGATGCTGCTGGTTTTCCTTGTGTGTCAAGAACATTCACTCTCAGATCTTTTCCTGTCTGGACACTCCTATTGTAGTGATCTCACCCAGTCTTTATCCCGACATTCATACCCACAGTTGTGCCCCTTCACCTGAATACCCAACTCACCTATTCAGCGTGGTATTAGGGTCCCCATGTGGACATGGGACAAGAACCACTAAGACATACACCCAAACGAAATCCTGCTTTCTCTTCCACTGTACTGTGTGCAGATACCAAAGACTTTCTGCCTCACTAAAAGCTAACTGTCTTCTCACAGCAGGTCAGATGCTGACACTTACAGACCATCTTAACTCCTCTCTTACCTAACCCATCAGGTTTGCCTTTTGCATATATCCAGAGCTTACCTCTCTCTCTTTCCCCATCACTGCCTTTCCCCATGAACATTTTGTTCTCTTTTTTGAGGCAAGATACCATTATGTAGCCCAGGTAACCCTCAAACTCATGATCCTACTGTCTCAGCCTCCTGAGTTCTGAAATTAAAGATGAGCGCTATGACACCTGGCCTAACATTTGGTTTTTGTTTTTTGTTTTTGTTTTTTTGTTTTGTTTTGTTTTTGTTTTTTTTCCGAGACAGGGATTCTCTGTGTAGCTGTGGCTGTCCTGGAACTCACTCTAACATTTGGTTTTACTTCAATTATTTTCCCCCAAAATTTCCTTACCAATTTACTTTTTGATCAGTAATACAGGAGAGAGCTAACTTATCCATAGTTTTGCCCAATTTTAGTATTATCAATTTTTTTACATTGAGGTCACCTGGCTGGATATGTGATAGTTTTGGCCTTAGTTTGCATTTTTCTGAAGAGTAATGAATATGAATACATTTGCATTGATTACTTATTAAAATCCTCTGCAATACCGGGATTGGATTTAGGGCTTCTTGTTCTGTTACCAAACTACATCTTCTGTTTTCTCTCTCTTTTTAAAGACTACGTGTCATATAGCCCAGGCTGGCCTTAAACTTGCTTTGTGGTTGTATATGACTTTGAACTTCTGATCCCCCTGCCTCAGCCTCCTGAGGGCTGTGATTTCAAGTATGTATGTATGGCACCATATCTGGTTTTATGCAGAGATGGGGACCGAACGGAAGGCGTTGGAAACGACCCACCAACTGAGCTACATCTACCCTCTGGAACCCCCTTTTTACTTTGTATTTTTGCTAAGTTGCTCAGGCTGGCCTTGAACTTGTGATCTTCCTGTTCCAACCTCCAGAGGAGCTGGGATTAGGAACCTGCAGCACCACCATACTCTGCTGTATCGCCTCGTGCCCATTTTTAACGGCTCATTATTGGCTAGTATAGAATCCTGGTTCTGTAAGGCTGTTCCTGAGCAGAGTAGTGTGAACACCTTTTGTCTTTTCTTTGTCTTGCTGATGTTTCAATTACTGATTCATTCCCAGTCTTGGATCTTGAGCTCATGGTCTTCCATATGTAGACAAGCACACTACCACAGAGTGACATCACAGCCCTAAGATAATTTCTGAAGTCGCTACCAGATTATTCAGATTTTTAAAATTTTTCCTTGTATATTTTTAAATAATGTTGTTTTCTTAAAGAAAAAAATAGTCACTTTCTTTGAAAAATTCAAATGTAGGCAGATGGTGGTGGCACAAGCCTTTAATCATTTGCAAGGCAGAGGCAGGCAGATCTCTGAGTTTGAGGTCAGCCTGGTCTACAGCTCAAGTTCCAGTGCAGCCAGGGCTACACAGAGAAACCCTGTCTGGCAAGAAAAGAAAATTCAAATGTACTGGCTTAGCGTTTTCCATAAAAGTTTTTTTTTTTGCCTGTGACATTTCTGGTTCTGGTGATATGAATTAGACTGGACCATATTTTATTCTATATTATTCTATTTTGGTGCTATAATTGAACCCAGGGTCTCGCAAATATGGTTCTCTTCTTGATCAGTCTTCCCTGAGTTATTAAAATTGTCACTCTTAGAAAGAGCTGATACTGATCTGTGGCAGCTTCCTGTCGAATGCTTGCTCTCTCTTTCTCATATCGTTTTCTTTCTCAGTCTAACCTTTGTCTTCTTTAAAAAAAAAATGTGTCTGTATTAAAGATCCTTCCTCAGTAATACCTTCCTGGACTACTGCATTTCCACCTGAAACCACCCGTCTCACTGCATTAACATGTCTTCCCTATTTCATTTTTATTTTATGTGTATGGATGTTTTGTCTGCATGTATGTGTACACCATGTCTGTGCCTGATACCCATGGAGGTCAGTAGATGATGGCACCTGATCCCCAGGAGCAAGAGTTACAGACAGTTGTGAACTGCCATGTGGGTGCTGGGAATAAAATTGAAATCTTGCAAGAGACGCCAGTGCTCTCTTAGCTGCTGAGCCATCTCTCCAACTCCATTATTTTCTTATTTTTGTCTCTTTCTACCATAATATTGACATTAAACTCAAGCAGTCTCACTTTATTTAGTACCTTCCATAAACTACTAAACTCCTAGCACAAAGCAGCCCCAAGGTGGCAGGAGGCAAAATAAGTTTAGCTTCCTAAATTATGGCCCTTTATTTTTAGTGCCTTTGTGAACTTGCAAATTGCAGACTCCCCCTCTCTTCCGGGCTTGGAGATCCTTTTTCTCTAACATCTATATCAGGCGTTTCCTTTGTTCTCCAGGGTGCTGCAGGATCTGGGACACACCCCAACCTCTCCTGCTGGGGGCCTTATCACCTGAAATCTATCTCAGTCCCTCAGCGCTTCTCTACAGCCCCTGGAAAGAATTTTTAGCACTTAAAACATATGTCAGGCTCTGGTGGTTCAGGCCTTTAATCCCAGCGCTCAGCAGGCAGAGGCAGACACATGTCTCTGACTTCAAGGCCAGCCTGATCTACAAAGTGAGTTCTAAGACAGACAGGACTACTCAGACAAACCCTGTATGGAAACAAACAAGCAAAAACAAATAAATAAACAAATATAATCTTCCCATGAAGGTGGAGACTTTTTTGTTCAACACAGATAAATCTCTAAAATCTAAAACAACTTTAGTTTACGGAATGAAGCAAGGGATTAGTGTGTTCAACGAGGGAACAAGAGATAAATTTATCGAGAATTTATGAGACATAATTATAGTAACAGGCAAATACTTTTTACTTAATTATACTTTTTACACAGGAGGAGGTGAAGGTACAAGAAAGAAATCGAGTCATGATTAGAAATCTTGGTCTAAGAGCTGGGGTGTCGCTCGGTGGTGTGGAGTACTTGGCTAGCATATAGAAGGGTTTGGTTCCTAGGATCTGGGAAGAAAAAAAAATAAATCCAAATAGAAACCCAGTTCTAGTTCAACAACCTGTGTTCTCTACTTCAAACATGAGAATACTTTCTGTAAAAACCAGAAGTCGGAAGTGATGGCACACGCCTTTAATCCCTGCACTCAAGAAGCAGAGCCAGGCGGATTTCGGTGAGATCGAAGCCAGTCTGGTCTCCTGAGCTGAGTTCCAGGGCAGCAAGGGCTACAAAAACACGAACACAGAAAACCCTCGTAGGTCTGAGCTCTGTCTCTGGGATCCGGTCCCAGTCTTGACTGCCTACGTGCAGCCTGGGTCTTGCCCGAGTGTCAGCACAGAAGACTCCTGGAACGCAAAGGCAGAGGCTGTGTTTCCGATCGGAGCGTTCTCCCCGGCTTTCCCGGAAGCGGCGTTTGCTGTCTGGGTAACGGTGTCTGCAGCGGAGCCGCAATGGATGTGGAGGAGGTGGTAAGGACCTAGAGGAACGCTTGGAGCTCCGACACGCGTTCCCTAACTGAAAAGGCCATGGACAGTCAGGAGGAGGAGGAGCAGCTCCGGGAGGAGGCGTTGGCTGGGGGTGGTGACCCGCTAGGGGGCGGAGCGAGGGGGCGGTTGGCCACATGGGCCCGGAACCTGCCTGTGTGTCGCCCTTGGAGGTTGCGGTGCGATTGGGTGGAGTGTTTTTTGTTCAGAGGGGCCTTGGGCCAGAAGGGGATGAAGCTGTGGGCTTGTGGGGTGGCTATCCCCATTCCTCATCCTCCTTGGAGGAGACCACCCAGTAAAGCTCCCTTTGATGCTGGGGCGCGTGATGGACCTGGAACTTAGGGTGCCTCCAAGTAATCCCTGTTAGTCTGTCTAGGGTACGAATTCCAGACCTTTGCTGAGGACATTCTAATGTGCTTGCCATCTTAGGGTTTCTATTGCTGTGAAGAAACACCATGACCAGAAAAGCAAGTTGGAGAGAAAAGGGTTTATCTGGCTAAACTCACTAAAGAACAGGGCAGGAACTTGGAGGCAGGTGCCGATGCAGAGGCCATAGAGGGTTGCTTATTAGCTTCTCCCTATCTTGACTTGGTCAGCTTGAAACAACCTAGAACTACCAGCCAAAATGGCACCACCAAGTGTGGACCTCCTCATCAGTCGCTTGATTAGAAAGTGCTTTACAGGCCTATGTACCTTTGATGGTATGAGTATTTTTTAATTTGGTTTTCGCTCCTCTCAATGTCCTTTACTGTGTCAAGTTGACGCAAAACCATCCAACCAGGTCCCCACCTTATCCTAAAGTGCTGAGGATGCGTCGAACTGTGCATGCACTTTTAACATGACGGGTATATTCAGTAATTGACCCATAAGTCATTAGGAAGCAATTCTTGTGTGTGCACTGGAAGATAAGGATAGAGGGACTCATGGGAGACAGTAGATAATATTTTTTATTTATTACAAATGTAATAATGCATCTAGATAATAAGTTGATAAAATAAATGATCCACCATATCCATCCATATAGACCATGAGTAGACCCTATGCTCCTTTTGCTTACAGTAGAACCCCCAAGCACCCAGTTAAACATCTAGTACACATATAGTTGACACCCTTTGTATTGCTGGATGAATAAATCAAATTTAGAAACATCTGACTCATGAACATTTTTCAGTGCCCCAAAGGAAAAATCAACAGTGTTTTTAATCTTCATATGTTTGTTTTGCCATTGGATCATCTTTTTCTCCCTCAGGTCCCTCTTTACCTATGACTTTGTTTCCAATTTAGCCCTGTCCACCTTTCCCTCTTTGTTCTCACTCTGCATATGGGATAGTTACTGTATTTCATGCTACTAATGAGTCTAAGCTCTTCTTGTTTGTAGATACTGTCTGATATGTTTTTATTTTTTGTGATTTTTTTTTTTTTTTTTAATTTAGGGGGATGAAATTGCCAGGAACACTGAAAATAGAGCTTAGAACCATGGGGTTTAAGGTGCAGTGTGTTGGCCTGACAATAACAGATTTCTGCCTTCCATAGAAAGCGTTCACAGACCGCTGTTCTCAGTGTGCTGCTGTCTCCTGGGGCCTTACGATGAAGGCAAATACTATTGTACTTCCTGCCACAATGTCACAGATGTAAGTAATGTGTCATTCACTGATTTGATTATGTTTTTAAAATTGCAGTTTCAGCCTGGTATGTGGTCTGACTCCTAAAAAATGAATCTGTCTTTTTCACTCACTCAGTGGCCAAATTCCAAGAATAGAAACAGTCTTTAAGAGCACAGTCTTGGATTAAGAACTTTGCAAACTAGATTAGAGATGAACTCTTAAGGTTATGTTGAGTCATATTTATAAATGAATGTTTTATTTACATTGTATGTATATGGAAGTTTTTTATTGTTGGTTTCTTGTTTGTTTGGTTTTGGTGTTTTTGAGACAGGCTTTCTCTATAATAGCCTCGAGTGTCCTGGAACTTGCTTTGTAGACTAGGCTGACTAGAACTCACAGAGGTCTGCTTATTTCTGCCTCCTGAATGCTGGATTAAAGGCATGTGTCACCCCGCCCAGCTTGAAGTATTTAACATTATACTTGAAGGATATTTCTATTAGTTTTTAATGTGCTGTACCAGTTTAGAGATTTGGAGGATGGAATGTTAGAGTGGTGGGGGACTGTTGGCATATTGGAAACATGCTTCCTTACCATGAATCTTTATGTAGTTCCTTACAAACAACCAAGTACTTTCTCATCTATTATGTAATTTCTGCCTCACAACAGTCTGTGAGATACAGTGTATCTCATAGATAGAAAGAGCAAGCAGGGCTCATGAGTCATTAGTGGTTTTTGTTGTTGTTGATGATGACGGAGTCTGACTATGTAGAACAGGCTGTGCCCTCACTTGGAGATCCAAGAAAGCTAGGATCAAACCTATGCACCACCACACCTGACACGAGTTGAGTTTGTGGCCAATGGCACAGTGGTGCAAAGATTTGGGACAGGACTTGAGTCTAAGTCTTCTAACCCCATCATGCCTGTTTCTTAAACTAGAGATTGTCACTAGACATTGTCACTCTGCACTGTGTAATATTGGTAAACAAGGCCATCTTCATACTGAAAGTTCTGGGTCCTATTCTGGTGAGTATACCTTACCTTTAGGCCAGTAACCAAAGTGTGGACAGCCTGATGCTGGACTATCATCTAAACATGCCACGACTGTTCTTCATAGAGAAGGATTTGCTGGAAGTGCAGAGCCAAGAAGGAATAAGCACTGCCTTCAGCACTTATTCAGAAAAGCTAGTTGGGGGTAGAAGAGAGACTGTGCTCCAACATAGAGTATGATAGGGACTGACTCACCTTCCTACCTCAGACAACTCAAAATCTGGACAAAAGATGTGTAACAACAACAAAAGACTCCTTAAAACACATAGCTAATTTAGCAGATGGCTCAGTTCCACAAAGTGCTTTGCTTTTATAAAAGGTATGTATATGTATGGTATGTGCATTTGCATGTGAGTGTAGGTGCCTATGGAGTCCAGCAGGGGGAGCTGGGTTTGGGATGGTTGTGAGCTGATGGTTGGTGTGAACCCAAGGGTCTTCCACAAGACCTGTGCATGCTCTCAGCCCTGAGCCATCTCTCCTACTCCACACAGGTGTGTTTCTTTGATGTGGCTTCTTCAGTCTATAGCTTAGATGCTTGTTTGCTTCCCTGTTAGTCAGACAGGATATTACCCAGATATATACTTAGCCAAAAACACTGGAGAATGGTGGAGCGATAATCTCCTTGATCATGGCAATGGAGTTGCGTCCCATCAAGATATAAATACTCATGTATACACATACATCAGATTACACTTGAAATGTATGCAGTTTGTCCTGTGCTTTGATGCTCACTGAGGCTCCAGAGGTTTAGTCAGTGTTAATTTTATACTGTGGTTCAAATGTAAACATAGTGAAGGAGGGGATGTCATAATGGAGGAGTCTCCATTTGCAGATGGAGTTAGGGCACTGTTTTTATAGGAATTGAGCAGCCGTAACTAATGGCTTCTTTTATTTCTGTCTTTGATGTTTCTTGGTTTGGTCTGATTAAGTCAACTACCATCATTTTTAGTTTGAAAGAATATAATATTACTACCACGCTTCATATTTAAGAGTCTCAACCCAAGGGAGTGAGGATGTACAGTTCTTGAAGGTGGATGACATTTTAAAAATTTTCCTACTGTTCAGGGCATGATCCAGTTCATTCTGTGTGCTGGACAAGTATCCTATTAACTACATCCCTGGTCCCAGTGTGTTTTCTTAAAAGGCTTTGAACCTGAGAGGCTGCCCTCCACACAACAGGCAAACCTGAGTGAAGTTATACAACTTTGTTACTCTTGGCTTTGCACAACCCAGGCATATTCAACACAGAATAGTGTATAGCTGTGCTTCCTGGAGTTGTGTAGTGTGGTGCTGTTGAAATTCAGTGGGTGAAGAATGACCAGTGAGGCAGTAGCCTGGAACAGGTGGAGGCTGCGCTACATCTCTCCTGACAGTCTGCTTCTCTCCTCTCCCCTCAGCTCACTGTGTGGGATTCTTCAAGCTCTTGGCACCGTGTGCAATCCCAGCAAAGCCTTCTGAGTGCAAAGCTGTTTTCCTGGTGTGTTTTAGTCAGGAAAAAGAACTTAAGGTCCTTAATCTAGCCAGTTTAGATGATTATATATATATATATATATAATTTTAATTTTGTAATTATATTTATGTACAGAACACTTAGTGTACATTTTTTAACCCAGTTTAGTGGCGAGTTCTTTAGCCTTTGCCTTTTCCAGTTTGGCAATGTGAGCCACAGACTTAGGACCCAGGACATTGCCTCCCCAGTGGCGGCGGATCTCGTCATATCTGTCATTATAATTGGTCTTAATAGCTTCCACCAGCTTAGCCAGAGCACCCTTGTCTTCCGAGTTAACCTGTGTGAAGGCTACAGTGGTGCATGTCTTCCTGTGGACCAGGCGACCCAGCCTGGCCTTTCCCTTGATGATGCAGTAGGGCACCCCCATCTTTCACACAGAGCATGCAGGAAAACCACCAGCTCAATGGGGTCTACATCATGGGCGATCACCACCAGCTGAACCTTCTTGTTCTCTACCAAGGTGGTGACTGTATTGACTTCTGCTCGGAGGACAGGTGGTCTCTTAGTTGGGACATCTTTGCCCGCAGCTTTTTTCTCAGCATGGGCCAGTAGCCTTTGCTTCTTCTCTTGCTTTGTCTCTGGCCTGTACTTGTGGGCAAGCTTAAGCAGCTGAGTAGCTGTTTGCCTGTCCAGGGCCTGGGTGAACTGGTTAATGGCAGGAGGTACTTTGAGCCGCTTACAGAGGATGGCTCTTTGCCGCTGCAGCCTGATGTATTGGGGCCATTTGATGAAGCGTGTTAGATCTCTTTCGGGCTGGATGTCCTGCCCAATGCCGAAGTTCTTGGGCCTTTTCTTGAACAGAGGATTGGCCACCTTTTTGGCCTCCTGTTTCCTGACGACGGAGGGGGCTGGGGCCACCTTCTTCCCCTTGGCCTTCTTTCCTTTGGGCATCTTGCTCGGCTGGAGGAGAGAGAAAGAAGAGGGAATTGTGGGTGATAAATGACATATATTTTTTTATAAGTCCTTAAGTATTTAATACAGGTATGGGCCTAAATTATGTGAGTTTAATAGATTTTGTAAGAACAGTGCATGCTCATTGTAGGAGATTGAAAACTATGCCAAGTGGAAGCCCAAGTCACCAACACTCTCAGTATACACTCGGCAGCTCCTGTCCAGTCTTTTGTTTTTCTGTGTATGGAAAGGGACAGGGAAGCTTGTGAGTACCACTGAGTAGTTGTCTTGATGGTTTCTACTGTGTGGTTCAGAGTATCACAGATTTCTAGTAAGTACGTAAATATTCCACAATCTAACATGAGGGTGCTTAGCCTTCCCTAGTTTTTGTTGTTCTATGTCTTATATAGTTCAAGTGTACGGCCCCTTCTCACCTCTTACATGGTTTACCTGTCTTTTCTAGATAACTGCTTATTTTGGCATGTCTTATCTTCTCACCATAGCCTCTTCAGTATATCATAGTGCTTTGAAAACAATATCTATACCCAGAAATCCTATCGTTAGAGGCATGTCTCTTACTGTGTTTGAGATGGGTCTCATGTAGCCCAGGCTGGCTCTTGGGGATTCAACTAGGATTTGGGCATGTTTGGTTGGTGGGGTCCTCAGCTTTGCCTTTTATTCTTATGAGACTCACTCTGCTGGAGGTAGTAGAGCCTGGGGCTCTAGAGCTCGAAGGACAAGGGCTTTCCCAGGCTCTCTGTACTCCCCCACCCCACAAGATAACCTTCATTCTCAATCTTTAACTTAGAAAAGTAGATTGATATTATTTAGTATTTTAAAATTTTTACTTTTCTCCAGAAATAAGACTCAATATTTTGTTTTTGGTTGCAAGAAAGTCAGTCTGAGATAATGGCCTTTGATAGCTGTTTGTACTGATCAGTTTGTTATGAATGGTATTAACCATTACCATTTTAAACTTCTTTTATTGGAAATAAAAAGTGATTTTATTTTATTTATTTTTTCAGATAGGGTCTTGCTTTGTAATGCCATCTGGAACTCACTATGTAGATCAGGCTGGCCCTGCCTGGGACTTCCTAGTGCAGGGATTAAAGGCATGCTCCCCACAACCATGGTAGTACTTTTGTAAATGAAAATCCCTTCTGAATTAATGTTCACACAGCCATGCTGAAGGAGGATGAGCCTCCCTGTGTGGCAGGCATCAGCAGTGGCAGCGAGTCAGGGAGTTGTTTGTTTTTGTTGTCCTTTATTTGTTTTGAGGAAGGGTCTATGTAGCACAGGCTGGCCTTAAACTCTTGATCTTCCTGCCTTCACCTTCTAAGTGCTAGGATTATGGACATGTGCCACTGTGTCTAACCATAAACTGTTGTGTTAAAGTGTATTTTGCATGGATTAAAAAAAAACAGATTATATATTTTATTTTTTGTCTTGTTTGATTCTCCTATTTTTTTAAAAACTCAAATAAAGTTATACTTTAATACATTTTTGTTTTATTGTTGTTTCAACACAGAGTTCAATGTGTACCCTGGCTGTCTGGAACTTGCTCTGTAGCCAGCAAGCCTCACAACTCAAAATCAACTGTCTCTGCTCTAATGCTGGAATTAAAGTCATGCACCACCATTCCAGCTTTTTAAATTCAAGTTAATTGCAATATAATTGCAAAGTTTAAGTAAAGGTCTGTTTGTTTGGTTGCTGTGTAACTGGCTCTTTTAGGAACCACATTTTTTTTTTTGAATGAAAAAGTAGCATAAAGATGAACTGTCATAGTATGGCTTCACAGTTATCTGTGCTGTCACTTTCCGGTGTGTACTTGGGATGTGTGCTTCGGGCACAGAGTTTTCCTCCTTACGCCTGCCTTTGTTTCCTGCAGCGATCCGAGGAAGTGGTGAGCACTGCAGTTATCCCTAACACCAAGATCAACTCCATCAGCAGGGGCCTGAGACAGAGAAGCAAGCACGGTGAGCACTGAGGCCCACGGTGACAAGGCTCCTTCACGCTTTCCTTCATGATGTGAGGGCACAGACGAATTAAATAAATCCCAGACAAAATGCCAGCATTTTAAACAGAATATCCAAGTTATTAAAGTCAAGTCGCTTCTGGGGGTAAAATTGGGAGCAAATGCACTGAAATATATGTTGTCCATAAGCAGGGGCAGCTCTTCGCAGAAGGTAGGAACAGTGTTAGCGGTCTGAACGTGGCCTAGTCCTGTGCTGTACCATTAATTGTGATGTGATTTTCTGAAATGGTTCAGCTAAGTGCTTCTCAAATTGGGCTAGCTCAATATCATATTCAACTTTTGAACATGATTTCTCACATTGAATTTTGAACATACCTTTTTAAAATAGAAAAGATTATTTTTCCCTAAAATAACTGTAGAGTGAGTACTGATCCAGTGAATCTTTACAGTGGGCCATTATTGAGAAGGATCATGAAAATATCTGGCTGGCATTTTTGTATTTTTGTGAGTAACTAGGACCAGATAAAGTCTCAAGTTAGAAGCACTGACCTAATAGTGATAGTAAACAGTTTCTACAAAAGGTAACTGTGAAGGTATACAAATGTGTGTATACATGTGTATGAATATACAGATATGGACATACATGAAATATATATATGAAATACATCGACATTCTTAGATAAATAAGAGGGAATGCTCAAATACTAACACGATTTCTGTTTAACCTTTAATAGTAACTTTAAGAGAAATGATTATTTTATGTTTATGTATGTAGGTATTTGTGTACATATATGTCTGTAGCATGTATATGCAGCTACCCTTAGAGGCCAGAGGACTGTGTTACAGATGGTTGTGACCCCCACCATGTAGGTGCTGGGAACCAAACTCAGGTCCTCTTCCAGGGCAGCAGTGCTCTTTCATCACTGAACCGTCGTCTCTCCTGCCTAATAGTGACTTTTTATAGGCTAAAACCTGGTTGACTTTTATTCAGTTTTATTAGAGTAACACATGATTAATTGTAACTCAGATATGTAAATAGTTAAAATGTATAGTTTGGGCTTAAATGTCTGCAGAACCTTGGATGCTGCATTAGGTGGTGTCTCCTAGTCAATGTCAGAGTCATGGCATTGTCACCTCTGAAGGAAAACAGTGACCATTGGTATATACATAGGAGAGTGCAGAGAGGTTTTTTTTTGTTGTTGTTTTGTTTTTGTTTTTTTTTTCCTTCAGAGCTGAGGACCAAACTCAGGGCCTTGCACTTGCTAGGCAAGCGCTCTACCACTGAGCTAAATCCCCACCCGTGCAGAGTTTAAAATGCAACATTGTCAGTTTCTACCTTTGTGTGATAGTATGTGGGAACCTTGTATGTGCATACCACTCAGAGGGTTTACTCCTCTGAACCTCTGCATGGCATGTGTGCATCAGAAGTTATAGGCTTCTTGTTGTATTTGAGACTCTGCACAGGAAGGGTTGGTGAGTCAATGGGGACAGGAAACCCTGATATTCTGCTAAGTGAAAGGAGTTGGAGTCTTTCACGGTGTATAGAGAAGCTATGTGGGAGTCAGTAACAGACTCCAGAAGCCATGTGTGAGAAAATTTGATAGCATGCTTTTGAATGAGTTTCTGTGTTTGTCTGGCCATAGCAGGTAAAATACAAGGGTCCTCACCCACTGTAACATTGTCTCCAATTGGTTGTTACCATAGCTAAACATACAATTCTGACTGCCCTGACAATTTCTTTATGATCTCTTAGGGTTGTGAGGCTCACAGGAATAGACGATTTAAAATATTTAGGAGCTGGGAAGATAGCTCCATCAGTGAAGTACCTGACATACAAGGACTGGAGGTTAGAGCCTCAAAACATATGTAAAAAGCTAAAAGGCATGCTTCTTATAACCTCAGTACTGGAAGGGATGGACACAGGTAGATCCTCAAAGCTTACTGATCAGCCATCCTAGCCAAATCCACGTGTTTCAGATTCACTAAAAAATCCCATTTTAAAAAAAATAAAGGTGAAGGGCTGGAGAGATGGTCAGTAGGAAAGAGCACTTGCTTTTCTGGGACTGTCATTCAGTTCCCAGCACCCACACGATAGCTTACAACTGTTGGTAGTTTGAGTTAGTTCCAGGGGATTGGATGCTTTCTTCTGGCCTCTGTGGTACCAGGCTTCTATATGTGGTACATACATACAGGTAGAATACCCATATACATGAAATAATAGTAATTTTTAAAAGATTCAGATTGATCAAGGACCCTGTCATTGATCACAGATCTACAAACACCCACACACAGCCATATGCAACCCCAACACACACACTAACAGTTACAAACACTGCACACAATACCACACACAAATACTCAGGATATGTCTTGTACCTAGGCACTGGAATGTATCAGTTTTCTTTATTTTCAGTTTCTCTCTCTAACCCAGAACTGCTTTCACAAAAGCAGAGTGCCATAGTGAGTTTGTTTTCTTAAATGTGTGGTTGTCCTTCCTGACCACTGGACATCACTTCTTGATCTTGACATTTGCAAGACCAAAATATGTGTTGAAATGGAACATAAAACTGGTGGATGCAGTGACCAAGTATTTAAACATAGGAATGCTTTGAGCTCTGTAAAATACACATTTAAAATCCTTTAATCTCACTGGGAATGGTGGCAAAGCCTTTAATTCCACACTAGGAGGCAGAGGCAGATCTGTGTGAGTTCCATGCCAGCCTGGTCTATGTATTGAGTTACAGGACAGCCTGGGTTATATAGTAAGATACTATCTCAAAACTAAAAAAAACCAAAAACGAAAATCTCAAACAAACATAAATTTTACCTATTTTAAAAACATTTCAAGGCCAGTTTTCTGCCTTGTACGATAACATTTCAGAACAATTATAGATAATTTTAAAAAACTGAGTATGATAACAAAATGCTTAACTTTAGCATTTTTATGCAAATACATCCAATTGAAAAAAAGAATATACAGATAGAAACTATCAGACTGGAGAGATGGTTCAGTGGTTAAGAGCACTGGCTGCTCTTCCAGAGGTCCTGAGTTCATTTCCCAGTAATAACATTGTCTTAGGGTTCCTATTGTTGTAATAAAACACTATGACTAAAAAGCAAGTTGGGGAGGAAAGGGTTTATTTGGCTTACACGTCCAGATTATAGTCCATTATTGAAGGAAATCAGGACAGGAACTCAGGCGAAGCTGGTACCTGGAGACAGAAGTTCATGCAGAGGCCAAGGGGTTTGTGTGTGTGTGGGGGGGGGGGTGTTACTTACTGGCTTGCTTCCCCTGGCTTGCTCATTCTGCTTTCTCATAAAACTCAGAGCCACCAGCCCAGAGATGGTAGCCACAATGAGCTGGTTCCTCCCCCACTGATCACTAATTGAGAAAATGCCATCCTACAGCTAAATCTCATGGAGGCATTTTCTCTACTGAGGGTTCTTTCTCTCTGATGACTAACTTGTGTCAAGTTGACACACAAAACCAGCCAGTACACACATGGTGGCTCACAATATTTATAATAGGATCTGATGCCCTCTTCTGTCATGCAGGCATACATGCAAATAGAGTACTCATATACATAAGTAAATAAATAAATCTTGTAAGAAAAGAAAGAAGCTATTCATGATTGAGTATAGTAATGGATGCTTATGCTTTCAGCGCTTAGGAGATAGAAACATAGGCAGGAGATTGATACAAATATGAGGCTACCTCATCTGCATAGCAAGTTCCTACTGGGCACAGTCACATAGTGGGATCTTATTAAAAAACAAAACCAAACCAAACCAAACAAAAACAAAACCATGTACACATACACAGCATACACAAAACATATGCAAAATGTACACATATACACACAATATGTACAACACAAATAGACACAAAATGCACACACATACATACAAAGTATATACACACATATACAAAACATACATGCATATATGTAAAGTGTACACATGTACATGCATGAAAACTATTTGAGGTACAAAACTAGAGATCTTTCTGTACATGTACACAGAGACTGCATTATGTCGAAACATCATAGTAAATTAGGATTATGTGTGTCTAAAGTTGTTATTTGTCCTTTAGAGAAAGGCTGGGATTGGTATGTGTGTGAAGGTTTCCAGTGCATACTTTATCACCAAGCAGAAGCCCTGGAGACCCTCGGAGTAAGCCCAGAACTAAAGGTAAGTAGATAGATGTTAGATCATTGTTTGAAAAGTGAGACTTGAGTGGACCCTCCCCTACTAAGACTAGAAGTTATCTTTAGGTCTGTGTTTAATCCCCAGCACTGAAAAACAAAATGGAACATTATTTATTCAGTTTCCATGTCCCTGGTAAGGAGAAGCAGGTGAGAAGGCATTTAGATTCGGGGCCAACTGCAGAGTGTGAGAGCTTGTGTGGTACATGTGCCTATGTGGATGTCACCATCACTGGTTTCCTTCCTTCTTAGAATGAAGTCTTACACAGTTTTTGGAAGCGCTACCTTCAGAAAAGCAAGCAGGCCTATTGTAAAAATCCAGTTCGTACAAGTGGAAGGAAAGCCAAGGTGAGCCCTGGACACAAGGCACGAAAATTCACTCTGGTTGGCAGAAAGACAAAGGCATTTTTTGTGACTGCTTGAGTTTGATTGTGGTGCTTGCCTGTGGATTCCAGGTGCAATCCAGAATGATCTAGACTTCACAATGAACTGTGGCTGTTTATTAAACTGCTTGTAACATAAAGGAATTAAAATCTACTTTCTGTCTTAGTTAGGGTTTTACTGCTGTGAACAGACATGTCTTATAGGCATGTCTTATAAGGGGCAACATTTAATTGGGGCTGGCTTACAGGTTCAGAGGTTCCTCAAGGCAGTACCATGGCAGCATCCAGGCAGGCATGGTGCAAGCAGAGCTGAGAGTTCTACATCTTCATCTGAAGGCTGCTAGCAGAATACTGGCTTCCAGGCAGCTAGGATGAGGTCTTATAGCCCACACACACAGTGACACACCTACTCCAACAGGGCCACACCTATTCCAACACGGCCACACCCCCAAATACTGTCACTCCCTAGGCCACGCATATACAAACCATCACATTTTCCTTTTGGAAGTTTTTGTTATTTGTTTCTGGTCTTTTGAGGCGGAGTCTAACTTCACAGTCTAGGCTGGCCTTGGACTCTTGGTAATCCTCCTGCCACAGCCTTTCAAGTGCTAGGATTACAGCCATGAAACCCCCAACTCATGCTTTTATATAGATAATTTAAGGAATTTCTTTTGTTTGGCAGCATCAGAGTCAAACTCCTATGTTGGGAAAGTTTGGTGTCTCTGAGCTCCTTACCTGGCCTAGAAGAAAGCTCTTGAGGGACTTCTGTTCTTTGGCTGTTTGAGTTTGCGGCATTTGTTTGTCTCGTTTCTTTGTTGTTGTTAGAGCTTTTTGCATATGCTATTCCTGTTATGATGATGACTGTTTTTTTGAGACAGGACCTGATTATTTCTTCCTGGCTAGCCTTAAACTCACAGAGATCCACACTGCTTCTGCCTCCCAAGTGCTATGATTAAAGGCAGTGCCACCAGCTGGCTTATTTGATTTGATTTGATTTGATTTTGAGACAGGGTCTTGTGTATCCCAGGCCAGCCTTGCTGTGTAGTCAAGGATGACCTTGGCTTGCCTCTACCTCCCAAGTGCTAGATTAACAGACATAATTTTATGTTTATATTTATACTCAGAAGATCCAAGCCAGGGCTTTGTGCAGACTAGACAAGCATCTGGCAACTGAGCTGCATCCCTAGGCCCTGCATATGTCATTCCTTCACTTGACCCTCCTACTTACTTTACCTGGCATCTCAATACCTGCCCTTTACTGTCCAATCTCAGAGCTTTGAATTGAAGCCAAGTCAATCTGGGTGCCCGTTCGAGCTGCTCTGTGTTTGAGCAGTTTGTTCTGAATTGCTTCCAAAGTGTGCTATGGTACTTTTTACCTGGAGTAAAGACAATTCCCCTGCTGAGATGTGTCTGATTAGTGGTAGCTACCCTCCAGGACTAAGATGAGATTCTGAGTCCATGTGACTCACATTTGCTAGAAACTTGGGAGGTGGTCCAGCATTTCCTTGTTTGTAAGGTCCTCATAAGTCTGTATGCAGAGGTCAGTGATCCAGGACTAAGAAGCCCAGGTCAAGATGAAAGGAATAGGATACAGAGGTGAGCAAAGGAGGGGCCTCAGAGCTGCATGTGGAACACTAACGTCTGGGTATGGGAGCCACATGCTTGTTCCCAAAAGCAAAAGGTGCTATATGGTTTTATGGTGGCTCTTAAAAGGAAAAAAAGGAATTATTCCAAATAGTAAGAACGTGACCTTCAAACCTCATACTTGGTGTCTCTGGTTGTCTTTGTGCACTGGGATGCTGCCTAGTATGTAGAAAACAGGAATGAAAAACCGGGGTTCTCCATGATACTTTAATCTTAGGCTAACTGCAAACATACAGAGTTTAGTTGGCATGAGTAAACACCTGGTAGACATTACCCATTAAATCCTGGTGAATAAGAGATGAATCGGAAGCCCATCGGTAAAGCTTTCTGTCACACCAGTACAGCAATACTCTTTGCTGAAAGGGAGAAAAAAATACATTTTAAATTAGAAATGGGTTTGCGGTGTGTCTTACAGACAGAGAACTTGCCTAGCAGTTGGACCACAGATTCCACCCTCAGAATGTATGTATCTCAGTAACCCTCCAAATGTGGCCTTAGAGGTTTGGATCTGTTCCAAGTAGAGGCTAGTATCTGGATCCTAACCTACAACTTTTGAGCTATGGATAACTATTGATTCCAGAACAAGCAAACAAATGTGTATCATAGGGCATTGGGAAGGATGTTACATAACCCAGACTAGCCATGGGGACTTCCCAGTAAGGTGAAGGGTCTTGGGAAGTAGATTAACATGAGGTGTGGAAGAGAAGCAATGCTGAACTTCAGACCTCACTGGGACCACTGCCCAAGCCTATTTTTTTTTTTTTTTTTTGGTTTTTTGTTTTTTCCGAGACAAGGTTTTCTGTGTACTTGAAAGCCTGGCTGTCCTGGAACTTACTCTGTAGACCAGGCTGCCTCGAACTCAGAAATCCACCTGCCTCTGCCTCCCAAGTGCTGGGATTAAAGGCGTGCACCACCACTGCCGGGCTGGCCCAAGCCTACATTAGGTGAGTGGCAACTGCTGGGGCCTGGCAGCACACAGGAGAAGGTGAGTGGTAGGCTTAGAAGGGCTTTGGAGATAGATCCCACAGGACGTCCTGATGCTCTAGATGTGGGGTGTGGGAGGCAGGAGTCAAGGATGACCATGCTCACCTAATCAGCTAGAAGGAAAGAACTGCCATAAACCAAAAGGGCAGGTGGGACCAGAAGACCCCACTTCTGGGGCTGCGTTTGGGACATGTTAAGTTTGAGACAGCTGTTAGACATCCAAGAGAAGATGTCACATATGCAGTGAGACAGACAAGTCTGCGATGGAAAAGATAGGAATTTAAAACTGTTAGTGTGCATTATAGCCAGGAAATCATCAAATCCAGGCTTCACACATACTAGGCAAGCATTCTACCTCTGAACTACAACTTCTAATCAAGTGTCTTAGTTGCTCTGTGATAAAACATGACCATATGCAACTTGGGAGCAAAGGGTTTATTTTGCTTATACGTTTCACATCATAGTGTGTCATTGAAGAAAGTCAGGCTAAGGACTTGGAGGCAAGAACTGCAGCAGACACTGGAGGAGTACTACTAAACTGGCTGGCTTCTGACTTGCTTAGCCTATTTTGTTATTGTTGTTGTTTGTTTCACATGGAAAATGGTAGCATTTATGTGAACCTCCCTGCGTGGCTTATGTCTTATGTCACCAGGACACAGGCAGCCCCAGCACCCTTCATCTTTTCCTCAGCCTTCAGGATGACGGGCTGCTTAGGGAGCTCTCTCTTCTCCAGAACTTGGCAGTAGCCTGACTGTACCACATCAGTGTGATGGGAGCAGCTCCAGTCTTGTTTTTGCACCACTTCACCTGTGTCTGCTCACGTGGCATGGCAGCAGCTGAAAGGAAAAGGAGGACATCCGTGAGGTCTGCCAGCCTACTTTCCTATACAACCCAGGGCCATCTGCCCGGGGAGAGGATCACCCACAATCAGCTGGGCCCTCTGTAGCATTAATTTTTAAGTGACACCATGTGCTTGCTCACAAGCCAATCTTGTGGGGCATTTTCTCAGTTGAAGTTCCTTTTTCCCAAATGACGCTAACTTGTGTTAAGTTAGCCAAAATTAGCCAGCACACCAAAATACACCAACATCTTAAGTACTCTTAAGAAAGAATGCTGTGAATTAAACTTGACATGCCAATGATTGTAAGAGTCACCTGGATTTCAGGGTTTTAAAATGGGTAGGTACGTCACAGGAGTAAAATACAGTAGCTATGATTTAAACCCCAAGTTTGTTGGATGTCACCAAAAGGCAGACACAGAAGAGGACCAAAACCCTAAGTTCTGGGCCTTCCCAGGGTTACTGTGTTGGTGTGAAGTCAGGACAGCTGAGAAGAGGGATGTCTGTCTGGAAGCCAAGGAGACAGTATTTCATAGGAGGACAGAGGCATCCGGTGGTGCTGCTGCTAGGTTAAGGAGAGAGAGAGCTGAGGCTGATCAGACAGCCAGTGGGGCTGAACTAGAATGGGGTACAAGGTGGACAGAGATCAAAGACAGCATCTCTTCACTTCCTCAAGGCATTTTGCTTCAAAGACATTCAGAACAATTGGTGGTACCTGTGGTCAAGGAAAAGTTTTGTTTAAGTGGGAGAGGTGGTAGTGATTCTGGTATTGACAGATTGCTACAGTAGAAATGAGTGAATGAGGTGAGCGTACAATAGAAGTTGGCTTTCAGTGGGAAATTAATAGCACAGAAGAACTGGGAACAGGATAGAGTCTATAGCAGAACAGTGGGCAGGTGGGTGCCTGTAGGTATCTGTGGAAATTCTCTTCCGATTCCTTCAGGTTTTCTGAATGCACGCTTCTTGGCTAGCTTTGTGATGCACCTTGCCTCATGAGGCCCATAGCAAGGACATTTAGGCTCATTCTGAATCTTTTTCTTCTGTGTTCTGTATGCTTCTTCAGTACATGAATTTGATCTTCTTGTAATAAGGTTATGTTTCTTGACTTGCAGGGGTGAGGTCATAGGACTATGAATGATATCAGTTCCTTGTGGCCATGTAAGCTAATAAGATCTTTAAGTAGCCAGTCCCTGACTATTCTAGAGAAACTGACTACCATTTCATTAGTTGACATGTGACAGCAAACAGTGGTATGAAATAGTACATCCTTGTCAGGTACTGGTTATACACAGAAAGTGATATTTGGGGAAGTGAGAAGTCCTGAAGAAGAGTGGTTGGAAAGGCAGCATAGTCGAGTAAAAAAAAAAAAAACCAATTGAAAAGAGAGAAAAGAAAAGGCAGTCTGGGCAAAAGAAATGAAGCCACAAGATACAAAGTTAAAATTCCCCAGGCAGATGTGGTAGAAAGCAGCCAGCATGGTGGATCCAAAATGACATTGGTGCTTTCATTGTGAGGGTCCTGATCCTATAAGAGAGGTGCACTTGAAAGGAGGAGATAGGGTGTGTGTGTGTGTGTGTGTGTGTGTTGTTGCTATTTCCCCACTTAGCCTTGTTTGCAGTCCCTCTCCAGCAAGCATTGCTGATGGGAACAGTTCCCCAGAAAGGACTCTCAGACGCAGTGATGAACAGCCACTGTTTAGGGTCACAGAAGTTAACTTTTGAGCTCCAGCAGTAATTTCTGTTTCTGTTACCTTATGAACAGATATTAGAAGACTATCCGCAGTCCTCAGACTGGGCCAGTGAGCTTGAGCTGCTAAGTGACACCACATGTCCCCTTGAAAGTGAAGCAGAGTTCCAGTCTGACCTTCAGACTCCAAAGCCTCTCCCTGTCAACAAAGGATCACCCAAGTCAGGTAAAACGGAGAAAACAGTCTACTTAGCATCTTTTAAACCTTATTTATTTAGTGTGTGACAGTCACTGGTTGCTCTTCCAGAGGATCTGGGCTTGATTCTCAGCACACACATGGCAGCTCACAACTGTCTGTAACTCCAGTTCTAGGGGATCTGGTGTCCTCTCTGGCCTCTGCAGATCCAGGCACACAGGTGGTGCACACACATACAGACACACATGGACAAAAATAAGAAAAGAAATCTTTTTTTAAAATGATGATATCTGGAGCTTTCTTTTAGTTTTTTACACTAAAATTATGAATACAACTCAATATAAAACTGTAAAGTGCTGATGTTACAAGGAGGATACGACACCAGCTTCCATCCCACTCAGAAATAACCATCACTGCCATATGCGGCATCCAGAAAGCTATTTATTTGCATACGTAGAGAGAAAGGCAAGGGTTTTGTTTTGTTTTGTTTTGTTTTGTTTGTCTGAGACAAGTGTTTCTCTGTGTAACAGCCCTGGCTGTCCTGGAACTCATTCTGTAGACCAGGCTGGACCGAGGTCCACCTGGCTCTGTCTCTCAGGTGCTGGGATTAAAGGCGAGTGCCACCACTGTGTGCCACAATGCCTAGCTGAAAGGCAAGACTTTTTTTTTTTGGTTTTTTGAGACAGGGTTTTTCTGTGTAGCCCTGGCTGTCCTGGAACTCACTCTGTAAACCAGGTTGGCCTCGAACTCAGGAATCTGCCTAGAAAGGCAAGACTTTAAGTACGTATAATTCAAACAGTTCTCCGTGTTATAAAAAATTGCAAAGAGGAGGGAGGGAGGGAGGGAGGGAGGGAGGGAGGGAGAAGAGAGAGAGAGAGAGAGGAGAGGAGAGAGAAAGGGAGAGGTAGTCTACTATTTTCACAAATGTTCTGTTCACAAGAGATGCTCATTTTTCAGCTTCATTTAGTATTATATCTTGATTTCTGATTTGAGACAATAGTTCTAAAGTTTCCACCATGGGGCTGGCAGGATGGCTCAGCAGGCTAAAGCACTTGCTACACAAAACTCCGATCCCCAGGACCCACATGGTGGAGGGAGAGAATCTAACTCCTGAAAGTTGTCTTTGAGCTCTACATATGTGTGTATGACACACACACACACACACACACACACACACACAGACAGACACACACAAGTGCTTATCCTCACTGCTGCTGGCATGCTGGGATTTCCCTTTAAGGTAGAATTTGTCAGCTTTCTGCTCAGATATCATCTTCTTAAAGAGACCTTTCTGATCACCTGCTCAAAAGAGCCATCTTGCCTCTTTTCTCAATACCTTTGGATGCCCCTGCATTGCTGTTTTCTGGATAACACTTTTCTCAGTCCACTGCAATTGTTGTTTATGGCTTAGTAGAGTGTAAATTACAGGAGAGGTGAGACACAGGTCATTGTCATTTCCCCAGGCCTAGGGGAGTGGCACAGAAAGTGAGGTGGGTCTCTGTAGAGTAAGTAGGCTTGGCTATAGTGTCTGCTAGAGGGCACCTGGGGGCTGGGTGGAGGAAAGAGTACTACCTCATCCAAGCAATTAGAATTTTCCTTCTGATTGTCTGATCTTTTATTTTTAAAAATAGCTTGTGCTCACTATGTAAAAATTTACATCTCTTTTAAAAATCTCATTCTACCCTACTCCCACAGAAACCCTAATTATATTGTATACAATATATTGTATTGGAGTGAATCAGTTATAATTTATTTTGAATGGCCATTGTTTTGTTACTCATTTTAAAAATTTCACTGTGTTTCTAAATAAGCAGCATCTGTCTGCTCTGGATCTGTTGATGGAGTGGAGTACTCCGAGTGGAAGGAGAAGGGGCTCGTGAAGATGACTGTGCCCAGGACACTTGCTCTCTGCTATCTCTCCTTGCTCTGGCAGAGAGAAACAATTACACTTTCAGACCTTTTAAGGTAAGCTGAACTTATTTCCTGATTGTTTTTTTCCTGATTATCTGTGTGAATTTAGGAACATTCTTTGGATATTTTTAATTTTATAAGAAAGCTTAAAATGAGGAAAGGTCTGGGAAACTTGGGTAGTATATGGGCTGCTTTCTTGTTGTTCTGACTAAGAACCTGACAAAACCAACTTACTTAAAAGAAGAAAGATTTGCATTGGGTTGTGGTTTAAGGGGATTCAGTTCACCATGTCAGTGGTGGTGGAGGTGGTGGTGGTGGTCTTCTTGCTCACATCAGACCAGGAAGCAGAGAAAGGGGATGCTTTTTCTTTACCTTAATTTATCTTTTATATTCAGTCTAGGACCCCAGCCCATGGATTGGAGTCATCTGTATTCAGGGTGGATTTTACCATAGTTAAACCTCTCTGGAATCATTTCTCTAGACATGCCTGAGGTATACATGTCTCCTAGCTGATTCCAAATCCAGTCAAACTGACAATGATGAGAAATCATTGCATGTAGCTTGGGTTCTAATTCTTAAAGTTAATTCCCCTTAAGTCTAGTAATTTGAGTTTTTACTGATATAGTGGAAACTGTACTGTTTATCTCACATGAAATGTTAGAAAGTTAATTATCTAATGTGAATAAAATACTTTTAAGAGAAAAATGGCATTAATATTCCTGTGTAGACATCTTAAATATTTTTCTAAGAAAAGTTGAACAGGGAATCTTTTACTAACAAAATGGCCATTAGTAGTTATTATAAAACCATACAAGCTGGCCGGTGGTGGAGCACGCCTTTAATCCCTACCAGCACTTGGGAGGCAGAGGCAGGTGGATTTCTGAGTTCGAGGCTAGCCTGGTCTACAGAGTGAGTTCCAGGACAGCCAGGGCTACACAGAGAAACCCTGTCTCGAAAAACCAAAAAAAAATAAAAAAAAAAAAAACCCTCATACATTGCTGTTGTAATAACTAAACTATAGGCAGTCTGTGTTTATTAGGAAAAGTTGATATCAAAACTATAGAAAGGCCCTGTTACACAGTAGTATGCATTTACATATTGTAAAGTAGTCTACAGAATTTAGACAGAAATTTGCATAAGGAAGTAGACACTTGAGCTAAAGCCAGCTCCAGTGTACAGGGTTTTATAACTAATGAGTTGAATGTGTAAGGATCAGTCAGTTACTAGGCAGACCAAAAAACCCCTGTTCCTTCCCCCTCCCTTTGTGTGCGTTCTGAATAATACATTGAGTCTAATCAGTATATGGAGTACTTAAAAGGACTGATGTTTGCAGCTAGACTTCTGGTTCTGCCAATCCATCCACACAGGGCATGACGCTGAGCAGTCTGTAAATGTCTCTCTGTTTCTGCTTTCTTACAGGTAAAATGGGTCTATAATAGTAATGGCACCTTAGGGTTGTAACTGCTTGGACCACTGGCACTGTGTGAGCACTTAGAGCAGTGTGTGCGGTATCACTAGTGCTTTGGAGAGTCAGGATGTTGTCTCCATCCTCATCGTCACTGTTGTTGTCATTGGCACTTGTCCTTCTATTAAATAGACTGCTCCTAGTAAATGATGGTAGTGCCTTTGATTGTGGCATATTAACCAAATAAGAAAGCTGTTCTCAGGTGTGAGCAGCTGCACATAGACCACTTGTGATTCAGTGAACTTTACTCAGTTGAACCTTGCCTTGCTTTGTGCCCTCACTAGATGACATCATCTCCCAAGACTAATTATTATCTCTGATGATGACTCCCCACTCTTTATCACCAGCCCAGGCTTGTCTGCTGAGGGCCAGACCCATATATTCATCTGGATACCTGCCCATGGTCATGACTACTTGATGCCTTTATTGTTAAATTCATATGACTAAAAAGTACCTCACCATCTGTCTCCTTGCTCCTGCTCTCCTCCAAGGTTCTTAGCACATGCTATGGACCCTGGTGGTGTCAGGAAACCTAGGGCTCCTCCTGGACTCTCCTCGCTCTACTTATACAGCCAGTCATTGTGACCTATCCTTTATGTTTCCAGCACAACTCTAACCTGTTCTTCCCTCTGTGCCTCACCTCACCTCACTTGGATTGATTGCTCACTGAGTTTCCACCTGCGATCTGTCTGCAGGCTTGTCATTCCTTTCCATCTTTCTGCTGATAACCAGAGGGTCTTTCAAAAAGATCCCTAGTCTTGAGAACCTAATCGTGTCTTCAGAGCTGGGTCAAGGGGCCAGTTGTCCCACGGCAGTCTGTAAGTGGGCAACAGAACTGTCCTAGAAATTTAACAATGAGAGAAGTTCTTCTCAGGGAAGAGACACCCTGTGTGGGTGGAATAGACAGTCCAGTCTTCAGCCTCCCTTACTCACCTTCTTCTTCCCTCTGACCCTCCTCTCCCACACAGGGAATTGTAAAATGCCTTCAAGAGATTGGATCCAGCTAGCTGGAGGGCTGTTGCCCACCGTTCTCCTTGGGTTGTACAAGCTGGGGACAGAGCTGAGTTGCTTGGGGCAGTAGGAGAAGGGGCTGTCACCACTGATTCTTGTGTGCTCTGTTTTCCCCCAGAAGAGCTCCAAGTCAGATCCTTAACTTGTCTCTTCTTGGCCAGCAGCCCCAGCATGGTCTGGGGACTGCAGGAATCCGACCCTGGGTAGGGCCTGTTTATCTCTGCTAAATTGCACTTCAGGAGGTTCTCCAGTGCAGTCTGAGCTGCTGCTAGAAGCTAAAGAACATTGGTCTACAGGGAGACATGGCTAGCTTGGCTGGAATCCATTTTTCTTTCCATCCATCCTTCTTCCCTCCCATCCCTCCTTCCTTTCTTCTTTCCTTCCTTCCTTTCTTTTCTTCTTCTTCTTCTTTTTTTTAGACAGGGTCACTCTCCTCACTCTGGCCTTTACTCAAAGATCTGCCTGACTCTGCCTCCAGTACTGCGATTAAAGGTGTGTGCTACCTCACCTGGCCCTATATATTCTATAGTTGATGGTAAGCTGTTGTTTCCTTATTTATCTTCAGAGCAGCATCCATAGGCTTTAGGATTAATTCCTTTTATCTCTTCACTTTTACTATAATGGACCCTCCCTGCTAGCAGTCATAAGAGAAAGTCACAACAGCCAACATTCTTGGACAAATATTTGTTGAGTAGCTGCTGTACTCACATAATGTTTTGGAGTTTAGAGCCTTGAGATACAGTTGGGAAGTTTGTAAGTCAAGTGTCCACTTTCATGAAGGGGAGACAGATAAGCTTGAATAAAGGAGAAAGTGATGAGCCACACAAGTGAAGAGTAGAAGGCTGAGCTAGGATGCTGGGCTGGAGCCTGAGTGCATAGAAAGGGATATGAGTTGCACTTGGAATGAAAGAGCAGCCAACCCAACCCACGAGTATCCCAGCATTCCAGGGAGAGTAGGGCATCTAAGCAGGAGTAGGCTCTGTGATGAAGGCACAGAAAACGAGTAGTGGGGCTGGAGGAAGAGGCTGATGGTAGGGGAGGGCCGAGAAACTAGCAGGACAGAGGTGAGTTTGTAAGCCATTCGAGGGTCAGGGAACTTTTCCCCTTCAAAACTTCTTTGACACTTTCATATGTGTGTACAATAAACTTTAGTTGTTTTCACCTCCAGTCCTCTCATTCCCATAACTTAAGAATACTGACATATAATTTACATATGATAAAGTCTCAACCATTAAGAATATGTAGTTCCTTAGGCTGAGATATGGCTCAGTGATTAGGAGTACTTCCTGCTCTTTGAGAGAATCTAAGTTCAGTTCCCAGCAAGCCCATGGTATCTCAGAACTGCCTGTAAGTCCAGTTCCAGGGAATCGGCACTCTCTTCTAGACTCCATGAGCACTAGACACACGTGTATTATGTATACAGATGTGCAGGCAAATGTTCATATGCATGAAATAAATAAATCCTTAGAAAGATAGACAGTTCGCACCAGGTGTGGTGGTGTAAGCCTTCAATCCTCCACTCTCAGGAGACAGAGGGAGGCAGAAGTGTGAAGTGTGTTCCAGGCCTGCCAGGGCAACACAGTGAGACCATCCCACAGAACAAAACAGAAAGTAAAATGTGATTCAGTGGTTTTTCAGAATATCCACAAAAATATGCATCTGTCACTTTGATACACTTCCAGGACATACTTTCTTACCTCAGAAATGCCCCGTGCCATTAGGACTGAGTTATAAGTGCTGTCATAAGTGGTGAGGAAACTAGCAGGAGCAGCCATCTGACCCTAGAGGGTCACCCAGGCAGTCTGTGCAGGGAGGGAGGCAGACAAGAGGTGGCTGCATGGATGAAGCTGTGGTGAGGGAACTGGGGAAGATAAATGGGACAGGACTTCCACAAAGCACACAGCTCTAACATGTGGTGTCGCTTTAGTGCTCTACAGCCAAGTGACAGCTTGTTAAATTCTAATGTGTCTCAAATCAAAGCTTCCAAAAACTGCAGTAAATTGTGAGCAGAGGGTATTTCCAGGAGATGCTGCTGAGATCTTTGTTGGGCAGAAGAGGCATGAGGGATGCTATTTTCTTGTGCCAGTTCTTTTCCAGAAACTTCCTGGATTGGTCCAGATAGGCTGCTGATAATTCCTATTAAAGGCAGTAGTGCGTTAGAATTTTGATTGAGCTACCATCCATTGTGGGGGCCCTATATAAAATATATAGGGCCGGGTGTGGAATTTGAAATGCAAAAGTAAGCAGACTTTGAGAAGTGGTTAGAGCAGTGCTGTAGATCATGCCATTGGTGAGGTCCACAGACCTCCAGACCTGCTCTGGGTGCATTCTGCTTCCCAGACTCAGTTCTCTTTCCTGCCTCTGCTTCAGCAGCACTGAATGAACTTCTCTGGCAGCCCATGTGGACATGATTCTTCTGTCATGTCTGCCTGAACTGGAAGGGTTGGGGGTGGGCCAAGTCTTCATCTCTTGTTAATCTCTCACTTCTAGCACTGGGCCTGCTTCGAGCATGTATCCTCACATTTATTTTAAATATATATAATAGGTGTGTGTGTAGTGGGAAGATATCCCTCTATATGTGTGAATATATCAAGGAGTAAATAAATGATGCACATGTTAGCATTTGGAAGTCTAGATGTTTTACACTGATAGCTATATATTATATCATGTATATAATAATATTAAACCAATATTGTAGTTTACTATGCATAGATACTTTATGTAACCTAAAGCAACTAATAAAAACCCAGCTGGGAGAGGGTTTTTTACCTTGAATATTTAATTCTCAAGTTTCAATAGATTAAAAGAAGAATCACATTTTAATTTTGAAATTAAGTTTAGGTCAGCACTTTCTTTCCTAGGAAGCTGGTGACAGTGGAGGGCGAGGTAGTACATGTTGGGTGCTTATTCCCAACTGGCTTTTTCTAATTTCTCTTGATACTTGTTTAAGAATTTACACAGGACACCCTGTTCTGCATTCCCTCTTGTTTCTTTCTCTGCTTTGTTTTCTTAGCATACTGTAGTTGATTGACTGGCTGCCCACATCTTCTTCTAGCTAGAACACAAGACCTGTGGGAACAGCAGTCTTACCTGTTTGGGTCACTACTGCTTCCCCACTAGTGCTGACGGTGTTGTATCCTAACCTTTACTTTACTTGATGGATGAGGTATAAATATATGTTTTAGTCCATTTTTAACATTTGGAGTTTCTTCAGACTCAACATTTAACTCAAAATGTTTGACCTCTTACTGTATACAAGACATTGAGATGAAAACCTTAAAAGTTTGTCCATCAGCTAGCATGCACTGGATTAGGTCCTGAGGACAGAGAGAGACAAGAAAACAGGAACCAAGAAGGGCTTCCTGAAGAAGGGACTCACAGGGTGTGCAGGAGCCAGTCGTGTGATGGGAGCTAGACATGGAAGGAAGGCTGTGGGAGCCTGGTGGTGAACTGGCAGATCCACACTCCTCAGACACAATGCATTGATTAGAGTTAGGCAGTCTGTAGACAGTCAGCTGATGGTCTTCTTCATGGGTGCTGGGAACAGCAGCTTCTAGAGTATGCGGGAGGCAGAATCCACTGCGCTGACTCTCCCTCCCCTGGTGAAGCGGGTAGATCTTCAGAAAGTTTACTCAGAGCAAGTGTACAGCTCTCATTGAAATGCTTTTCTGAAATATGCAGGTTTGTTGAAGAGGACCATATTCCATACATAAATGCTTTCAAACTTTTTCCAGAAGAGATGAAAGTATATGGTCGGGACAAAGGCATCTTTGCTGTAGAGGTAGGTTATATTCTTTTGTGCATTGCAGTGACTAACATGACAGCATTACAGTTGTTTCTAGGTTCTCTGGTGCAGTATTTGATTCTGCAGTTTTCAAACACATCTAAAGTCTAGTTTCCGTAGTTATAATTTGTTTTTTGGATTTTTTGTTTGTTTGTTTTGTTTTTCGAGACAGGGTTTCTCCATATATCCCTGGGTGTCCTGGAACTCACTCTATAGACCAGGCTGGCCTCAAACTCAGAAATCTGCCTGCCTCTGCAAGTGCTGGGATTAAAGTGCTCCCAAGTGCTGGGATTAAAGGTGTGTGCCACCACTGCCCAGCTTCGTAGTTGTAATTTAATGATGGATAGATGTCTGTTTTTTTTTTTTTCAATTTGCTCATATGATCGCTCTGAAAAAGATGTGGTTCTGTCCCTGTTTGCACAGGAATGGCCTTGTAGGAAAAAAGAGTCATTACCTTGTGTCAGTAGAAGTTGGCTTATGTTTTCTACTTGTGTTAATGTCTCTCCTTTCTGAGACAGGGTCTCACTGTATCACCCAAGCTGGCCTTGAACTCATCATCCCTCAGCCCCAGCCTGTTAAGTGCTGAGATGCAGGCATGTACCTGGCCTCCTTTATCTTTCTCTAGACCTGTTCCTAGTGGAAATGCTTCTGTCCTTCAACTGTGCATCTTTATTAATATTAGAGTACTCAAAGGTTTCTTCCCTTCATGCTTCATTAGATGGTTGTAGGTATGCTAAATATTAATACTGAATATTTTCTTGCATTTCCCACTTAAGGAATTAAGTCTTAGGCTTTTGTGGCCTCTGTGGCTATGGCACTGTTTGCAGCTTAAGGGATATCTGTGGAATGCATGCCAGTGGTTTCTAGTCATGCTTGTGGCAACTTAATAAAGACAGTGTTCTTTATAAGATGTGAAATTAAGGCTAAAACATTGTAACTTTCCTACAGCCCTATATAATGGGCAAATCATTAGACCTGAGTCTGAACTGTATCTCCCATATCAGAAGTCTTCTGTGCTATGATGGTTTCTCGTCTTTGTGGAAAAAGACAACTAAAGAGGTTCGAGATCTTTTCTTTCAAAAGCCACTATTGTACAGCAGTGTACAAAACCTCCCAAGAACATGGGTCTTGAATAAAACTGACCAAAGCGAACAGTGCATTGAGAAATATTACTTATGAAAAACAAAAAACATACAACAACACACAACAGAAAACTCTCGAGAACTTTGGGTGAAAACAGTGAGTCTGGACCTCTTTTACTTGAGGTTGCTCCTACCTGTCACCCGACGTTGACCTAGCTGGTAGGACGGTGCTTCCAGAATGTGGCTGTGCCTATTAGCTTCATTGCTGGAGAGAAGCGGGGGCCAGTGAAATAGAAAAATCCATAGGGGATGTTCAGAGAAAGCCCACATCCTACTGACCTGAGGCTGGCTACTGATGGATCAAGCAGACGAACCATGGTTACTAAGGGGACAGCCCAGAATCTGAGCAAATGTCCTAATGATATCATTATGGGTGGCGAGACATTGGCATCAGTCAGAAAGCTGATGTCTCATACCAAAAGTTAAGGCACACACTATCACATCTACTTGTCTGTCTGCTTGCCATCCATCTGTCATCTATCCATTCATCTATGTTGCTTTACTTTTATTGTTCAATCTTTCAAAGGTAGATAGATTCCTTTCTTTGGAAATAGAATTTAAGGCAAAAGAAATAAAAAAAGATTAGGACCAAATAATTGTAAGAATTTTTTCTCCTCAGTTAATTCTCTTAGAAAATACTTCCTTTGTTGTGTGGTAGGTAAGTAGGCTACTTCAGTAATCATTATTTGGTAGTACATAATGGGGGAGGGTCTTCCCTACCGCCTTTGGACTCACATTTTAGAAAATCATTCTATTCAAATGCCCTGTGATGTAAAAGTATGCTGGCTTGTCAGTATGTTGATAGCATACAGAGAGAATTTTGAAAAAGTCCCAGTATTTCAACCTTTCTCTGAAATTAATCAGGAGAACTGATTACAGTTTGTTGCCAAATCAGGGTATAGCAGTACTATAGTGGTCCAACCCCTCTAACCCAGGGTTTTAGTTATCTGATCAGCCACAGCACAAAAATATTAGATGAAAAATTCAAAAGTTAACTCAAAAAATTTAAGAAATATAATGGAACATTGTGTGTTTTGAGTTTTGAGTGATGTGACAGCTGTCCTGTGCACTGCTGCCAGGGTGTGAGCCATCCCTGGGCAGCCTGAACACCTGGCATGTGACCTGCCCACTCATCACTTGGGGATCAGTCCAGTGCCTAGATCCAGTAAGCACTAATGTACTTAATAATGGCCATAAGATACAGTCATGGTGCCGGGCGGTGGTGGCTCACGCCTTTAATCCCAGCACTTGGGAGGCGGAGGCAGGCGGATTTCTGAGTTCGAGGCCAGCCTGGTCTACATAGTGAGTTCCAGGACAGCCAGGTCTACACAGAGAAACCCTGTCTCGAAAAAAAAAAAAAAAAAAAAAAAAAAGATACAGTCATGGTGATGTCAGCAATTCAGATTGTCTAGGAGCAGCTATGAAGTGCTACCTTTAAGTGGAAAGGCCAACCCCATTTATATCACTAAAAAGGATTTATTTTGAATTACTATGAGATATACATTATTGTATCATGAGGAATGTAAAGATATCATAGTAGGTATGTGCATGTGAGTGATTCTGTCTGAGGAGTCCAGAGGCATAAGATCCCCTGGAACTGCAGTTACAGGGGATTGTAAACTACCCTATGTGAGTTCTGACAATCAGCTCAGGTCCCCTGGAATAACAACACGTGCTCTTAACTACTTTGCCCACCATCTTCAGCCCCTGGCACTTTGGTTACTCTGTCTTACTGTTTGTTGCTGTTATGAGTTACTAATCTCTTACCGTGCTAATGTTTGAGTTAAACCATCCATAGATGTGTGTATGTGTATGGAAGAAGGTAATACAAATAGGCCTGGGCACTATCTGGGAGGTTTTGGCATATATGCCCAGGGATTACTGTGGTTTATAATGGAAAAAGAGAAAGTCATGATGAGGGGGAGCTCAGGGGCTTCGAGAGGACAGTTTGGATGCAAATGATTAAAAGCAATCCCTGGCAAGCCACTAGAGCCCCTGAGTAGTTTGTAAAGTGATCTTCTATTAATTCTTTAGTGTGTGTGCACGTATATGTGGGAGTGTGTGGGTGTGCATGGATAACTTGCTGTTTTTCTTCTTTCTAACAAATACTGTTAAGTCAGTGGCAATAGGAAAGATGTCATATTGTGTTGTACAATTTTTTTTGCTAGAAAAAATAATTCCAATTAAGAAAGGTCAGTGTTTCATTCATTCTTTGATAAGTAAAATTACAACTCAAAAATTGTTCAAAAAAAAACCCCTTCATTTATATATTCCCTAAATAAGTACATGCAAATAAGTACACACTAAATAAGTACATGCAGAGTCATACTTATGATCTAGAACTTAGATTTAAATAAAAATCCTTTAAATCCTTACTTTCATTTCTGAAATTGTAGCCACTTTGTTTTTTTGGGTTTTTGTTTGTTTGTTTTTCTAGATTTATTTATTTTTATTTTTGTCAAGGTTGTTGAAGACAGTGAGCTTGTTATATTTTTGTGAGGTACTAATTTGAATCATTGAACCAGATGAACGTATATGACTAGAAAGACAAATAAATAAGCAGGTCATGTCACATGACTGACATGTCTAAAATCTTAGTGAGCAGAAAGCAAGCTTAGAGGTGGGGTCAGTCCAAGGGCTGCCATCTTTACTCTTTAGTGCCATTTTCCATCATGCCAGGAAAGACTGTGTTCCACCTGTTTATGCACTTGTGATGGTGATGTCCACAGAAGAGGAGCAGAGTGTGTCTGCAGCTCTCACTTGACATGGAGAAAACAAACGAAAAAATAATAGTGGAAGTGTTATGTTTCAGGCAGCCCTGGTTTGAAATCTTTGTAGCTGATTATTCATGCCAAGCCCATGAAGTAGTTTCATGCATTATTATTGTCTGCTTTACAGTTCCAGTCTGTGGCAGTGGTTAGATAACTGGCCTGGCACTCTTACTCTGTAGGCTGGTCAAGGCAGGCCATAGTTTGGAGGGACTGTAAGAATCCATGAGTATCAGTGAGAGAACAGAGAAGAGTGTTTTCGCCTGAAGCTGCCCCACGTTCGGGGGCCACTTTGTTCCGACCCGTTTTGCTGCTCCAGTCTGCCAGTCCGGGTCTAGCAAGAGAGAGAGTGGGGAGGGGCAAGAGACTCGAAGAATGGAGACAAGACAGAGAGTCTGATCAAGTCTCTTCCGTTTACTGAAAGGAAATCCTGGGTATTTATACCCTTTACCACGTGCCTTGCCCTGTGGACAAGCACTGCTGAAGGCACTATGTCATGTGCCTTGCAGCATGGATATCACGTGCACCTAGTTAGCAGTGTGGAAACCCCATATGCCTTGTAGCTGGGGGCACTAAATAGCAAAACAAGATGTCTATCAGAGTGTGTTCAGCTGTTGTAGGCTGTCGAAAACAAGTTTCTTGTCAGGGTATATGGCTCGAGATGGCTGCAAAGATGATAGCCGCCTTCTGCCAGAAGTCAGCTCCCAACAGAGGAGGAAGAGGACACAAAGGTCAAAGGCAGTTCCAGACTGGTCACCGAAACCAGTCTCAACCCCGGGGCAGAGATGGCACTAGCAACCAAAGGCCTATGATAGAGGAGTAAGCTGGATGTCCTTGTAGGCTGGTAGTTCGAATGAGAGCTGTTCCATTTCTGGCCTGAGCTAGGCCTGCTAGCCAGAGCAGCCACCTGAAGTGGACCTCTTCCTGATAAGGCAAGTTAGTGTCTCTTGCTCTCCAGCAAGCAAGCACTCTGGACTTCAGCTAACTTGTCAGAATGTTGGAGAACAGCTGAACTGGGATGGTATCAGGGAGGAAACTCCATCCTGGGAGTCTTGTTTCAGTTTGGGAAAATAAAAACCCATGCTCTTAATTTTGGAATTGACCTGGACTCCAAGTTGGTATTTTATCTTTATGTACATGTGTGTTAGGTGTGGTATATGCACAAATGTGTATAAATGTGTGCACCTGTGTGTGTATGCATGTGTAGAGGCCTGCACCTGAACCTTTTGGAAATGTCCTGCTAAACCAGCCAGAAACCTGCTGCCTTGTTCTAGTGTTGTCTTTATGTCATTATCTGTTTGGCTTTCCTGGAAGGCCAGTGACTGGCCTATCACCTTTATGTTAGTTCTCTGCTTAGCCTTGGTTTATAAAAGCCCTCCTTCCTCAGTCCCGGCTTATTTTCATTCCCTTCCCACCTTTCCCTCTGTGGCAGCGTGTCCTGCAGCTCATCCCCTGACCTGCTGAGCATATGTGCTTCCTCACAGCTGCTACTTGGATATCTAGTTTGCTTGGGCAAGGGTGCATCCATTCTGCAGTGCCTGAAGATATTTGTTGTCATTCTCCAAGGAAATCGCAGTCCAGGACAGACAGCAGCACTTTATCATAGATTCATGGGAAACTCCAGGGTAAGGGAACTGAGCGATCAATGAGCACTTGTCATGCTTCTGACATGGAAACCGACTATGGATTATGATCTGTGAGGAAACAGCACATCCTTCAGTCAGTAAGGACTGTCTGTGAAGTCCAAGTGTGTGACAGGCGTCCACACAGTCAATAAGGACTGTCTGCGAAGTCCAAGTGTGTGACGGCGTCCACACAGCAGCTTCCTCAGGCCCCAAGGAGGACGCTCCCACCCTTGATGGGGATGAAGAGAGTGATAAAGCTGTTGTAGGGGGAGTATTAGTTTTGAAAAACAAGCGTTTCAATATACATTTTTGTTAGTCTTTGACCATGCCCATCTCTAGGGCTTCTCAGAGTAGGTTGTAGTAAGCCTGTACACATCTGGCTCCTTTAGTATTTTATAATCTTGGTTATAGAGGATATTGCCTTTTGAACTGAGTTTATGTGTTGAGATGAATATCAAGATAGTGCTTTTCTTTTTAATTAGGAAATGTAGTTTTACTCTTTTTGTGTGTGTGTATCTACATATGTGTACTTATGTGTGTGGCCAGAGTCTATAATTTTATGCTATTCCTTCTTTCTGTCGTCTAAGCATTTATCTCTTGTCAGATGAACAGTTCATAAGTATTTTCTTCCATTTTATAGGTTGTTTTTTAATTCTGCTGTTTAGAGTCTGGTGTAATTCCATTTATCTATTTTTGCCTTAGTTGCCTATGCCTTTGATGTCATATCAAAAAAAAAAAAAAAATCTTTGTTCCAACCAATGCCCTGAAGCATTTCCCTTTGGTTTTAGAATCTATTTACTTTTAGGTCATATCTTAAGTCTTTGATCCACTTTGAGTTGCTTTTTTTTTTATTTTGATTGTTGGGTTTTTTTGTTTTTGTTTTTTGTTTGTTTGTTTTATACGGGTCTCCAATTTTCCAGGTGCCATTTACTAGCAACTGTCATTTCCTCACCACTTGGTTCTGGTATTGCCATTAGAAACCAGTTGGCTGTTGATCATAGATTGTTTCTGGGGTCTCTGATTTGTTGCTTTGGGTTTTGTATATATTTTTCTGCTATTGCTGTGGTTACTGTGGATTTGTAGCATATTTTGAAGTTGAGTATATAATCCCACTAGCTTTGTTAGTGTTTCTTAGTTATGGAGTCTTTGTGGTTCCATACAAGTTTAGGAGGTATGTTTTTTCTATTCATGTAAACACTATCATTGGTATTCGACAGAGGTTGCTTTGAATGTGTAGGTGGGCCACATTGGGTCACTTTGGGTTGTATGGACATTTAATCATTTCCTTCAATCCACAAACATGGGTTGTCATTCCCTCCAACCCCACCCACCCCCTTTGGTGTTCTCTTCAGTCTCCTAGCAGTGCTTCCCAGTTCTATTATGGAGCTCTCTCATCTCATGTTAAATCTATGTTGTAGCTCTCCAAGGCTTTCTTGACTTTTTGTTAGTTATTGGTGCATAGAAATGGTACTAATTTTTGCATGTTGATCTTATGTTCTGCAAATTTATTGAATTCATTTATCAGTTCTGATCTTTGGTGGACTTTTTATATGTCATGTGCAAACATGGATGGCTTAATTTCTTTTTTCCCATTTGGATGACTTTTCTTTCTTTGCCTTGTTCAGTTGTCCTGTATAGGATTTCTTATACACTTACTAGGAGATGTGGGACTAGGCGGCCTTGTCCTGCTCCAAATTTTCCAGAAAATATTTTTAACTTTGCCACCTTTAGTTTGATGTCAGCTGTAGGTTTTTCATACATAGCCTTAATGAGGTAGAGGTATGTTCCTTATATACTCGAATTGTGGAAATCTGTATCATGAAGGGGTGTTGAGTTTTATTTACTGAATGCTGTTTCTGTGTGCATCAGGCTGGAGCACACTGTTTTTTCCCTTCATTCTGTTGGTGCAGAGTGTCGCACTTACTGACTTGTATGTGCTGAGCTATCTACACCCCTGGGATCAGCCACACTGGATTGTCTATCTTAACACACTCCTCCATTCAGTTTGCAGCGCTTTGTTGAGAATCATCTCATCTCTGCTCATTAGTGACCCTGACCTATAACTTTCTCTTTGTTCTTCTCATCTTGTCTGGTTTTGGTGTCAGGAAATGCTGTCCTCATAGAATTTTTCCTTTTTCAAGTCTTTGAAATGGTTGGAGAGTAATTACAGTTAATTATTTAAAAGTTTGATAAAATACAACAGTGAAACTTTCCAGTCCTAGATTATTATTCTTAGAAGAATTTTTATTACTGTTTCCATTTTGTTATTTCCATGTCTTTTTAGGTTGTCTATTGCTTAACCCTGCAACCTTGGAAGCTCATGCTATTTCAGGAATAGACCATTCCTTCTAGGTCTTCTAATCTGTTGGCAAGCAGTTGTTTGTACATGAGAGTCCCTAATGCAGTGGTTTTCAACCTATAAGTCTCCTCCCCTTTGGGAGGTCACCTAAGACAATCTGCATGTAAGATATTTACATTATAACTAATGACAGCAAAATTACAGTATGAAGTAGCAATGAAAGTAATTTTCTGTTTGTGTGTGTGTGTAGGTCTCCATAACACCAGTGTTACAGGGTCTCAGCGTTAGTAAGATTGAGAACTTCTGTCCTAATGCTTCTCGCAGTAGTTGTTTACGAGAGTCCCCAGTGCTGCTTGTATTTCTCTGGTATCAGTTAAAGTGTCTTCTTTTTTGTCTCCTGTTTTGTTTGAGGCTTCCCTCTGTCCATTTCTTTGTTTAACTAAATGTTTGTTGACAAGATTTTAAAATTTCTTTTTTTAAAAATCACATTTTTCTTTTTAGGGGTATGGGTAGCATCAAGAATGGTAGATGGTATATGCCTGTAATCCAAGAATCTGGGAGGCTGAGGCAGGAGGATTAAGCGTTTGGGGCCATCAGCCCAGGCTCAGTCTCAAAACCAAACCAAATCAATATCAACCACTTTTTGTTTCATTGATTTCCCTTCCCCACACTGTTGCTGTAAACCAAACACACAGCTGTGCTTAGCCCTGTTGTTCCCAGTGATCACTGTCGTCTTTCACTGGCCTTAGGGGTTTGTTTCTGCAGATCAGCGCTGCACTTCACAGCTCTCTGTCTTTACTGTTTAGTTGGTTTTGTTTTTTAGGGCTGTGTTTTTATTTTTACCATGCTAGTGATTTGGTCTAGAACTTGTGGGTCTTCTGGTGTTTCATTGCTGTTCTTTTCAGTAGTTTCCTCACGCTTATATCCGAGGCAGGCCTGGAACTCAAAGCATTCCTCCTGCCTCATCTCGCCTAGTGCTAGCATAGCATATAGGTGCGTCTGTGTCCCAGTTACTTGTACAGATCCCTGAGCTTTCTCTCCACACAGCTTTATCTTTTCTGGTATCTGCCTGTGAACGATAGTCATTTAACTTCCGGGAATCTACTCCTAACACCTGGCTCCACCAGACCATAGGGCTGTTGTACCCCAGTTCCTTGTGGTGGTGGACAACTGCTGTAGCAGTAAGCTGGGTTCCTTGGGTTCTTTGCTCAGGGTTCTAGTTCAGTGCAGCTTGTTGTCCCTCACCTGAAAATTCCTTTGCATATCCCTTCCATTCTCTGCTGTTTAAGGTAAAAGATCACTTCTCAGAGTAATTAATCTCCCAGGGCAGAAACAGGAGTGTTCCAAGGTTGGGTTTTAAACATATAGAATGGAGTCAGTGTTCTGGTGTTGAACAATTCTTTCCTGGATGCCTGCAGGCATCTCAATTCTTACTCATTCTAGATTTTAAAATCCTAATTGTAATATAACTGGGCATCGTCACGAGTGTTATCTTTTCATAGTCAAGACATCCCCTTCGAAGGCTCAGCTGAGCAGTAGAGCACTTACCTAGAAAACTTTTCCTTAAGTAGGGTGTGGTTTTGGAGGCCATGGTTTTGGATATGTAGAATACTTGTTTTATAATCCCTTCTATCAGCTGTGTTTTCTTTCTTCATTAGTATTTCAATTGACAATCATGATTACATAAAATTTAGGAAATCCATCATGTGACCTACAGTTCCCTGTTTCTCTCCTTCTTCCCAGTACTTAGCTTCCGGTAATTATCATACTGCTCCCATCTTCTGTGAGTGTAACTTCTTAAAAATACAACATGCAAGTAAGAAAGAGTTTTTGTGACTTATTTCACTAAGTGTAATATATTCTGGACTCACTCATATTATCATGAATAGTTGAATTTTCTTTTCTCTTAAAGCTGAATGTGTTTGTTTTCATTTCATTTATGTTGCTTGATAAAATATACTAATAACTAATGTAGAAGAAAGGGTATTTATTTTGGCTTACATTTTCAGGATATAGTCTGCCATTGAGGGGAAGCCACAGTGACAGGAGCTTGAAGCAGCTCTTCACATTACATCTGTAATTGGGAAATGGAAATAAATGCATACGTGCCACTTACTTATTTACTTACTTGTACTCAGCTGGACTTCTCTACTCTTATACAGTTCAGCACCTTTTGCCTATGGAATGGTTCCATCCACAGTGGACTGACGGAGTCTTCCCACTTCACTTAATTAAGACAGTCTCTAATAGACTGCCCACAGGTCAATGTAGATAATCCCTCATGAGACTCCTTCCCCAGTTTCTAGGTTATATAAAGTTGACTATTGAAGTTACCCATCACATTCCACTTCTTGTCAGTTTGACATACCAAACATACTTTTAAGCCATAACCTTCCACATCTTGTCCCAAGTCTCTTTTTAAATATAATGTAAAATGTAGCCCAACTTTAAAAGTCCAAAGTTTCTTAACTATGGGCCCCTGAAAAATTAAAAACAATTTACATACTTCCAATATATGATGACATAGGGTAGTATTCTTATTCCAAAAGTGGATAATTAGGACATTACAGGGAAAAATCAGATAAAAACAAAACCAAAATCTAGCAAATATCACATTCCATAGCTCAATATGTAGCATCTGGGGCTTGTCTTCAGGACTTCAAGGAACCTTGGTAGCCTAATCTTTCTAGCTTTGTAAGACAGCTGAGACTTCAGCTTCACTGGGCCTTAGAACCTTGTTGCAGGAACTCTGATCCTGCTACACAGTGCCAACCTCAGCTGCTCTCTAGGAGCCCCTCAATCTTGCATCTTTCATGCCTTCAAACCTAGTACCGTAGGTAGGGCAGTGGTGGTATATGCCTTTGATTCCAGCACTTAGGAAGCAAAGGCAGGCGGGATCTCCAGGTTTGAGGTCAGCCTGGTCTACATAATGAGTCCCAGAACAACCAGGACTGAAGAAAAACTCTGTCTCAAAAGAAAAGAGAGAAAAATCTAGTACTTCCTAGAACTGAAATTACAGATGATTATGAGCTGCCATGTGCTGTTTCCAGTGCTGAGCTTTTTCTTTAATATAGCTTCATTACATTTATTTGGGGATTGGAGGAGGGCACTGTGTCATGGTGCTTATATGGTGGTCAGAGGACAAATTACAGGAGTTAATTCTCTCCTTTTCTTTTGTTGAGAAAAGGATCATGCTAAGCTTATCAGACTTGGTGGCAAGTTCCTTTACCCTCTCATACATCTCTCTGGCCCTCTTGGAGAGCTTTTGAAAATAAGCAATCTTTTAGGAATGATTTTAGATTTATAGGAAAAACCATAATCCTAAAAACAATCCAAAGAACAGCCATATTCTGACCTTTACTCAAATTCATCTATTGTTAACATTTTATTCTTTTGGAAGTACTGGTTGTCTCTAGTTGTCTACTTGTGTAGCTACATAATTCTACTTCAGAGACACCGAGGGAAGTTACAACCATGGTTTCTTGCCCCTAAGTACTTACTTTAACACACTTTTCTTAAGACTAAGAATATTCTGTTACATGCTGCAATTTACTTACAAATTTTTATTCTCCTTAGAACTGTGTCATATAGATGTGCCATAATTAAGATAATTTTCTGTTAATATAAGCTTTGTGTTTGGGGAGAAAAGGCTAAAGAAGCCAGCTGGCTGGCTAATAAAAAATAAAACTAAAAGACATCTATACATCTAGAGTAGGAAAATTGATAAAATATGTTGTTTGTATTGACACTAAACAAATGTGGAAATGAATATAGACCGTAGCTACAAGGAATGTGTATGAATCTAAGAAACATGATGACTTTAGAAAGCAAGATTTGGGGAAGTCTGTATGAAGGGATCCTATTTTGCTAGTATAAGTTATTGGTGGTTCAAATTCAGGATACCAGGAGACTGCCTCCAGTGGACAGAGGGCTTGGTAGGAAAGGTGCACACTGGGTGCATCTCTAATGATGATGTCCTAGTTCCTGAGCACATAGTAGGTTCATGGGCGTTCACTTTTTTATCTTATGTCAACGGTGCTAATATACGAAATGTATTCTTCTGTGTCTCTGAAAAGTTTAAAGGCAGCTAGAGGATGCTAAGTGGAATTTCTTAGAGAGAAGACTCAGTGGCAGTTTATGGTACGAGACTGTTTCTTTGTCTTACACCTCCAGCTGTCAGGCATAAATTCCATGTGAGTTGGGACTGTATTTACTGACTCAGTCCTCAAAAACTGTGAGCATGGACTTAGTTGTGTGGTTGATCAAATGATGAGAGATGAAATATGAAACAAAATATATTTAAACACTGTTTTTGAGAGAATTCAAATTGATTTGCTCAAGTTTTTGTTTTTTCACACTAACCAGAAATTTCTAGACTGCTTCTGATGCAATCATTGTGTGATTTACCAGAAGTCCATTAAACAGTAGTATTTAGTTAAAAAAAAAAAAAATTCCATTAAGTTTGGTTAGGAAATACCTTTGTATATAGCCTCGGTTTATAAGTTGGGGTATTAACAGTAAGAACCATGGGCGTGTTGGTATCAGTTGTGAGATAAATCATCTTATCAGTTAGTGTGCTCCTCACCAGCTGTGCTCAAAAAGGGCCTCTATGGGGGGACATTTAGATTGCTTTTGAGAGAGCCATACCTCACTGCCAAATGAAACTGGTGATTTCATGTGGATTATCTGTGATTTAGTTTGATCCTGACCTACTACACCCTAGTACCCAGTGTACTCAGCCCAAGGTTCTCTCCTCCCTGCACTACCTGGGGAAGAGACTAGAAACTTGCTTTGCAATTGATATTGACAGGCGTGAATCTGCTGCAAAAAAATAGTCACTCAGCTCTTCCAGAATCAGTCCCAAGAGGGGGCCAACTGCTCCTCTGCACACCAGTTCTTAGCTTCTTATAGTATGTTGGAACACGGTCCAACAACAATCAGCATGACCAGAAGGTTATTCCCAAGTCACCAGTTCCTACAGTGGCAAGTCCTCCTTGGTCCTCAGCTCCTAATTTGTATTTGTTCACAGGGCTTAGATTTGCCTGTACAAATGTTTCTGAAAAACTCTCACTCCCCCTGCGCTCCCGGAGGTGGGGAACCAGGCTGTACTCCTTATGCATACCACATTCATCACTATGGCCCGACGAACATAGGCAGTACCTTTTGTTACTACACAGTAAATGTGTAACCATTAAGATAATTCTAGCAGTCTAAAATTGGCTGGTGAACTCTTTTATGAATCATAATATATGTGCAATTCATTTTATCCTTTCTCCATAAAGAATACACATTATGGTGCTTTGTCTTTTATTGTGATTGTCAGTTTTCTTGGGACAAAAGTCTTGTAACAAATTTATATTCACAGGTGCATCCAGAGCTCACCAGCATCTTCTTAGCTGAATTTCAGATTCATAATAACAGTAGGCAGGGTGTGGCCCGAACCTCTTTAATAGCTGAGCAGGAAGCCAGCTCTGACAGGGTATTGTAATCTGCTTTATCACGGGAGCCTGATGTTGTGTAACAGAAACTCCAGCTTGTCCTCGCCTGTCCTAAAGCATTGCTTCATGAAGGGAAATAAACTCACTGGAATATTTGTGAAATTCAATTAAAATGCTTTCCCAAGCACTCTGTTTTTAAATGCATGCTGGAACAATTTATTATAGCCTTGTGGTCTTTTACAAAACATATTAATTGAGTGATTTCTTCAGTTGTAATTAAGTGGAACTGTGTTACTCTAGAAGCCCTGTGTCACATCTGTATCAGGTGGAGTAGTGGCCTAACCCCAGCCCTTTATTTTTTCAGGAGAGGGGAAGGTCTGTCTGCTGCAACGCTGTGTTTGTTTAATGGACAGGCTGCTTTCCTTCACTGTGTGCTTCGCCTCTGCTCACAAAAGTGCATTCACTCCACTATAGTGTGTTGAAACTTTTCAATGGAAACAGCTCTTCACTAACAAAGGAAGCATTTTCTCCCCCCTCCCATGTCTTAGTTTTCCCCACAAAGTCTTGGCTTCTCCTGCAGCTGTACCTCCACCAGCAATGACAAAAGGTGCGATTGTGCTCAGAGATGGCTGTGAAGATAATATCACAGGAGTTTGTGTGGACTCCTGGGGACGGTTTTTCTTCTGTGTTTTGTTCTATTTTTGTTATTCCAGAAGGTTTAGTACGCCTTAAGAACACCAAGAACAATCCCTCCCCATCCCCACCCCCCCAAAAAAAGGGCTTTAGAAACCCTTTTTAAATCTTTATCTGACGGGAGCTGCTGCCTTCCATTAGATGTTCTGTTAGCTCTTAGGGAGGAGCCTCTGCCCAGGGAACAGCAGGTTTGAAGAAATCCACCTAGACGTAGGAATGGAGTGGGATCCTGCTGGTGGTGAGTGGGTTGCTTTCTTGCAGACAGGCCAAGAGCACCTCAGTGTCTGAGGTGAGGGCAGCAGACAGAGTGCGCATTCAGCTTCCCTTCATCTTCTTTTCTGAGTTGTGACTCCAGCCCCAACTTGGCAGCCTTCATGCTGTGTCTGTTTACTTAATTAACTTGAAGATAACATGTCTACATCTTTCTTGGTTTGTTTTTCGCTTAAGGTTCTGGGCAGTGGTGCTGATTCTGAAGCATCATTTGCTTCTAGCAAAACTCCTTCAGGTTTCCTATAGTCAGGCTGAACACCTCATCGCCTTTGGGGCCACTCTGTCCACCCAACCGTCAAGCCATCAATGGAACCAAATCACAGGACACAGCCACGCTGGTCTCCATTAGATACAGTTCAGCTGATGAGTGACCTACCTTTTGTATATTTATAAATAGATACAAGGTGATGTACATTTTCAACCACAGTTCTTGGCAGTCTTTCTAAAGCTTCCTCTCAAGATTCAGCCATCTTGTCATTGCTCACTAGACTCAGCAAGTATGGATAAAGAAGCCACCAGAAAGTCTTTCTGAAGTACAAACACACGTTCTGAATACTGATAAGCAGTATTCTCCTCTTCCTTCCAAACAAGTAGAGGGAAAAGATGTAATGCCGGTTCAGCCAAACCCACTGAGTGGCACTCTGCCATGATGATTCATTTTTGCCTTGGAGCAATCTTACACCCTTCGTGAAACTAGGTCTCTTTTGGTTGAAGGAAGAAAAAGACTCCTCCAGAGCTGTCAGTCACTGCTTAAGCACCACCAAATGAAGGCCTTAGTGGATCAAGTTTAATATACCCTGAGTGTCCAAACCTTCCTGTAGATCTGTTCACCATGCCACTCAGTAAGTCACCTGTGTCCCTGGAGCATGGTTGTGCAATCTTGTTAGAGTAATAATCTGACAGCTTGAAATTCACCTGGGGGAGACGAAGGTAAGTGTGGTGATTACAGGTGTGCTCAGCCTTGGTCCCACTCCTCCCTTGGGATCACTACTGCTAGACAGCATGAGGAGCCAGCTGATGGCTTCTGTTCCTGGCCTCCCACATCTTAAAACATCACCGGTATGTGTGTGCTTCTCAAGCTTGTACAGTAAAACCAACTGAGGATTTCTGCCATTCCAGAAGACAAAGGAGAATGGGAAGCCACTGGCGTTGTCTATTACTTTTGCTTCTTCCTGCCACTGGCATATGTGCTCTCTAGGGATCCATAGAGACTCTACAAATCCATTAGAGCGTTTCAAACTTTAAGATGCATAAGACAGTGGGACACACCTGTCACCCAGAAGGATGAGGCAGAGGAATTGTGAAATCTAAGCCAGCCTAGGCTACATAACAAGTTCCGGGACAACATGCGCTATTTAGTGAGAGACACTGTCTCAGAAAAAAAAAAAGAAGATAGAATAAGTTCTGGAGTAGTTGTTTAGCCTGTGTCTTCTCAGACCCAGACTGGGTCAGGAAATCTGGTTATGAGATCTAAACAGACGCCTCAGTAATAAGCATCTTGCTGGTAATTCTGGGAGAGGTGTTACTTTGCACAGTACACAGGAGTCTTATCTCTCTGCTCTATCCTTCCTTTGTATTCCACACTGAGCCATATAGAGTTTGAGGTAACCCAAGGGTCAGTGAGAAGCAAAATGCCTCTGCACCTTACTAAACAAGAAAAGCTCTTTGTGGTGGGCCCCCGAAGCTTCTGCTGTGTCAGTCCATCATGAGCTCGGCACATCAATGAGAACATGCTGCACACACCTATACCTCGTGTGGGACCCTTCCCCTGGTTGTGTTCTACAGGTGAGTCTCACCACGTTCATGGTGATTATGTGCTAGCTATCTGAGCCTTAAATCTTGTGGCTATCAGAGTCTGACTGCACTCTTAGGATTGAAGGCAGTAAGGCAAAGGCAAAAGCGCTTCCCAGTCTTTCTCTAAACCATGCTATGGAGCAGTGCCAGCCTTCCAACAGGCTTACCCACTCTCTGAGGCTATGGTGTGTCCATACCAAACCCTGTCTCTTGATGCTGTCCTTGGGACAGGGACGAGGGTTGGTGCTGACACAAGTCTTTATCCCATTTGAGACACTGAGGGAGACACCTCTTCCTCCTCTGGACTCACTGCATATTAGTCAGTTGCACCGACCAGAGTCTGCAGCTACTCTTCTCTTCTGCTCTCATTCAGTATGAGTTTGTCATCTGGGAAGAAAGACCCATATCTTAGTGTCACACAGCCAGCAATTGGTTTCATGTCTCTACTGAAGTCTGCTTCCACTGCTAACATAAGATCTGGGTAACTGTTGAGTGGTATAAATTTTACACATGTTGTTTTTTTAAAATTGTCATTACTGTTATAACCTAAGCAATAAATATTATTGGCAGATAGCATGTGGGAGAGGGAGATGACAGTTTGTCTGGGATGTTTTAGCACACAGGAGAACTGTCCAAGTACAGATATAGAGCAGGCTGTTGGGATGAAAGCCCAGTGTTACAGAGATGGCTGAGAGAGACGCCCTTCACATCTGAGTCATGACTTTTTCTTGGGGATTTTGGTGTGTGTGTGTGTGTGTGTGTGTGTGTGTGTGTGTGTGTGTGTACAGTGTCTCACTGTAGCTCTGGCTGGCAGGGAATTGTATAGATGACGCTGGCTCTGACCTCACAGAGACAGGCCTGTCTCTGCCTGCTGGGCACTGACATTAAGGTTGTATACATCATGCCTACTTTGATGGCTCTGTTGCCATTGTCTTCAGTATAATATTCTGTATTGCTGAAATTTATGATTGCATACTAGTTATATAATCAAACTTAAATGTTGCTGAAATACAGTTATAATTTAAATATATAGCAATGATGAAACTGTTTTTAAAAATAATGGAATGACATTGAATATCCTTTAGTCATCCTTAAAAAAACATTTTGGGTAATTCATAAATTTAAAAATTGGCTCTGTCTCGAAAAAAAAGAAAAAAAAATTAGCTCTGTTTAAAAATAATATTACCCAAGAGTTCTAGCTCACACCTGTAATCTTAACACCTAACTTGGGAGGTAGAGGCAAGGGGATCACAAGTTTGAAGCCAGGCTGGGATACATAGTGAATGTAGGGCACCTTGGACTGCAAAGCAAACCCAAAGACCAAGGTAAATACTTAAATAGGAAAATATAAAAGCAAAATCTAAATTGCCAGATTGAGATTAGATGAATTTAAAATCTGAATTTTAGTATAAATGAATAGCTTAACATTATGTGTATTTATTTTCTCCTCGGTTCATATTTGGAAAGATGGTGACCTATTCTTGACCAGCTATTGAGATTGATGGATCAGCTCTTTGTGTGGCAGTTTTGAAAACATACTTAGTCCTATTAGCCTACCAAGTTGATGCTCATTAACGACCTGTTTGTCAGGAATTTGTCATCTATTAAATCACTTTTTTGAGCCAGGGGATTATTTTTTTTAAGGGAACATGTACTGCTCTAGTGTTTTGCTTACAGGTAAGAAGTATTCACTTATGTCTCCTCCTTGCCTTATTTAAAAGGATTAGGGCTGCTGTAAATCCTGTCAGCCATGCTAAAATTGTCTTAACGTCAAAGACACTCCAGGCTCTGCAGAGAGAAACAGAATTCTAAATGAATTATTATTTTTCTAAGGAAATAGACACTTTCCTTCCAAACATGAATGAGAATTTGTTTTCCTTTTTTTCTCTTTTAAATTAGCAAATTAGAATACAGTTAATAGTATTTTAGCATATAAGTAGAATTATTTTTCCTCAACATTAAGAGGATTTTAAAGAACACATTGCCACTTGGAATTGACAACAGTCTCTTTGTATTCCCCAGCTGTGGATTAATTTTGTGTTGATAACACATTAAATGATAATCATGTTAAAATAAATACAATACAGAGATGACTGTAGCTTCATGGGAAGCACAATCAGTATAGGTATGAAGTACAGAAATCAGCGAACAACTGCATCCTGTACACCTACTCCCAAACCCTTGTCATTTACATCTTCGGAAGAGCGGAATTTGACAACAGGAAATTTCATAAAGAAACCATAATCCCCCAGTTGGCTCCTGAGTGCGTTCACACATTTAGAAGGTGGGAAAGGTGCGACTCAACAGCAGGCTGGCTAACAACTCCGAGTCACAGGAAGCTCAAAGTAGGGAGCAGTTGCTTCTTTAACCAAGGGAGAAGCTATCAATGGTTAGCCCCCTAAAAGTAGAATGCCTGGAGCTGGAGGGGTAGCGCAGTAGAAGAACATGTCTCCCCCACCACCTCCCCTCCCCAAGAAAAGGAAGCAGTGGAGTGCCTGCTTGGAAATGCTGGGCGGGTGTCATTCAAGGTCTGCAGGGAGGCCAGGCATTTTCCCACCCCACAGGGATTTGGACATTTATTTTGAGTACTGTCTTTAGTTTCTCTCACAAAACTGATCTACTAAGTAGTTCTGTGCAAAGCCATTTGCTTAGCTGGTAGTGTCTTCACCTCCTCCCCCTTTTGTTTTTGCTGAGGTAGTTGAGGCTTGGGAAATGCACGTGTGCCATAGAATGGGTACAGCACAATGGGTTCCTTCCTCTAGCCATGAGCAGGCCCACCATGTAGTAACACTGTCGTCACTTAACTATGCATAAGACCAGGTCCCAGACTCTTGAGTCCCTTTCTTACATCTGATATCTTTCTTTGGAAATAGTTTAAAAACTCACATGGTTTCGTGCAGAGTGTGCATCTTATTGACGATTCACGTTGCATTGTAAGATACCCAGATCCACTCATGTCTCGTCCCTGACAGCATTCATGGAGTTTCCTGCTTGGGCTTTTACAGTCTCATTATACAATCTAGTATGTACTCTCAACAGGCTTGCAACATTTCTGTCAGGAACAGCTTAGCAGGGTCCCCACCTTAATAAAGACCTGGGGTTTCCTAAAATCCCATGAAATACTTGTTCATATCACTAGACATGTTCATAAGCTTCATGTGGACAAATTATATGAAAAAACAAAACCAAAACAAGGACAGAGTATGTTCTCAAGAAAACTCCAGACTTTTCTAAAATTTCAAACAAGATCGTATATGCCTTTATGTGGAGGCATTAGTATGAAGTTGAGCTGCAGATTTTTAGCTTGTAGACTTAGACCTTGGCATCATCTCCCTCACAGAAGCACAGATATTAGATTAGCATGGGTTGCATCTGTGTGATTTGACCATGAATGGGGAAGCACAGGAGAAGAGGGGAGATGGTTGTGTGTTAGAGTAGTTATGAGAACACTGTGACATGAATTGTTTGATTGATTTGTGATACTGAGAATCGCGTCTTGCTAAGGCTTGACAAGACTCTGTCACTGAATTGTCTCTTATCTAGTGTGTCTTTAGATGAGTCTCGCTTTATCTTCCTCCAGATCCGAGGCAAGAAGTAATGATTTCACTATATTATGATCAAGGAAAGGATGATCTTTATGAGCTGAGAAGAACTATGTGGCATTTTAACTTAATGTCACTGTTGTTTTAAAATCTGGGGGTTGGAGAGATGGCTCAGCAGTTAAGAACTTTAGCTGCATTTCCAGAAGACCTGGGTTCAGTTCTAGGCATGACATGGCAGCTCACAACTGTCTGTAACTTCAGTTCCGGGGGATTCAACACTCTCACACAGACATACACAAAGGCAAAATACCAATGCACATAAGATAAAAGTAAGTAAAATTACCAAATTGGTATAGTAAGGCTCTTTTATATTTTTCTCTATATTCTAAATTTTATTTAAGGAATACATAAACTTTTTTGTATGTGACTGGATCTCACTATGTAGCCTTGGCTGGCCTGGAGTTTACTGTGTAGGCCAAGTTAGCCTTGAACTCACAGAAATATACCTGCCTCTGACTTCCAAGTGCTGGTCCCAGGGGTTGAACTCAGGCCATCAAGCTTGGTATTGAGCACTTGTACCCATTGAGCCATCTTACCAACCCACATACTGCTCTTAATAAAAGATTGATTTATTTATTAAGTGTGTGTGTGCATGCAGGTGCCCATGGAGACCAGAAGAGGGTGTTGGCTCTCTGGGAGCTGGAGTGACAGGTGATTGTGAGTCACCTGATGCAGGTGCTGGGAGCTGATCATTGGTCTTCTGCAAGAGCGGCAATGCTCTTAACTGCTGAACCGTCTCTCTAGCCAACCCCTCTTCTGCATATTACTTTTAAGTCAGAAAATATCTTTAAAATAAATTTCAGAAAATCTTTAAATAATTAATATTGCAAAGATTACTATCTTGATTATGTCTTTTTAAAATTTCAGACTTGGCCTGACTATGAGGACATCTATAAAAACATGATTGAAATCGCCATATTTTTAGATTTGCCTCGTTTCCCAGACATAACTGAAGACTGCTACCTACATCCCAACACCTTGTGTATGAAATACTTACTGGAGGTCAATCTCCCTGGTGAGCTTTGGTGTGCATGGGGCGGAGCCTTGGCTGCTAAGTTAAGCAGAACAGTAGGGCCTTTCTTTCAGCTGCAGACGACTTAAGCCACCCACCCGAAGGAGTCCGTAGTAACAGGGACTTAATTCAAATGCTTTCTTAAAATAATTTCACACCATATAACACAGTTAAAGGGATACTGCTCAAACACAAAGCTCTACCTTTGTGTAGCTTATGCTTGGGAGAACTTACATGGCTTCTGTGGCAAGTTGACTAAATACAGGCAAAGTATCTCAGTGTGGGCTATTGATGACCTGCATGGAAAAGCTGCTCTATCCACCCAAGAACATTAGTGCTGCATAGTGACTTCTAATTAAGACCAAAAGTACCAGCCAAATGTGATATCAGCCTTTGAGAGTGGAGGAGGAAGACCCAGAGTTTAAGGCCAGACTAAGCAAGCAAGGAGACCTGATTCAGAACAACTACAGCAGTCCTCGAGGCTCCTTCCCATGGTACTTGTAGCCTGATAACATTCAAAAGCTCCAGTTTCCAAAGCCGTGGAGAACAGTATGGACAACACAGTGAGCTTTTTAGGCCACCTCATGCAGAGCACACGTGTCAGGTAATTCTGGTGCAGCCTGTGACACTAGCCAGTCCTGAATTTCATACTGGACTAGAAACACAAGAAGCCTAGGACTTTTATTGTCTGCCTGATGGTTTGTTTTGTTTTGTATTTTGTTTGTGGAGAGAGATTGTTGAATCAGGATATGTTTATGTAGCCTGCAAGCTCATTATATAGACCAGGCTAGCCTTGAACTCATGAAGATCTTTCTGCCTCTGCCTCCTGAGTGCTGAAGACTATGGGTGTCAGTCACCATAGTCAGCCTTAGAGTGACTGTTGCCGAGTTATCACAATGCATGTCATTTTCCCTTGCCTTGCTCTATTGTAGATGGCCTCTGTTGAGTTCCTAACATAGCAGGTGAGGGAAAGCAGTACAGAGTAAGACAGTGACAATCCCTGCATATTGGGATTCAAATTACAAACCAGCCATTCACTTAGGAGTTCTTGGGGAGCTGCCTTAGCATGGAGGCAGATCTGACTGGGAAAGCCTGCTGGTGTTACACAGATCTCCTTAGAAGCCTTTGGTATAGCTATGACCTGTGACCTGAGAACCAGCCAAGAAAAGCTTGTGATGTGAAGTGGGGAAAGAACTGTTGAGGTGAAGGGACCAAAGAGCTGTGTAAATAGAGGCAAGGGACAGTGCAGGCTTTGGGAACATTTGAGACCTGTTGGGGCTGGGAGCTAAAAGTTTTAATGGGTTCATGCCATCAGGAGTCTGAGATGACTGGTTACACCTTATGACCAGAAGAAGGGAGGGAGACAAGGACACTCAGTAATGGAGAGGGCAGATCAGATGGGTGTCAGTCAGCGCTGACCTGAGTGCCTGAGGCAGATTTGTTCATGTAGTGTTCATAACCATCAGGAAGACACTGTGGTAGCTCATACTGTAGTGTAACACATCTGAGGTCACACGGAGCTAGTCCAAGTGGCAGGGCTCACAATCTGCTTTCTCCTGCACCGCGTGCTCCCTGGAGGAAAGAGGTCTGTAGATCAGACCCATGTAGTGTCTGTTCTGTTAGAAGAGGCTGTGCTGTACTTCTTCTATGTAGGTCAGTGAGGAATTTGCTTAATAACTTAGAGTTTTCAAAGTATACCTCTGTAAAATCTTATTTTACTCACTATATTCTCTCATAAACCACTAACAAGTAAGGATGATATTGCTAGGTTTAGGGGCTCATGCCTATAATTCCAGACCTCAGAAGACTGAGGCAGGAGGATCATGAGTCTGAGGCAAGCCTAAGCTACACAGAAAATTCTGTCCTTAAAAAAAAAAAAAAGGTGAGGAAGCTGAGGCTGTGTGGCTCTAGTCACGTGGCTGCTGATGAGAGCTGAGTGCAGGTCCTCAGACTTCAGGTCCGCAGTCCACACTGTTCAGCCTTTAAGCTGCAGACACAGACTATGCTGAGTGCAGAGCTTATTTGGGAAAGCAAATCATCTAAGAGCTTTCGGAGCCTCCAGAGCTCTCTGAATTCCTGGAGAAGGTTGACTTTATAAGGAGGTGAGTGTGCCTTGCTGTAGAGACACAGATGAGGGACATGTATGGGGCAGCACAAAGCTGGTGTGTGCCAGTCTGCACGAGACCCAACTGTGTCTCACTCATACATGTTTTAGGGTGTCAAGTAGGCCTTGCTGAAATTTGTCCATTACTATTTCACACTGGCCTCATTTTTTTAAAGTATTATTTTATTAAAAAATGCTCTCAAAATTCCTGCATGACATCAAGTTTTAAATAAAAGGTTCTTGGGTAAGGCTGAGGCATGAGAGTCATGAGTTCAAGGCCAATATGGGCAATATTGAGACCCTGTCTTAAAAACAAAGCAGATGTGTAAAGATAACTTATGAATATGTATATTACTGTGGCCTAGTTCCCCAAGTAATTTATTTTGTGTTTAACTGTTTTGTTTTTTAACAGATGAAATGCACACTTTAACCTGCCAAGTAGTAAAGTTGACTGGAATTGGAGAAGTAGATTTTCTAACATTTGATCCTATAGCTAAAATGAAAAGGACAGTTAAATATGATGTGCAGGCTGTGGCTGTCATTGTGGTTGTGTTGAAGCTGCTGTTTTTGCTGGATGACAAGCTGGAATGGTAAGTCAGTGGCAGGTGGCTCGTTATTGCACTGACTCCGTGGTTTTGTTTTGTTTTTGTTTTTTAAGAAATGGGTGAATCCTTGCTTTTGCCAGCTGTTGAGAGTGTAGGAGCCCTGTGCTTTCACAGCAGGATGTGGGGTCTACAGTGCTGTAGCCATAGGGCTTTCCAGAGAGCACCCACACCTCTTGATCATGCCTGCTTCTGAGCTAGCATCACTTCTCATCCCAAGGATTTCTGGTTTTTAAAGCACCATCCATTATAAAGAATACTTTGGCAGCATATCAGGATGCCTTTAGGCTCCTGGCACCATCTCTCTGAGATTATTTTAGACCATAAAGGTACCCTGCAATGTTGCCCTCTTGAAAGTAACAAGGAATGAAGACCTTCATTGTCTTCTTGATGGATAGTAATTACCTCTCCAATTTTGGTGCTTTCTCTGAAGAATTCAGGTTTAACTGTCCAAACTGGGTTTGGCAGGCCACACCTTTAATCTCAGCAATTTGAGACAGAGGCAGGAAGATCTCTGTGAGTGCAGGCTAGCCTGTTCTCCAGAGAGTTCCAGGCCAACTGGTGCTACACAGTGAGACCCTGCCTCAAAAAATTTTTTAATTAATTAATTAGTTAAAATGTAACTGTCCAGACACATGACATCTAAAGAAGTTGCCTTGTGTGTTGTCCCCTCCAGGTCTTACTCAGATCTTGCTGAAGCGTATAACGAAGAACACAGAGAAGGTACTTGGATTTTTTTATTAGATTCAAAGTGGTTGTAGATGACGGATTACAAGGTAGTTGATGTGGAGGAAAAAGATGGACAGTCACATGTACATATGTGTGTCTGTATGTGCACAAATCAGGCACATGCTTACTTTCCCGTCTGTAGATGTAATTGTAGTGTCTGTGACTGCCAAGAGACTTGGGTGACATCTGTGGTCAAGATCCACATGTTCTCTGGCTGTTGTTTCATGCTCGCTGCTCTCGAGCCAGACCAGACCAGACCAGGAACTTCCGGAACAGCGTGGCTTCTGCAGCTGCCTGTGCTGGCCCCTTTACGTGGAGTGCTCTTGTTTCATATCCTTACAGCCCTTCAGACTTAGCAAGTGCCTCTTTATTCTCCTGTGAGCAGTGTTCTGCCTGTTCTCTGCACCCACTCACTACACAGCTCCCCCTCCCAAAGCCAGAGCTGATCATGCCTGCCACCATTGCTGCTGTCTAGACTCTACAGGGTGTTTAGCGCATGGGATTATAAGTAATGGCCTAGGCACATCTGTCCTTGCTGGTCTGTCTGTGTTTGTAAACTCTGAGACAATTGTCTGGCAGGCACTTTGTAAACAGACAGACAGTTACTATGTATTGAACACAGGCTTCATGCATGGCTTTGCCTGCTCTCTTCCACTGAGCTATAGCCTCAACCCTTTTTGCTTTTTTTTTTTTTTTAAAGACAGGAGCTCAGTAATTGTCCAGGTTGGTCTGTGTCATTTGTACTTGACTTAAGGTCTTCCTGCTTGAGCCTCCCAGTAGCTGGGTTAGAATCCAGTGCTACAGTTTCAGTTATATTTGCTTTATATCTGATGTGGAACAGAGTTGCTGGCCCAAGAATAATCAGTGCAGTTTTGTGTCTATATGAATTCAGGTGTAGTTCCATTTGTAGAAGGATTTTTGTTCATTAATTTTCAGAGTTTAGGCTTAATAGTCTCAGTTTATTATGTTTTCCATAACATATGTGAGGTTAAACCTTCTTACTGTCCATGCTTACAGGGACACATACATGGATTGAATTAGACGTCTTTGATGTTCCTTGAATGCTAGAGGTGATGTCAGAAGAATTAGGCCCAAGAACCACATTGACTTAACTTTAGCTGTCCTCTTCCCTTACTGGATAGTTCCCCACTCCCTAAGTGTATTGCAGTACTACCAGGACTGGGCTGGCATGCTGGGTGTGGGGTGGGGAAGGAGGGGCTGGTTGTGTAGCAGCTAGCAAAGTATGTGATCTCTTCTCCAGGAGGCAGCAAGGCCTTCAAAACTGAAGAGAAATGTGTCAAAAGACAGTTTCAGGACAGTCTTGTGGGGCCACAACATTGTTGCACCTTACAGCAGAGCCATCATATAAATGTTCTGTTTAGGAATAAACTCAGACGTGAATAATGGGTGTTGTTTTGATCTGATGGATTCCACTACTGAGCATGGATTTCATTTCTTTCAGACACACCACAGTTTGATTTCAGAAAATGGTACCAAGTTATGAAGAAAACTTTTGATGAGAAAAGACGAAAATGGGAAGAAGCAAGGGCCAGGTATGTCCTCTGTTCTCTGTGCCCTGCTCTGTGTCCTCAGCTCCACATCCGTCAGTGTGTGCTTGGCAGCATGTGACCTTTCCCTAGAAGTTTTGGTCCTGTACATTCTAGTTAGTTTTTTCCCCTGGAGTTGGGATTCCAGCTCAAGACCTTACACATCCTCCTCCAACCCTCCCCTCTTTACTTCCTTACATCACTCCTAATTAAACATATTTGTTTTTAGACTTCCCTGTTTTTCTATTTCTGACCTTTTTCTGCTCTAGGATCTAGCCTAGGTACCATACTGTACTTCGCGCCTGGGTAGTGCAGTCTGTGTGAGCCTTGCCTGTGTGTGTACTATTCTCCTCCTGTGTTTTTTCTCAAAACTGGTCCTTTCCCATGTGTGTGTCCCAGTATTGCAGAGATTATAAGTGTTCTCCTGAGACATATGTGATTGGAAGGTTTCCCAAAACCAGTGACCTCTGAGAAAGTCAGAGGAGGACAGATAGTGGGCGTTTATCTCTGCTGTCCTCAGCGCTTGTCCCTGGAGTACAGCTCAGGGCTAGGTCCATGACTGTACAGCAGGAAGAGTGTTGCTTTGGGGACAGAAGTATGAGGTCTCTGTGTTCACAGGCTTACTCTGTGACATCACCTGCTCACCCCAGCTCAAAGTCAGTTCGTTCATAAATTTCTAGGCATTGTGTCTTTAATAGGGAGCACATCTCCACTGATCTCCAGCACAGTGTCATTGCTATTAAAACTCTGAGTCCCACGAGACAGAAGAAACCAACATCTGTGTATATAAATTTACACTAACACTGATGTGATCAAATTGTTGTATATTGTTTGAGAAAAGGAAGTTTCTAAAGTTGTTTGAAGTGGTAAGTTGCTTTAGTTCCCTGCTGAGCAAATCAAAGATGGCCAGCTCTCATAGACTATTAAGAAACCATTTTCAAGTTTCAAGGTAAAGCTTTTATTTTCCCCTAAACTTCAGAGAAACGTGTTCAAAGGCAGATAAAGCACCAGGGAGAAAAAGTTCCTTGCAGAAAAAGAGGAGTGACAGGTTTTTGCTAGACAGGCTCAGGGCACGGGAGCGGTGGGGAAAATGCATTCTGACAGGTAGGTGGGCTCAGGGTATGACGGTAGAGGACTGGATGTGGAGTGTGCTCTGACAGCCCGCTGGTTCCCAGGGCCGGCATGCTTCCTCTTCTTTGTTGGGTCCTCGTTCAGTAGATAGATGAGTAAGACTTGTCCTGGGCACTTAGGGAGTCAGCCTCTTTCTGTGGTGTCAGCTGGGTGACTTTGCTGATCCTGAGGGCTGGGTGTTTCAGGGCCATGCTGTGCAGTCTCCTTGACTTGCCCCAGCAGGTCACCACCTTACATTTCAGACCCTCCCAGTCATGCTGCAGTGTGACAGTCAGCTGCATGTCGTATAAAAGTACTGACATGAGCTACTTTAGGGGAGGATTTAGCAGCAAAAAGGAGTAAGTCTATTTATAAAAATCCATTTTCCAGAGAGACATTAGACCCTGGGGAAGAGGTTGTCTATAGGATCTCATACCGAAGCCATCCTCTACACAGTGTTAAGACACACAGGTGGTGGTGGCTGCCATGTAACTGATGTCACTCAGTGCCACCTGATGTGTGGGCACAGCATCCCTAGGCATGCTGAATACCTGCTTCTTGGTGTCATCTATGCCAACCCATTTTCACATAATTTTTATTTTCTGTCTTCCTTTCTAAATATCTCTCTCTCTCTCTCTCTCTCTCTCTCTCCTCTCTCTCTCTCTAGTTTATTCCTTTATTTTACCTGGGATAGAACCCAAGCCTCCCTGTTGCTCTGGGCATCATCTTTCGGGCTGTCAGATGATCATTAACACATTTTCTGCAGTTAAGCGTACTACTACATTACATGAGATTTTGAAAAATACTAGTAAAAACAGTAGTATAAAAAACAGCTTAGTAGGCTGCCACGATGGCTGCCAGTTTATTGTAGGGGTTGAGAAGAACCTGGATGAAAATTTAAAAGCACATGTAGAAAAACTCACTGCCAGGTTAGGGGAGATGGCACAGCTAGCAAATATTAGAACATGAGTTCCAATCCCCAGTACCCATGTAAAAGCCAGATATGGTGGCACACACCTGGAATCCCAGCAATGGGGAAACAGAGACAGGAGGATCACTAGGGCTTGCTGGCTGCCCAGTCCAACCTCATCAGCAAGCTCCGGGTCCCCATGAGAGGGCCTGCCTCAAAAAGCAAGGTGAAATGGCCCCTAAGATTGACTTCTGGCTTACACACACACACACACACACACACAAAGAAGAGAGAGAGGAAAGATGAATGATAAAAAGAAAAGGCTGATCTTTAGGTAGAATTTTCTTTGGTATAAAATCAAAAGCATGATCCATAAAAGAAAAATTGGTAAATTGGACTTTAGAAGTAAGGATTTCTCCAAAGGTACTTAAGAGAAAATGTAACCCTGGGCTTAGAGAAAGTAATTGAAAGCTGGGCATAGAAGTGCACACCTTTAATCCCAGCACCCGAGAGGCAGAGGCAGGTGGATCTCTATGAGTTCAAGGTCTGCATAGTGAACTCCAAGTTAGCCATTGCTACATAAAGAGACCCTCATCTTGGGGAAAGAAAGCCAAAGAGAGAGAGTAGTTGCAGAACTGCTGAATATCAAATGAATATCAGATGGAGATATCTGATGAAAGATTTTTATCTATAAAATATAAAGAATTAATAAAAATAGGAAAACAAGTTTTCAAATGAAAAAACTGAAGATGTGCAGGATACACAAGAAGAGACACCTACCATAATTATAAGGGGCTTACTTTCAAACTACAGTTGCTCCTGCCAAGTATAGGAGTATGAAATGGTACAGCTACTTTGAAAAGTTCAAGTGCAATAAAAATGTATGTTCCTGCAGAATTCCATATAGAAATGTTTGTAGTGACTTTTGCTAGTGACAAGATATCTAACTGGCATATCCATGCCATGCAACCCACTGAGCAGCACAAAGCAAAGCCTTCTGATACAGCCAGGAGTGAGACTCCTTACATGCTAAATGAAAGACCCAAAGGTTGCATGTGTATGAGTCTATTTATATAACATTCTCCAAGCCGGGCGGTGGTGGCGCACGCCTTTAATCCCAGCACTTGGGAGGCAGAGGCAGGCGGATTTCTGAGTTCGAGGCCAGCCTGGTCTACAGAGTGAGTTCCAGGACAGCCCGGGCCACACAGAGAAACCCTGTCTCGAAAAAACCAAAAAAAAAAAAAAAAAAAAAAAAAAAAAAAAACATTCTCCAGTAGCCAAGCTTATGGGATAAAGACCGTGGTTGCCCAAGATCAAGGGTGTGGAGAGGACTGACTACAAAGGGCCTGGCTTTTGGAATGATGGGACTGTTCTGTGTATTAGTCACAGTGCTGATTACACAGCTGTGTGTGAATGCTAATTGGAAGTGTCCTGAAAGAGGTTTCATTATATGTAAATCATACCTTGATTCTCTTTTCAATCAGTGAAACAAGCCATGTCAAAAAGAGGGAAGCATCTAGATAGGGTCTAGCTAGAGTCCCAAGGCCTTTGTGGTTTGTCTGTCTGGGAATCTGTAGGTTCTGTGTACTGTGTAAAGTAGGCCACTCTGAACTGATCAGCTGGGAAGGCAACATCTGGATGGAGAACTCTATTTGGGGCTGTGAAATCAGTTAACTGGACTCAAAAACCCCAGAACCCAGGTCATGGGGGTGCCTGGGGACTGCTAGTAATACCCTTGATTGTGTATTTAAGCTCATTTTAAATAAAAAAAATGTAAAAATATCAATTTGAAAAATTCTTCACAGTTCTGACAAGCATTAGAAAGATTGTGGTATAATTTACCTAAATTTATTTTAAATATAATATTACAAAAATCATCTTATAAATTAAGTTTGAAGCTTATCGTACTTGTGTATATTACAAATTTTTGTTTTACATATTAATCACTAGAAATCAGTTAAAAAAATTAACATCATACTCTATTAGAATCTTTGTGTTATTGTATTTTTAATCATTGAAATAAAAAAAAATTCTCTCTTTAATAAATTGTGTTAAAGTGATTCATTTTTTTTAGAAATCTGTTACTAAACTGTATGTTTATATATATTTTTCTAACTAACATTTAAAATTAGGGAAATTACAATTGTTGAGTTTTTTTTTTTTTTTTTTGTTTTTTTGATTTTTTTGAGACAGGGTTTCTCTGTGTAGCCGGCTGTCTGGAACTCACTCTGTAGACCAGGCTGCCTCGAACCAAATCCGCTGCCTCTGCTCCCAAGTGCTGGGATTAAAGCGTGCGCCACCACGCCCGGCAATTGTTGATTTTATAGTAAATAGAGATATTTGTTTCTGGCTTCCTGCTTCTTAGTGTCTTTTCTAGAAAGTTCTGGTTGTCTCATGAGTACCTGTGAGCCAAGCACTTGCCTGGTACTGGATGTGCCACATCTCAATGATTGCACAGGGTTTGCCCATTATTATTGGGTGGTTGCTTCTCTTTTTAAGACAGAATCTCATGTAGGCCTTGCTGGCCTCAAGTCACTGTGTAGCTCAGGCTGGTGTAGAACTCCTCCTCCTTCTACCTCTGGAGTACTGAGTTTACAGGGCTGTACCCTTCTCTGCAGCACATAGCAGCACACAGTGTCTGTCTTACCATGTAGCTCTGGCTGGCCTGGCGCTTGCCTCTGCATTCTGAGCACTGGGATAAAAGGCATGTGCCCCCACCACTGCAAGCCTCACAAATGTGATGTAAATTAGTCCCCATAACAGTCCAGTAAGAGCAGCAAACAGGGCACAGATGTTAAATGTGTTTGTCAGCTCATGTATTCATCTAGTCCATTATTAATGAATACTACTGTGTGTCATCCCATCCATTCCACAAGAAGACCAACAGAATCAGCTAACCTGGACCCTCGAGAGCTCCCAGAGACTGAACCATCAACCAAAGAGCATACAAGGGCTGGACCTAGGCCCCTGACACAGATGTAGCAGATGTGCAGCTTGGTGGTCATATGGGTCCCCCAACAATTGGAGCGGGCTTACCCTGACTGTGTTGCTTGCCTATGGATCTTGTTCCCCTAACTGGGCTGGCCACCTTGTCTGGCCTCAGTGGGAGAGGTTGTACTAGTGCCAAGATTGGTTTGTACCCAGGGGTGCCTCCCTCTTCTCAGAGATGGAGAGGGAAGATGGGGAAGGGGTCAAGTGATGGGGGGACTGAGAGAGGGGCTGTGATCAGGATGTAAAGTGAATGAATAATAAATAAACTAATGAAAAAAAGAATATATAGCTATAGTGGGTGTTGGGGAATATAGACATGAATGGGAAGGCCTTGACCCCACAGCTTATGAGAGGCATAGAAGCAGTAAAATGATGTGATTCTACAAAAACAAACAAACAAACAAACAAAAAAAACCCAAAAAAACAAATACTTGAATGCCTACTGTGTGCCTCCATAAAGGAGACAGAGACACTTCCAGGATCTCCATGGTCACTCCAGCTGCTGGACAGATGCAGAAGCTGAGCAGACTCTCTGACTAGCGTCTTCTTCTGTGTCGTGGTATCTTTATTATTAGTTTAAATTAGTAGCCTGAATCAAGAAGGTGGATTTTTTAAACTGTGGTTTCTGGAAGGCTCCTACGTAAAGAAGTGCAGGAGAATGGAAATGAGCTTTGAAACACTGAGTTGTGTTGTCCCACAGCAGCATCCTCTGCTGGGCCGCGTATAACGGCTGCCTGGACCAGAGATGGGGGTTGCCACTATTCACTTCTGGTCACCAGTCAACTGTAGGAAGCCAGATAGCACTTAGCCTTTAGCCTGGGGTGGGGGTGGGGTGGAGAGACCCTGTGGATCAGATCATCCCAGCACCCCCTCTGCAGTGAACATGACTAACTGGCCTTCTCTCAGCAAGATCAGATTCTTAGGTCTGTCTTGCTAGGATCTGGATCTTATTCTCATTCTTATTCTCAGCAGGAAGAGGGTGGTTTCCAGGCACGGGGTACCAGAGAGATGGGTACTCACTGTCTATTTTGTATGGGTTTCCAGAATTAAAGGGCACAGCCCTCAGTGATGAGCATTTGGGACAAAGAGAAACAGGAATGAGAGTAAACAGCAGGAGAGTGTGTGGTGATTGGCAGCCGACTCTGCTGAATTCTGTATGATGGCTCCTAAAGGGTCCTTGACTCCTAGATGGAGCACACTGCTGGCCCGCTCTCTCTGGGCCTGCTTCTTCTGGAACTGCATGTAGACAAGTGCCAGAGCTGCTGAGTTTCAGGTCCTGCCTCTGTCTGTGAGCACTCACTTCTCATTCTGCTTCACCATTCTGCCTTGTATAGGTATGCTTGGAAAGCCAAAAGGCCACTCTACCGTTCACACATCGATAAGTCAGTCGCATATAAGAGAAGAGGTGAGTCTGATGGGTTCATTCCTGTGCCAGGTAGCAGCATGGTTGGGAGTACCAACCATGTCCACATGAAAAGCAAGGGCATGTGCACGTGTATATCTCCTTCCAAAGGAGAAGTCACATAGAAGTCCATATTCTGGGAACTTACATGCTTTTTCATGTCAGAGCTCTTATTTCCCTGCAAAACTGAGGCCCTCTGTTTCCATGACAGTGAGAGCTCTGTCAGGAGCCGAGATAGTCTTGTGCTCTTTTTAAATCATTGTTAAGTAACTTCCTGAGTCCCCCATGCAGCTCCAGCCTCACCTGATGCTCCGGCATATGTTACTGCAGTTAGGAAACTAGTTGGCTTTGAGCGTGCACTCAGGAGGCAGAGGGAGGGAGGAGGCTCTTGAGTGTGAAGCCAGACTGGCCACCACCACCCCTCAAGGCTAAGAAACCAACAGCAGTCCATTACTGAGACTCCAGGCTTTCCTTTGCATTAACATTTGTCTCTTCCCTCCATCTCCAGAAATGGTGGAGAACCTTCAAAAACAATTTAGTGCCCTGGTTGGTTCAGCACCCGTGGTTGAAAAGCAGGCCCCTTCAAGTTTTCAGTTCAACTGGACTGAAGAGGGCACAGATACCCCTTGTTTCCATGGACATAGCCTCCAGGGCTCCTGATAACAAAAGGCCAGTCCTTGATAACCAAGAACTCCCTGTATTGGCTCAGTACCCAGAAGTTCTGCAAAAGGTATGAATGTTTTTAAAACTCCAGAAGCATGAGCCGTGATGAGATCTCCAACTCAGCTGAAGAGTTCCTTTCTCTTCCTTTTTGAGGTTATAATATAACTACACCATTTCCCATCTCCCTTTCTTCCCTCCAAACTCTTCCTCTTGCTCTCTTTCTAATCTTTTCTTTTTCCATTAGTGTATGTGTACACATACATATGTCTTAATATGTAAATACACCCTGCTCAGTCTGTATGTCTGTTTTCAGGGCTGACCATTTGCTATTGGATAATCAGTTGCTCTGCTTTTCTCCTGGGGAAGTCCATTCTCCCCCATTCTCGGCATTCCTTAGTTGCCTGTAGTTCTTTGTGTAGGGCTGAGGCCTGATAGGTTCCCCATCCACTTAGGCATCTCTATTGTCATTGTCCTTGTTCAGTTCTGGTTTAGGCAGCCATGTGTATGAGGCATTATGTGTTAGCTTCTGACGTTAGCAGATAGTGTCACAGCAAAGTCCTGGTCCACTGCCTCTTGCAATCCCTGCTCTCCTCTGCCATGTGCCCCAAGCTTTAGGTGCCGGAGTCCTTTGTAGATGGATCCATTAGGACTGGGCTCCACACACGTGCATTTTGATTGGTTGTGACTTTCTGTAAAAGTCTCCATCTGTGACAAAGAGAAATTTCCTTGATGATGATGAGGAAGAGGAGAGGAGGAGGAAGAAGGAGGAGGAAGACTACACTTACCTGTGGGCATAAGGATGTATGTTTAAGTGTAATTAGGAATTATGCTTGTTTAGTGTAAGTGGTGACTGTGGGATTTTCATTCCTTAAAAAAACAAAAACAAACAAACAAACAAACCTACCCTGGGTTGGAGAGATGGCTCAGTGGTTAAGGGTACCTGTTGTTCTTGCAGAGAACTTGGTTCTGTTCCCAGCACCCACATGGTAGCTTACAGTCATCTGTAGCTCCAGTCCCAGAGGATCCAATGCCATCTTCTGACTTCCATGGGCATCAGGTGTGCATGTGATACACATACATAAACGAAGGCAAAATAGTTATGAAATACATAATAAAATAAAATTTAAAAAACTCAGGAATTTAGGACCACACATATAACATGGATCACACTGCTCCAAGTGTTTGGTGTTTACCTGTCTTTAAACTTGACTGTGGGCTAGGTTAAGCATTTCAGAAATAGAGACTGATACAGTGAGCCCTTCCACCCAGCTTCGTGATCATGGACAATGACGTTTTCCTCTAACTCATAATACTGTTTAAGCTAGCTGTGTCTACTGGTGATGGGGTTGTGGGGTGGGCAGTGCAGGGTGCCAGAGCTTCCGAATCACTATTTAAAGACGATGTGTCTTTCTTTCCCTTCACATTGTAGCTATTGTAAACATGCAACAACTTACGAAGAATCAAATTTTTCTTTGAGTTACCAGTTCATACTAAACATCTTCTCCTTCTTACTGAGAATAAAGACCTCTGCTCTCCATGAAGAAGTGAGCTTGCTTGAAAAGAAACTTTTTGAAAAAAAATATAATGAATCAAAAAAGAGCTCAAGATCCAAGAAAGTAAGAAGACACTGAGAAGCCAGAGAGGGGCTTGCTCTGAAAGGTGCTGGATAGGATAATGGTATCTTAGTGCTGTGTTCCAGGGAACTGTGTGAAGAAGTCTATTGTTGAACAGGCATACATTTTGACATGTGTCTTTATATGAATTGTAAAATAAGTGAACTTTGAATTATTTTCATAAATGCTTTCTTTCAGAAAATTAAAATTTATGTAAATGATACCTGGAAACTTGTATTCATTGTATTTTAAAGTTAAACTTTGTTTTACACTTTCTCTTTCCAAGATGGAAACTAGCTATGTAGTTCAGGCATAGAACGGGGTGTGCAGCTCAAGCTAGCTTGGAACTCACTATTGTAGCCCAGGCTGGCCTCAATGCATCTCCATCTTGAATCTGGGATTATAAACATGCACCAGTGTGACTGGCTTTGAATTTGCTTCTTATATTAGAATATTTCTTACTCTTTATAAACTTAATCCCAAACTGACCAAAGGTCTAAACAACATAAGCATTCATTTACACATATGTGTAAGTATTCGGAGGAAACAGTATGGATGCCCTGATGACTCTGGGGTTGGGGAAAACCTTCTAAGTCTATCTCAAACTAGAAGGCAGAAGAGAAGGTGAGGAGAGTCACCATAACACACAGAGTGTGCTGTGGGCAAAGAGACAGTTGATTTAACGTAGCAAGCTGTTTGCAAAGCAGTAGGCAAAAGACTAAGGAACTCCAGAGGCCAACCCTAAAGGACATGAAGTGCTGTCCCACATAGTGAACTGGCGGGCGTTTTAAAGAAGTGTAGCACCTGGGGAGGATATTGGGAAGTCGCCACTCCTGCTCAGAGACCATTTTCTCAGTGCACACTGAGAGCTGCCATGTTCTGGTCACGTCTAGGCATCAGAGGTACAGCATCAACCAACCTGCCTGCTTTAAGGGTCATGTGATCTAGCTGGGAGCTGATAGAAAGTCGGTATGTCTTCTGGAGAATTAAATGAAGCAGGAAACAGTGGGGTAACCGTGATAAGAAGAGGTACTCTACAAAGCATGACCAAGGGGGACCTTCTAGGGAAGTAACATTTGAGCAGACACAAACTAGCATGAATTACAGTGTAGGGAACAGGCTGTGTCCCCAGGGAAGATCATTCTGGAGCGACAGGAGGGAAGAGGTGGGCATGTGCTTCAACCCATGGTAAGAACTGGGATTTCATCCTGCATTTGTCTTGAGAAGCTTTGGAGAAAATATCAAGAAACACCTGAGGAAATTCGTTTTGCATTTGCTGCGTTTCAGGTTTTGATTTGGCAATCAGTAATGAATCCTGTCTTTTGTAAACAAATGCTTTTTGGCATCTCTGAGGGGAATCCCATGGTCTCATTATATAGCTGGTTAATGTAGTAGTTTACACTGACTGAATTTCACATGTTGAATCAACCTTTTACTCCTAAGGTACCTCTCACTTGGCTCTAACCCGTCATCTCTTTTATACATTAAGTCTAATTTCTGGAAAATATGTTTTTAGATTTAAGACAACATTTTGATATGTAGTCCAGGGTAGCCATTGACTCAATTCTCCCAAGCCTCCAAAGCAAGCTGGATTAGAAGCATAGCTAACCTGCTAACATTTGTTAGTAGATCTCTGTTCTCTGCTCATGAGGGACATTCTGGAGTTTTCTTTTGTTTGGCCCTGGATTTCTTGAGATCTGGTCATGTTTTCATCACTCATGAGAAGTGAGTTCAGCTTCCATCGATTGGACTGTGTCCTCAGCTCTGACCTAATCAATAGGAGTTAGACCCAAGATGGCCACATGGCACAGATTGGAAGCACTGGCCTCTTCACCTCACAGTCAAGTGCACTGACCCTCGGGCACAGGGGCTTTGGGTCTGGAGTAGCAAGCGTTGTCCAAAACCTAAGGAACCAATTCACCCAGCCTCAGAAATGTAAAGGTTTTCAAAGCTGATGATGCCAGCTACCATGCAGCAAAGACCCGACTCTCCTGCATTTTAATCTCACCAATGAGTTCTGACCATTTTATAGTTCTCAAACACAACCACATGCACTGGGTCAACTCAGACGCTTCCTCTGCAGAATCCAGCATACCGCTGTCTACTCTTAGTAACCTCCCCACTCTGAAATACATGTGTTCTTCTATGGTTTGAGGCTTGGCATTGCCCTTAAAAAAAAAAAAGAGTGCTTTCCTGCAGCGCTGGCTTCCATGCACAGGGGCAGTGGACATGACTATGGGACTGCAGTGCTGGCTCAAGGGGGTGAACAGCCTCATCCCCTTTGAATGAGCCTGCTTGCCATTGACACCCAGAGGAACCACTTCAAAAGCTGAAATGGAGGGGGAGAGGCCAGGACCCAGCCTCCTGGCAGCCAACAGATGGTGAGTTCCCCTGTAGAATGTCTACAGTTCTTAGTCCCACACCACAGCCCCATTCACTGGCACATATTCAACTGTGTAGACACAGAAAGCCACTGGGAAGGGGCTCTGCATCCAGCTCTCCCAGAAGACTCTGAGCAGAGTTCCTAAGCATGGCTGCTGTAAAAGTGGCATGAGGTCCTTGAGTGTCGCAGCTAGTTAATAGTGGAGATTTCTATTCCAAGTAGCTGGTGAGGTGGTTTAGTTTTGGGTTGTTTTTTTTTTTTTTTTTTTAACTTAAAATGCCTCACAGTTCAGTCTCTCACAATACACACTCAAGTTCTTACTTTATGTTCAATTGTTTGCTGCCTTTGTGGAGTGCCAGGTTGACCTACTAATACCAGTAGCCAAGAAGACTCAGTAAACAAACAGCCTGTGTTTGGGCTCACTGGCCATTTGCTCTTTTGGGGCAAGTGTTTTCTTCTGGAACAATCAGTGCGTGCCTTATGAATCTTTGCAGGGAACTGTGTGGCTCAGGGGTACTCCCAAAGGACTTTAAAAGCCAAACTACCCCTCAAATATAATGACCTCATGTAACCATTGTTGCTCACATTAACTGTATTACGTGATTAAATATTACGTTAAGGTGGAAAAGATAGGCTCTTAATTTAAAAGCTCCTGAGATTGGGCTGGGGATATGGCTTGATGATGGGAGTGCCTGCTGCACAAACCTGAGGCCCTGAGTTCGGATCCCTAGCTTCCAGGTAAAAGCCTAGCCTGCAGCACACAGCTGTAACCCTAATGCTGGATAAGAGCTAGACAGGCTGTTCCCCAGGCCTCACTGGCTTGCCTGGCTACATACACTAGAGAGAGAGGGTGGGGCAGGGAAAAGAGATATTCCTAAATCCTAGGAAGAAAACTAACCCCAAGGCTAGAAGCAGCAGGAGAGTGGAAGACGATCGTAGTTTTCTCTTCTTAGAAATTCACACCAGGAGAAAGGTCTTTCTGGAAAGGCCCTTGTCTGTGGGAGCAGTCTGTCCTTTCCCTCCATGCTCAGTGCGACCACTCCTGTGGCTTGGTTTTAATGGCCTCTAGCTGATGTAAATTCCCACAGTGCAGCCCTGCATCTGTGGAAGGGGGCGCAGAGAAGAACTATCCCCAGAGTCCTGATCCTGCTGCTCATCCAGCAGATAGGACAGAGTGTGTCCCCTGCACACACCCCGCATGTCCCTGCCCTCCCAGGACCTATGTAGGCGGGCACCTCCCTCATCCCCAACTTTGTTCCTGGGCCCTTTCTTGACATCTGAACACTCCTGTCTTTGATTTACTCAGTACCTACATCCTGCTTGGTGCACTTAGCGTTGTCTGCTTGCCTATGTCTTCCTGTACAAGGTCATTTCTTGAGGTACCTTAGAGAGCCCTGTAGCTGGTAGATGCTCTAACTGTAACGACTAAAGGGGGCCATTGCTAACTGCTCCTCACCCCATCAGGGCACTTGGTTTATTTAATGAACAGATTCATCCATGCCCTTCCAAGTATTGGTTTGGAATCACTCTGAGCTCTTTAAAAGTCGGGGAAACTGGCATTGCTTTCATGGTCATCAAATAGCTCTCCCCCACTTAGCGTTCCAAGGCCCCGCTCAGAGACTGCTTGGCTTTCTATCTATTCTGACATGGCACCACATTTTTTACGCTCAGACTCTTAACTACAGTGACGTGGCTCCCCTTTATTTTACGAGTGGGGCTATTGAGACACTGAGTTCATTGATTGCTTAGGATCAAACAGGAAGCCAAAGAACTAAGATCTGATCACAGGCAGCCTGGCTCCAGAGTCCTTGGGCTGCAGTTACTCACAGAGCTGCCTTTCTCATCTGGGGGTGGTGTGGATGAGAACACTGGCCTCTATCTACAGAAATCCTCAGGACCTCGTCCACCTTTGCCCCAAACCTGGTCTCCCCAAGAGGTGTCCCCTGCCTCCTACTCATAGCGATAACTCTAGCCTTCCTTGCCTGTGGCACCAACACAGCCCCACAGTGTCACTGCCCAGTGCAGATAGACCACTCTTCAAGGAGGATTGCAAAACCACCTGTCTCTTCAGGCATTTATCATACCTCAGCCAGCAATTTTCCAAAAATAGATTTACTAGCACTCTGGGGCTCCAGGTCTTCTGGTGGCTCCTTGCTGTCTAGAGGCCCAATGGCTTGTCACTGGACCATGGCCCCTGTACCGCTTTCCCTCTCCTGCCTCACGTGCTTGCTCAGCTCAGGCAAGCTATAACATCTCATCGCCCCCGCTCTTGCTGTCAGGATTGTCCTCTCCCAGAAGACTAGTTTTTCTTCCCTGAAAACCCTGCCTAGATGTCATTGCCAGCCAGCCTTCCCCAACCTCAGCTCCCTGGGGAGCTCCTTGTTCTCAGAGCACACACACGGTCAATGAATAAATGACGTTTGTGCAGTATATGGTTCCGGAGAGTGGGGATCGGATCAGCTGTGCACACACGTGAGTCCAGTACCACAAACCACATAGGTCGGCTCAGCATGTTATCCCCATGGCTCTGAGGGTCCAGGGGACTTTGAGCTAAGAAACTCAAGACCTTGTATGAGAAAGAACTAGAACTCCTGAGAGCGCAGGTAGTGTTCAAAGGTGGGCACCAAGGACATACCACACATTTAAGTCAAAATGGACTCAGGTGATCAGGAGTGTGACCACTCTTCCAGTAGACCTGGGTTCAATTCCTAGCTGTTCACAGCTATATGTAACTCCAACTCTAGAGAATCAGACATCCTCTTCTAGCCTCTGTGGGTACCAGGCATACAAGTGGTGCACAGACACACCTGCAAAATGTCAGTACTGATAAAATGATTTAAAAAAAATGTTTTAAAGAGAGTTAAACCACATCTAAGCTGAGTGTTGCCAGGCAAACTCCCTGATCCAAAGTAGCAGCCAACATGTGCTCACACTTCGTGCACACCAAGCACTGTTGGCTCCCGGACAGCCTTCACAAAATTCCTCCAACAGTCTTCTCGCTGATGCTTACTGTCAAATGCCCTACATTTCTCTCTGTCTCCAGTTAGCATCAACAGATGTCACTCAGTATCCTGGACACTGGTCTGGGTGCTTTCATGGTCCAGAGAGGACAGAGAGAATTGAAAGCAAAAACGTGATTTTCAAGCAAAGGAAATTGTCAGCGCAGGGAAATCTCTGTAAGAACTGAGTCAGTGAAGCATGAACTTTGAGCCATTTGAGCCATGTGACTCATTTGATCCTTGCTTGTTCTCCACCTACAAAGCGAGGTTGTCCTCCTGCCCCTTGTCCAAGGATGTATGTGATGCTCCAACGATTTTAAATAGATACGTATTTTTTGTTTTCATTAATTTATTCTCTCATATATTACTGCAGTTTCCCCTCCTCTCCTCCTATCCTCCAAGTCCTCCCCCACGTCCTCCCTCCCCATCCCACTCCTCTTCCGGTTCCCTTAGAAAAGGGCAGGCCTCCCAGGGACATCAATCTGACATGGCATGGATATGTATTTTGTATGAGATCTCTGACCTCTAGTTATTCCTAGGGCTACTTCAAGAAGTAAATGTGGCTGTGTGAACCAGCAAGCACAGCTTGGCCTCTCAGATCCCATTTGGGAGTTTTCTTCAAGTGCCACTGCATCTGATGGCTACGCCCATTCACTGTTAGTCACAGGTCAGAGGGCTTTCTGGAGGTTGAGGCCTGTGCTTCTGAGCCTAGGGCTTTCTGGTAGTTATGTTGCAACTGCTGAGACCTTGCTGGGGTGATCAATCGACAGCGAAGCCACAGCAAAAGAATGTGAGGTATCCTGATTCTTGTAGTTGCCAACAAGCGGGTGACGCCCTATCCCAGGGAGCCACTTCTCCATTCACAAACAGGAGCACAGCTGACTGCTTGGGTGACTGGAGTCTGGATGAAGTCCCAGGTACCTGACAAGATTCACCCAAGATTAGTAGACGTGGCAGTGGCAGGCAGGGTGGGGGAAGAGGGCAAGCCTCCAGCAAGCATGCTCATGACAATGGTCACATTTGAAAGGAGGGCATAGGGATGACAAAACTGAATATGATCCTGAGAGTGAGTGGTCTCAAGGTCTGAGACTGCTTGAGCAACCGCAGAGCCAGGTACCGTCACTAGAAAGTGCCAGCTGCGGCTCTTCCGTGTTGAACATGCCCAGGCTGCTCTACAATGGGGCCATGGGTTAATCTCGGAATCTCAGGCAGAAGCATCAAAACCTTAAAAAGTGCGTTGTTAGGAAACAAGATGCTGGAGCGCACACCCCACACTTCCCGGCTTTGAGACTCTGAAACTAATTATCTCTCTACAGTGGCTTCTCCATCCATGAGAGATGGCCTCAAACTACCTCCAAAAGCTTCAAGAATCAGAGGCTCTTGGGTGTGTCTGATCGGGGACACTCGATACTCCCCAAGGAAGACCAATGTCATTACCGTCCTGAATAACAATGACCACTGATGCTAATATGCTTGATAGTTTAAAAATGAGATAAAGTTTTTGTCCCCTAAACAGCTTGTGTTAGGATAAGGAAAATTCCAGAAGGTTGTAAGTTTATTATTCACTAAGCTTTTATTGCGTACCTGAAACTATACAGAACATCTAACTTTACTTTCTTGTTCTTTGTGAGGGTCTTACTGTACCACTCAGACTAGCAGTGACCTGCTAAACCTCCTGCCTCAGCCTCTGCACATGATGAGACTACAGGTATGTCCCACTATACACAATGTGTGATATTTTCCTTTTAAAACTAGCAAAAGTCTTCAATACTAATAGTGATTATAGCCTGGTTACTCCCAGGGGACTCAAAGGTTAAGCAGCTTCCAACATCTCAGGCTGGAGGGGTGGGGAGAGTCAAACTGCGCTGCCTCCCACACCCTGTTCCCCGGAGTGGAAAGTCCTCCATCTCCACTACCAGAGGTCTGAGACGGTGAGCTGGGTGGGGCAGATGGAGATCTGGCACAGAGGCTCTGCCATTATTATTGAGCTGCTTAAGATGTCCCTTCCTTACCAGCCTTTTCATTGGGTCTAAAATCATTGAAGGTGGTGAGCCCCACAAATGGCCATTGGAGGCAATGGGGTGGCATTCCCAAGCACTAAGTACATAGGTTCCTGCTCTTATAATATTTGTGTTGTTGGAGTGCAGAAAGAGTACTAGGGAGACTGAATGCCAGTCCTGGCACTTTCTGGGCAAGCTCTACTATTGTGCTACACTCCAGCCAGCTCAGGATCTTTAGAGACGATAGAAGCCATGTGCTTTAAATGCCCATGTGCCAGGCAATGTGAGATTAAAAAAAAAAAAAGTTTAATTGTATCTTTATTAATGTTTAAAGCTATTGCACTGATCCCCCTCTCCTGTCCCCTCTCTCTGGGTCACTTCCTTCTCCCAAATAGCCTCACTTCTGCTCTGAGGTCATGTTCTCTCACACAGCCTCCACTGTGCAGAATCCTGAAATCCTACAACATTCCCGTTAACCCACAACATTCAAGACTTTGCTCAGGTTCCAAATGGAATCTGAGGACCATAAGGGGTACAGCCTGCTCAAGACGAGAATGAGATGCTGACCTAGGGTTTGAATCCTGGTCTCTCAGAGTTGTGTGGAACTGAATGAGAGTGCAGAGCAGCCTGAGGTGGGTCTAATAAGGGACAGTGAGCAGAGCCCTTGGGAGTAATTCTAGTGGCACAGCAGGTTGGCCTTTAAAGCCAGGGAAAGATGCTAAACTCAACACGTGCCCAGAGGATACAGTAATAAGAATACAGTGTGTTGGAAGCTTTCAACTGGGGTATCAATTAGGAAACAGGTTGGGGACAGATGGGAAAGGAATTGCAATGGCCAGGGTGCTTCTGATCACAGCAGTTGTTCCTATAGCTCTGGGATACAGGGATGGGACACAGGACCTGTCCAACTGTTTTCTTTTCCTGAGGCCCAGAGAAAAAGAAACTGTGTTGTAAGCAAACTTACTAGCCAGGAGGAGCATCTATGCTAAGACCCTCTTAGCGTGCAGTCAAACTTGACACATAGTTTCAGACTTCCTTGTTACCACACAATCTGTACTGGGTGGGGGAAGTCCAATGGAGTCCCCTGCTCTGACACCCATCGCTTAGGACATAATCTTCTTTTCAAAACAGTACCATTTACTGGTGGTGGTGTGACATTTCCATAACTCCAGCTTTTGGGGACCTATAGCAGGAGAATCATGAGTTTAAGGGTACACAATGAGACTCTGTCTAAAAAAAAACAAGCCACAGCTGGGCAGTGGTAGCCACACCTTTGATCCCAGCACCACTGGGGAGGCAGAGGCAGGCAGATTTCTGTGAGTTTGAGGTCAGCCTGGTCTACAAAGTGAGTTCCAAAAACAAAACAAAACAGCAACAAGCAAATCCCCAGAAAATGAATAAATAAATAAACAGAAGGACGGCAGCTGGGTGTATTGCTACATGCCTGGACTCAGCTACTCAGAAGCCTGAGGGGGAAAGATTGAGACCAGTCAGGGCCATACAATCATCAGATTCTATCTCAGAAAAACAAAGCAGAAACCAATAGCACTATCCCATTAAGTTTAAGAAGGCTCTCCAAAAAGATAAGCTTAAGGAATAACTCAAAAACAGTAAGACACTGCTTCTTATCAATCTCTGACAATGCCTGGTGCTGATGTAGTCATAACTTGGGCCAGTTTGAACAGTTACTTGTCTAAAAAGCACAGCCTTTTGGGAAAAGGTCTGTAAAGATCTAAAACATTCCACCTATGGGCTGCTGTGAGCTAGATCAATGGCTGAAGGAGCTTGAGTTTCATCCCTGGAACTCAAATAAAGGCAGAAAGAGAGAACTGACTCAATAATGTTGTCTTCTGACTGCCACACACACACATACACACACACACACACATGCCCACATATACACATCATGTGCATACATGTAAAAGAGTAAAAACATTAATTTTAAAATTGCAGCCATCTATCCTATGACCATACTTGGCCTAGTGTGCAAAAATGTACTGGAGACAATGTTTTTTGTAAATGTTTGTGATTGTGAAAAGCTAAGGGTCACCACGAGCCTCTGTCACACACAAGATCAAAGAAATACAGATCTCACCACTCTGACCTGAAGACTGTGGAAACCGTAAGAAGTGAGAAGTTGTCTTAGTAAAAACCCTGTATGCTTGCAATCACATAGAGAAATCTGGGAATATACACATGATAGGTTCTCTCAGGAGCTGTGGACAGTGGGTGGAGGAGCCCATTTGAACTCTAGCTCTTCTGTGTTGCTTAAGTGTCTTTCTTCCCTTCCTTACTTGTTTCTTAGTTTATTTATCTTGAACTGTGAGTCCTTACTACTTTCTAGGATTAGAAATAATGTTAGCATATAAATAAGGGCCTTCAGGATGGCTCAGTGGGTATAGGAGCTTGTCACCAAGCCTGAGGACCTGAATTCAATCCCTGGAACCCATATGATGGGAAGACAGAACCGACTCCCACAAGTTCTCCTTTCATCAACACACACTTACTGCGGCTCATGCTCCCACATATACCCCCAAATGCATACGTGTAAATAATCTATAGCAAAAATAAAGACATAATGCTAACAGCTCACAGATGTGGACTTGAATTTCAGAGTATACTAGAAATAAGCAAAATAAACATATCTTGTTTACTAACAAGACCTAATTTTTTTCCAGTGTCTGTTTTGTTACAGGTCTCCTGTAGTCCAGGCTGGCCTGAGACTTACTATATAGATGAGGACAACTGCTTCCACCTCCCACATGCTGGAACTACAACTGAACACCACCATACCTAATACCTATGTTTTTATTACTATAGCTATGATCTAATACCAGTGGGCCTTCCTGGTCTGTGTCTGATTTTATGGCTTAGCCTGTCTTCACTGGTCCTGTATACTTGGCACCTACCATGTGTCAGACATTGAACCCAAAGGACCAATGCTTCCCAATGTCCTCTATACTAGAGGGGCATTTAACTTAGCCCACAAGTAGGCCAAAAGGACTAGACTTGGGGCCTACAGAAAACTGTGCTGTTCAATAACTGACTCCAGGACATTTTTCATGTACATGCCAATGCTAGGGACCAAGCACTGACAGAACAATACCCTCTCTGGGAAAGCTCACATAAGATCTCGGCCATGGAAAACATGCTGGGACTATGCTGGATGGCTCACTGGGCCAAGGTTTGGTAAGGCCAGATAGGGGAGCGGAAGTACTCCCAAGTCTGTGGTATCTGAGTGAAGTGGTGTCTGCCAACCTCCAGGGTAGTGGCTGACTTGGGAAGGGAAGGCTTTATCAGGAGTGACATGGGATTGTGCTTTAGGAAGGACCTCCCTGGCAAGAGTATGGAGACCAAAGGCCCCAGAGTTGCACCAGGGCTGAGCACAGAGGCTGGAAACAGCTCTGAGCATCATTCCTGTGGTTACTGACTGGGGCGCTAGCACCTCAAAAAATTGAGAACTCCAGGTGGGGAGGTGAGAGGCAGCTAGTGCAGGACAAAGGCATGGTTGGCCTTTAGCAAGAGCACATCTGCCTCCCTGGTCCATCATCTCTCACTGGCCCTGAGATTTCATTTTCCTCCCAGCTCACCTGCTTGCCCGCCCTCCTCTCCTGGTTCTTCTCCCTCTGAGCCTTTGATGTTGGAGGTTCCAGGACTCAGGGGCCTTTGCATCTTAATGCTCCTCCCTGCCTTGGGGCTTCAGCCATTTCAAGGCTTTGAATTCTGCCCTCAGGATGACCATGCCCAGAGGTCAATTTTTGGTCCAGATATCCCCCTGGACTCCAGTCTAATACCCATCTGCATGACTCATGTACTCAGAAGGAAAATGAACTTTAAACTGAATATATCCTAAACAGGACCCTTGCCCACTTATAAACTTCTATGTCTGCTGACCTTCCTCACCGTCTCAGGGGACAGCAGCCATTCTATCCAGCGGCTCAGCTGAAAACCCCTGGTCATTCTTAACAAGAATGACTTTTTTGTTGTTGTCAAAGTTTCACTTTGGGACTGACCTGAAACTGGAAAACCTCCTGCCTCAACTCCTGGGATTGTAAGCACACTATCTATTGGAGACACTCTTAACTTTTTTTTTTTTTTAAGATTTATTTATTTCATGTATATGAGTACACTATCACTGTCTTCAGAAGAGGGCATTGGATCCCATTACAGATGGTTGCGAGCCACCATGTGGTTTGCTGGGAATTGAACTCAGGACCTCTGGAAGAGCAGTCAGTTCTCTTAACCACTGAGCCATCTCTCCAGTCCTTGGAGACACTCTTTAACTTGCTCTTTGGGTCTCAGAGAATCCTGTTAGTTTGAACACAAGACATCTAGAATTGAAACCCTTCTCAGTGTTCCATCATCCCAGGTCATGCTTCTGGTTACTATTTATCTTTTGCTTGTATTTTTGAAATTGCCTTCTACTGCTTCCCTACCATTCAGTGGCCTTATTTTAAAACACAAGTGAAGTCTGTCTATGCCCTATCCCCAAGCCCTTCAAAGCTTCCTCACTTAAGGCCTTACAGAAACCTGAGGGGCTCTACAGTTTGCACCCCTGCCCAGTTACTCTCTGGCCACACTCTCCCAGCTCTGCAGTGGACACACTGCTGTCCCCTCTATCCTGGTCCATGGCTGTGCCTTCACCCTCATGAAGTATGTTGGATGCCCACCCCTCATCATCTTCATCTTTAAGCCCAGAGAGTTCCACTCTACTTTCCCCATCCACCTGCAGAGATTGCCATCTCTCGGCACACCAAAGGAGTTATCGTGACTCCCAAACTAGGATGCTCTAGGAAACAGGAAAATTTGCCTGCTCTTGTCTCTGCTTTGTCCTCGGTGTCTAGAACCCTATCTGCACTGTAGTAGGTCTGGGGCTGAGGTTAAAGAAACCGACCCATTGGAGGAAAAAAAAAAAAAAAAAAAAAAAAAAAAAGATAAAAAAGGGCGAAGGATATGAGAGGAAGAGGTGGAAACTAATCTGGAGCTGGCCAAACAGAAAGACCACACAGGTGGTAGCTAGTTGAGGACGCTAAAGCCCAAATGCAGCTCTGAGCAGATAAAGAGCCAAACAAGTACACATGCCCTCAGGAGGCTGGCAGGGACCCCTGGAGCTTGGAAAGGTGGCTTAGATTGACGCTCTTGACACTTGGTAGGTGCCCAATAAACAGGGACCGCCGGCCGGGGAAAGATGGGATATTAAGGGGCTGGGCAGATTTGCGACTGTCACACAGTGGACACTGAGAGATGAACCAGAAGGAAACCTCCAAACCTGCACAGCTGCAAAGAAATTCCCTAAGTATTTCCCAGGCAGAGGCCTTGGGGCCGGGGAACTGACCGCGAGCGAGAACTGGAAGGTGAGACGCGCCCACGCGGGTGCGCGTCGAAGCCTCTCGGCGCCGGCGGCACTACCGGCCGGCGCCACCGGGACCAGCCGCGCGCAAGCTCCCCAGCGCCGCCGAGCACCGCCGAGCACCGCGTGGCCCCCGCCCTCCGGTCCGGCCCTCAGGCTCCTCCCCTGACCTCCATCTCACCAATCAGGAGGAGCTCTCCGCCTCCCAGTTCCAGAAGCCCCGCCCTGGACCGGCGCGCCGCCAGCCAATGGGAGGCCGAGCCCAGCGCCCAGTGCGCGCAGCCCGCGCCGAGCCGGCTCAGAGCGAGAAAAGCGAACCCAACCCGTCGGGGCCGCCGCTCCGGACCCACCGCCTGCCGCCGCGCGCCGCCCGCCGCCGCCTCCTCCCCCCGGATCGGGTGTACTGTCCCAACCCGAAAGTCCAGTTCTGCGGCCCGGCAGCGGCGAGCGAGCGCGATGACACAGGAGTACGACAAGTGAGTGAGGCGCGGGCGCAAGTCCGGCCAGGGCCCGGGGGCCACCGCACCTGCCGCCGTGCGGCGAGGGCTCCGGGAGCTGCGAGGCCGGGCTGGGCGGGGCGAGGCGCGGGGGGACACCCGGCCTGCTGTCGGAGGGCTCCCGGACCCCGCGTTCATGGACCGGTGGGGACGGGTGGACCCTGGGCAGCCTGCTGTCACCTGCGGAGCTGCCCGGAGCGAGAGATCTAGGGGAAGGTTGAAGTGTCCGCTGCCCGCGCGTTTTCTTCGCTGCGGCTGCTGTGTGAGAAATCTGCTGTGGGTGTTCTTGGGCCCTTGCATCACCGACGGTAATTACAGAAGACTATTTTTGCCGTTTGGGAATATCAAAAGGAAGAAACTGCAAGCAGGGTGATAAAGCTAGAGACGAATCGGGATTGCTTTTTGGAGTTTGGGACATAAGAAAGTAGCGAGAAATGTTCAGTGATTATGTAAGATGTGATCCGACGTTGGCAGGACTTGGGGGGGGGGGCGGGGGAGTTCTCGACTTTACTCGCAACTTTTCTATAAATATGAAGATGTTCCGAAAGATAGTCTATCTTATCTCGGCTCAGTAAATCTGGAGCGGAGAAATGGTTTCCTAGTTAGCTTGTTAAGGGTGGATTTTTCTCATGCATGTTTTCTGAAGGAGGTTAGCTGAGTGTGGACTCAGCAAGAGATTAATCTTGTCTTGTAGAAAATGAAGTTCAGTTAGTCCTCGGCTCTCCTTTTAGAATCCTGACCCATAACTCTTGAAGGTCTGAGGCTCATTTGAAAACACCCATCAACCTTCAGGGCCGGAGCAACAACTTGCTGGTCTTGAAGAAGTGGGGTGCAATTGTTCATGTGTTTATTTCTTTACTTACTGACTAGGCAAAAGTCCCAGCGCCAGCTTCTTGGCTTTAGGCATACTTTGGAAATATAAAATGCCTTCAGGGTAATTGCAGACATAAAGCCACTTGGAAAATATTTATTTTCTGATGCTTGTACCAATGTTGGATGGGATGGGAGAAGGGAAGCTTGAAAAACTAGCATTACAACTGTTGAATGAGCCAACTGCTGTCAGTCTTCTGGAAGTGGCTATTAGACTATTAATAATAGCTCAGCAGTACACCAGGGACTCTCACCCGGGAACTACCATCTCTCTGTCGGCCTCAGGACCCAAAGGCTTGCAGGAATGTCAGTTTGTGTATTTCTTTCTTTGGACAAAACTTGAGATTTGTAAAGATAAGCCTTCTTGATTTTTTTATATTTCAAAATAATAAGCTGCCTCCAGATGTAAACCATTAGATTTGTCTTTTTTCCTCCCCTTTTCAAAGATGTCTTTTTTTTTTTTTTCTTCTTCTTCTAAGTCTATATCTGTTTTTGAAGGATTTGGGTGACTGCCAAGTCCTAACCTTTGTTGATTACTTGAGAAGATAATCAGACTTTCTCCACTCACTTTTAGAAAAGGTAGGTCACCTCTAGGCCATTTACATATTTCATTCGTGTGTTGCAATGAGAACTGGGCCTGGGCAGCCATCATTCAGATAAGTTCCAGACACCTCCTTTCTTGTTCCCTCACACACGAAAAAGTACTGCCTCGTCTTGCTAAAGTCAATGTTCCGTTTTTTCTTTCTATTGACTTATTAAATAGTACCAGCTGAACAGTTGTTGAGACTGTTGACATTTCCAGTTTTTGGAATCAGTAGTGTTTGCTTGGATCATTTAAATTAAATCTCCTGTAAAGCACCACTAAAATCACCATTCATTTTCTGCATTTTTCCCACAAACTGCACTGTTAACATGAAATAGTCCTTGCCTGGTGTGAAAAACTAATAAAGATTTTATTTATTTGGGGGGAAGGGAGCACTAGGGATTAAGCCCAGAAAGCCCCTAACCCGGAGCAGAGAAGTCACATGCACTGTACTTTAGCTATGCCATTTAACTCTAAAACCTAGTAAAGGCTTTTTTTTTTTTTTTTAACATTTTATTTATTTTATTTTATGAGTTTGTGTTGGCACTCCCCTCACCTCCCAACATATTCTCTCTCTCTCTCTCTCTCTCTCTCTCTCTCTCTCACACACACACACACACACACACACAGAGAGAGAGAGAGAGAGAGAGAGAGAGAGAGAGAGAGAAAGAGAGAGAGAAAGAGAGAGAGAGAGAGAACAACTCGTAACAAGTCATTTCTATCTACTATGTGGGTTTTAGAAGTTTAACTCAAACACCTTTATCAGCTGACCATCTTACCGGCCAATGAAGATTTTTAAGTGATTAATTGGCTGCTTGAGTGTATGTGTGTGTGTGTGTGTGTGTGTGTGTGTGTGTCTGTGTGTCTGTAAAAGTCAGAGGACAGTTTGAAGGAATCTGTTCTCTTCTTCCACTGTTTAGGTCCCAGGATGGACCTTCAGGCCATCAGACTCATGAGCAAATGCCTTTCCCCCTTGAGCCGTCTTCCCCACGCCCGTGTAAAGATTTTAAAATCCTAACTGTACACTATTTTTTTAAAGGCTGGTTTTCCTTCTGTGCCTTCATTTGTTGTAGGCTAAGTGTTTATCTCTAAGATGAGCAGTTCACTCCCATGCTAAAAGATTATGCTGCTTTATTGATTTATAGTCCCCTTTGGCTACATTCCAGGCGCCTTCTGTGGTAACAGTAGAGTCTTCTAACTTTCTCATATACCCTGAAGGATTAAGTGAAACGTCCCTTTTGCTTTCCGTCTCTTCTTCTTGCCCGTTTCTCGGAAGGCGCTGTTTAAAGTCCTGGCATTCGCAGTGGAAGGGGAAGTAACATGTAACAGTGAGTGTGACTGAACAGTATCCATGCCTCGCTGTATCCCCATGTGTACTGTTGGAACATACTCAGATAGCCCTGTATCTTCCTGGGGCCAGCTTTGGATTTTGACAAGTAGTATCATCTCAGCGTCTCTGAGGGGGGTCCTTAGTTCTGCCTTGCCTTCTGAGCATGTCGTCGTCTGACTGCTAAGGCTACTGATGTAGCTAACATGAGATAAGGTCATTTAAAATACACCTTTAGACACTGTTTTGTAAACCAAGTCTGAATTTTTCCGAACATTTTTTTATTTATTTCAAAATGATCTTTAAGAGGCGTGTGAACATCAATTTCACTTCCTTTCTTGAGTTTCCTTCAGACAGACTTTCAGAAGCTGCTGGTATTTAATTGACTGCAATGCAGGAGACAGGACCCAGTGTTCTGCCCATGCTGAGCAGTGGCTCTGCCGCTGGGCTGCCTCCCACTTGTAATTATACCCTGGCACGGGGCTGTGTGTCCTATTTTAGAGGAATGTCAAAGAACTATTTGTTCAGTTTTGTTTTGTTTTTTTTTTTTTTTTTTTTTAAACAGCTTGGAAGCTATCTTGCTGTAGGAAGTATGGATTTAACTTTTGAATTTCTTCCTCTGAAGCAAAAGGCCAGTGCTGGTTCTTCAGAATGAAGCCGTTTACCCCCAGCGACGCTCCTACACCAGCGAGGACGAAGCCTGGAAGTCGTTCCTGGAAAACCCTCTCACTGCGGCAACCAAAGCGATGATGAGCATCAACGGAGACGAGGACAGCGCAGCGGCGCTGGGGCTGCTCTACGACTACTACAAGGTAGGCTGCGGGCCTTTCCAGCCGCGAACGAACGCCCTGCTCAGACGCCCCTGATTCAGCAGCCTATAAAACAGTCATTTGTTGGTGGACTGTCAGGCTGCTTGCTTCTCTAGTGACTATAAATAGTTTAATGAGTCCTCCGGCTTTTGGTGGTTCAAAGCCGAGCATCTACGATCATAGAATCAAAGGGTGGTTTGTAAGCAGCTGCTCTGGCCCTCGCTGAAGGAGACGCTGCTAATAAAAGAAGGCAGTCGCCTGTCTTCCTCCGGTTTGAATATTTTAACAAACCTGGTTCCTGGTGCCATGGAAAGGGGTTGTTGCTGACTGACCTGTGCTGTCCCCTTCTGGATAGTCAGGGTGACTGCTTTTTCTGTAGCTGCTCTTATGAAGCCTTGGGAGCTGGTGGGGGAAGTGCACACTTTTACAATTCTAGGACCTGGTTCTAAGATCAGAATACATTGTCTTGCCCATTTCTAGACAGTTGAATTAGTCTTAACTCTCTCGTGTACTATGTATGGGTTTTTCCTACCATTCTGCCTCATGGTTCTTAATGGAATTCTAATAATTGAGCTGCCACTCACTGGTGACCTGTGTCAATCTGGACACAAGACATAAGGCCAGCCTGCGTGTCACTTTTGACTCTCAGGCCCAGCAGCTCGGATGCATTCAGTTAGGGTTTCAGCCCCAGTCCATCTCCAGTCACAGACTGGTGCTGGGGAGTGGCCTGTGTTTGCTTTCTCCTTGGCGTTGTCCAGCAGCAGATGCCCAGGGATGGCCATTTGAGTTGGTTGGTCGTAGGCATCAGTTGTTATTACTTAATAATTAGCAATGCTTTGAAAACAGATTGCTAATCAATCAAACAGTACTTAGTGTTATCTTTTTTTTTTTAAAAAAGATCTATGTCATTTTAGTTATGTGTATGCATATGAGGATGTATGGGCAAGTTTCTATACAGGAGTGCAGGTGCCCTTAGAGACTAGAAGAGGGAGTTGGATCCCCTGGACTGGAATTAGAGGTGATTGTGAGCTGCCTGCTGTGAGTGTTGGGTCCCAAACTCCTGTGCAAGGGCAATGTGTCCTCTTAACCCCCGAGCCCTCTCTCAAGCCCCTTTATTTTGTTGTTAATGGTGAAATATGGAGAAATTCTTACAGGGCCAAGCACCGCACACATCTCAGCAACATGTGTGCGCCTGTTTGGACCATGTCTCAAGTGGGTTAATGTCACAAGTGTACCCAGTGGCGTTTGTCAGCTAGTTCTGAGGCAGAGAGGAGTCAGATGAGGAGTGGAATGGAACTGGAGAGATGGTTCAGCGGTTAGGAGCACCAACTGCTGTTTCAGAGGAATCCAGTTCAGTTCCCAGCACCCACGTGGAGGCCCACAGCCACCTCTAACTCCAGTTCCAGGGCATCCGATGTGCTCTTCTGACCCTGGACACCATTCACTGATGTGGTATACAGACGTAGGTACAGGCCAAACATTCATACACACACACAAAATGAAATACGTATCTTACAGTTTTAAAGAAGAAAGACATCTTCACTTCCACTATAAAGTAAGTTTGTGATACTGTGAGTCTATTCGGCAGTTTCTCTTCACCAATTGCTGTGGTGACGGGACTGTTAGCTCCTTAGGGGCAGACGCTGCCCAGTGCTCAGCAGATAGTCAGGAGATGAGTGAACCAGTGAGCCTCCTGAGAAATAAGAGGTTGCTCCTTCAGGTGAAGGCTTCTCACCTGGATAAGGACTGAGTCCCTCTCACTGGTGTTAACGCTTTAGGTTCCCAGGGAGCGCCGGTCATCCGCTGTAAAGCCTGAGGGAGAACACCCAGAACCAGAGCACAGCAAAAGGTAAGTGCTTCGTAGGGCAGCACAGCAGACAGGGGGGGATACACTGGATACAAGTGAAGAGGCAGGAGCTGCCACACAAACCCGGGAAGGGCCTGATGGATGAGACTGTAGAGTAACCTGTCATCTCAGGGTCAGATTCTGTTGCTGATTTGCCTCTGTTACTCTGAGACGTTATCTGTTTATTTGGACTGTGTCCCCCTTCCTAAACAACATATAAACATCAACCTCTACTGTCTGGAGGGAGGTTTTAATACAAACATGAAGTGTTTGCTCATCTGTGTTGAGACCCTCTAACAGGAGATGAGACAGGGGGATGTATCTTAAAAAAAAAAACAAAAACTGAGTGTGGCGGCACTTGCCTATAACCCCAGCATCTGGGAGGCAGAGACAGGAGGCTCAGGAGTTCTAGCCTGGGCTCTTGGGAGAGCCTATCGCAGACAAAGCAAGGCTTGGCATGCAGCTTGATGGTGGAGCAGTTGCCCGTGCGAGGCAAGGTGCTAGGTTTAATCCCAGATCTGCAAAAAAGAGAAGTTAAGTACCAATGGCTCTTGAATGATTGTTGGAGTAAAAACTCAATGAATTAATGTCTGAACTCCTCTTGAAGGAGTCTTTTAAATATTTGGTTAAGACTTTGCTAAATTAACTAAGACTCAACTGTATGGCTGTGAGACATTTTTAAAAGACACATTTTACACTTATTTTGTGTGCGTAAGCCTGTTTGTACATACCAAGGTGCACATACTATAGTCAGAGAATAGCTTATGGGAGGGCCCCTCTTGCCACTGATTGGCTGCCAGGCATTGAGCTCCAGTCATCAGTCTTGGGGCAAGCACCTTTACCCATTGAACCATCTTGCTAGCCCTAAAAACAGCTTTTAAATTGACCCATGTTCTATTAATAATGAAGAATAAAACAGCCAGGCATGGTAGCATATACCTGTAATCCTAGAGAGTCAGAGCAGGAGTTCAAGGCCAGCCTGAGCTGTGTAGCTAGATTCTGTCTTGGGGTTGGGGAGAACAACAGAAATTGACTTAAGGAATGAGTGACAGTTCATATTCCACACTCCTGACAATTATTTCTTTACTGTGGTTGTGGTCAGTTGCAGATAGATTTTAGAAGTAAACATTTATTCCACATAATTTGTTTCATAAATATTTTCCACATTGCTATTTAAATCTTAATAGTTATTTTTGGCCACTGGCTTCCTTATAGGTTTTATCTATTTCTTATATCTATTTACTTTTTATTATGAATCTTTTCAAGCTTTTCAAGCACAGCAACAGGAGAAATGGTAGACACCAGGCTCAACAGCTATAATGTTGAAATTTTTCTCTCTTTCTTAACAGTCAAATTAATTTGTTTTATTTTATGTCCTTTTGCTGGGGTGTCCTGAAAAATGTACTTATTTTTGCAGCCATTTCTAGTCTTTTGCATTGACAAAGCCACAGTAAAACCTTTTATTCTCTGTCCCAAGTTGTCCTGGTTGGCCTGGAGCTTTGAGTCCTCCTGCCTCAGCTTCCTGACATTTTCTTTAGGATCAGTCCTCAGGAGTGGATTTACAGTTCAGGGTTTGAATAAGTTTTGCTGATCTTGAGATGTGTAAAATCCCCATTGTTTTGTTCCTTTATATTCCTTCGGTTTGTAACATTTCAGGGGACTTTAAAAACACAGTCATAGACCAGAGAAGCTTGGTGACAGAGCATTTGCTAAGCATGGACAGGGCTCTGCATTCCACCTCCAGAATCAGGAAAAAAGGCAAAACAAACACATTTTTAAAAAGCCACCACATTTGGGGCTGGGGAGACAGCGTGGCAGGTAAAGGCCATGCTGGCTGGGTTCTTTCTGTGAGACCCAGCTAATGGAAGAAGGATAATACTCTCCACAGACGACTTCTGACCTCAGTGGGCTGCCACATACATCACACTTGTGCACATGCACATATAAGTACACAACCATGTACACACATATACACGTAAACATACACAAAATAATATTTTTTAAAACTAAACATTCATATTACCCAAATATTAAACCACAATCAATTTTATATAAAACATCTATTGATAAAGTATGATGATGAGTTTTCCTTGGAAAGGACAGTCTCAATATTAGAAAGTGATGCTCAGTAAGGCTTACTTGTGAGCATCTGTGTACCAGGTGTTGTTCCCCGAATCCATCCTCAGCACCCATCTGAGAGGACAGACACCTACTGCACTGGTTAGTTTTTGTCAGCTGGACACAAACCTAGACAAAAACCTAGGCAGAGGGAAACTCAATGAGGAATTGCTTCCAGCAGATTGGCCTATGGGCATGTTTCTGGGGCAGGCGCTTTGCTGATAGTTGCTTGATGTAGCAGGGCTCAGCCCACTGTGGGTGGCGCCATCCTTAGGCAGACCTGGGCTTTCTTATAAAGAAAGGTAGCTGGGCAAGAGGAAGCAAGCCAGTAAGCAGTATTCCTCCATGGTTTCCTTGAGTTCCTGCCATGGCTTCCCTTGATGATGGACTGTAACCTGCAGGCCTTTCCTCCTCCAAGTTATTTTTGGTCTTAGTGTTTTTATCACAGCAACAGAGTTGCAAGCTGGGACAAATTGGTTTTACTTTTCATAGATAAGAATGGAGTCCTGAAAAATAGCTTGCTCAAGCCTGACACAAAATTTGAACCTAGGTGATCTTGCTCCAGGATCTGTGATTCTAATCCAACTGATCATTTGTACTTAAAGCTTCAGGTTTATAATAAAATACAAGGATCTGAATGAGGATTGCTGGGGAGAGCACGTACTAGAGGAGAGCTCTGGGTGCCTGCATTTCAGAGCAGTGAAAAGCTTTTGCTTGGGTTTGCTTGACGGATGTCTTCTCACCAGGACTGGGCCCATAACCCATTTTCTATTTAGTTGGCTTCTGTCAAATGTATTGCTACAGTGGGGAGCCCAGATCATCAGCGCGTGTGGTTATCTGTCCTAGAGCTTGTGCTAAGTATGTATAAAGCCCTGGGTTCGGGCCCCAACACCTGCTCCTCCCAGGTCCTTGAAGAACTGTATCATCACGGTTGAAACTACAGTGTCCTTTCTCCTTTCCTGAAGAAACAGCATACCAAATGTGACGGAGCAGCCCCTCATTTCGCCGGAGAAAACAGGTGCAGGTGCTGAAAAACGTGCCCTTCAACATCGTCCTCCCCATAGCAACCAGCTGGCATTGATAAGAGAGGCCATCTGACAGCTCCCGATACAACAGTCACTGTCTCCATAGCAACCATGCTACACACTCCATCAAGACCGAAATCCAGCCGCACGGCTTCGCTGTGGGAATCCCCCCGACAGTGTACCACTCTGAGCCACGCCGAACGGTGGTGGTTTTTGACCGGAGCCTCAGCACGGACCAGTTCAGACTGGCACTCAGCCTCCCAGTGCTCAGCGGAGGACTCCAGACTCCACCTTCTCCGAGACCTTCAAGGAGGGCGTTCAGGAGGTACAAAAGACAAAAACATCTTCCTAAGACAGCGGCATGTTTGTCTAAGTATTGAGTTCCACTTTTTCCTGGTTATGTAAGCTTGAAACTTAGCCCAGAATGTGTGGATCAGGAATAAAAGATTTTTTTTTTTTTTTTTTTAAGAGAAAGGCCTGTAGGTATAATTTGTAAGCTAAACCTACAAATCCAAAAATTATCATCAAGGGCCCATGGGTAATCTTACCAACAGCTGAGTTAACAATTATGGTTTCTGCTAACCATAAGAGATTTGCAGGGGAGAGAGAAAGGGAGCCCGTGTGTAATCTTCCACTGACTCCAGTGCATCCTCACAGGATTTCTTCAGCTTTCATCTTAAGCCCATGCAAGCTTCCGGAAGCTAGCCTAGCGTGACAGCTCTGCCGTGTGCCCGCTGTGGGCTACTCGATGAGTGGCATGATCCAGAACCAGAGGTGGTCCTTGGTACATCCTGTAGACTTTACAATGAGTTCTGCAGAGTTCTCAGGGTCTAGCCATGCACATAGGGGGTTGAAGCAGTACTTACTGCTGCTGCAGGGTCCTTTAGGTCTAGAAACCGACACTGCGCTGGAAAGGGTAGCAGGCTTGCCCAGCCCGGTACAAACTTGACACATGGCCCTTGTATTTGGGCTGCAGATTCTAGACTCCCAACATGTGGATACGGGAAAGATAAGGAAAGAAGAGAGTGCATCTCAGGGACTTAGTGGAGTGTGTGTGTGTGTGTGACGCATGCGCCATATACATGGATATAGATATAGTTATGTGTGTGTATAGTGGCATGAATGGTATATAAAATGAGACATTTACTTTTTATTTTATCTATTATTTTCATTCATTCATTGTTTGTTTATTTATGGGTTTTTTTTTTTTTTGTTGTTGTTGTTTTTTTTTTCGAGACAGGGTTTCTCTGTGTAGCCCTGGCTGTTCTAGAACTCACTCTGTAGACGAGGCTGGCCTAGAACTCAGAGAGATCTCCTGCCTCTGCCTCCTAGTGCTGAGATTAAAGGCGTATGCCACCACTGCCTGGCTGATAGTTACTTTGGTTTTTAATTTTTAAAAATAGATTCAGGATTTTTGTTTTGGAATGAGCCCCGGACTTTATAACCGTGGTGACAGTGCTGTGGCTCACTCCATTGATGTTTCAGGTTTTCTTCCCCTCGGAACTCAGCCTTCGGATGCCGGGCATGAACTCAGAGGACTATGTCTTTGACAGTGTTTCTGGGTAATCGTTGTCTTTTCATTTGACTTTTGGATTCTCAGCATCTGTGGTCATTTCCCTCTATGGTGTATCGGTCCTCACAAATCTGAGGTGGCTTTGACTTGCTTTCACCTTCCTCTGACTCCGCCAGCTGGAGCCTTAGCTTGGGTGCGGGACTTTGGATGCGGTGATTCGGTGTGGGACTCTGGTTTTCGGTTTCCTCAGCTCCTGGTGTTGGTTCCTTTTTCCCTCCCTGGCTCCCTTCTGTGGTGTGAGGGATGGGACCTGAAGGGAGGGATGGGGATTAAGGTAGATGACTGTGGACCCTTCTGCTCCCAAACTATGCAGATAGCTTGACAGAGGTAAATGTAGTGGACAGAGAATTTTATTATCCTTGTTAATGATAAAATAAACAAATGTAACTTTTTTTCTTCTGACTTGGCAACTTGGTTTTAGCTTAGCAAAATTGCACCATACTCTGGAAATACACTTTCTAGGTTCATGAGAAGTACATAAACACCTCAAGATTTTTTTTAAGGTCTAGGTCATTTTTTTCATTTTATGTGTTTAGACTTCCTTTATAAGCATGTCCCAAAGTACAAGAATCACAGACTCACAAACATTAGGATTTGGGATAAAGCTGGCAGGCTTTCTCAATGACATATCAGATAGTAAATATTTTAGGCTCTGTAGCCGCTCTATAGGTTTTTGACTACCCAGCTTTGCTGTCATAATGAAAAGTGGTCCACAGATAAGGCATAAGCAAGTGGTGTGGCTATGTCCTAATAAAACTTTATTTATAAGCATAGGTGTAATGGCCAGGTTCCAGTGTGGGGAGGCTCCGAGTGGCTGTGTAAAGTAGCAGGAAACATAGGCAATTGTGGAGTGCCTGCTTAGAGACAGATTGCAAGGCAGAAGCAACAAGAGAGTGTTGTCAGCTAAATGGCTGAATGCAGGACTCTCAGCCCCGTTTGCAACCTTTACTCCAGAAATTCCAGCAAGCCCCATGAGGTTCCTTCCTCCACCTGCCCAGCTCCTGATATTGTCTGTGTCCCAAGTGTCCAAATATCTACTTGTTAACCTTACATCATAGAACTTCTAATCAATATTTCGTAGCCCACTGAGTTTCCAGTCACTAAGTCCTTGGGTTTAGGATCCTGTTTATCAAGTGAAGGGCGAAGTGCTGCTCCTGACATAGCACAGTCAGCTGGATGTTTGCTGGTGGCCTACTGTCAAAACTGCCACTCTCCCCCCCAACACACACACACCACACCACACCACACGCACAAACACACACACACAATAGCACTTTAGAACTGCACTGAGGTGTCCAGGAAGCTTCCAAAAGACTGGCCTAGACCTGTTGCTTCTTTGTCCTATAGGAACAATTTTGAGTATACCCTAGAAGCCTCAAAGTCACTTCGACAGAAGCAAGGGGACAGCACTATGACATACCTGAACAAAGGCCAGTTCTATCCTGTCACCTTAAAGGAAGTGAGCAGCAATGAAGGGATCCACCACCCATCAGCAAAGTTCGAGTAAGTTCTATACCTGATTCTGTTCTCCAGGAAAGCCTTGTCAGGTGACACTAGGTCCTGATACTTCCAGGCGTTTGTAACTGAATAAAGGCTGGAAAGGGCCGAGCTGTGTGACTTGTTTTTAAGGATTATTTGTACTTTTCTTCCTATGTCTCTTGAGTGTGTGTGCATAGGTACAGATGTCCTTGGAAGCCATTGGACTCCCTGGAACTGGAGTTACAGGCTGTTATAAGAGCCCTGTTTTGTGTGCTGGGAACAGAGCTCAGGTCCTTTGGGAGAGCAGCAAGTGTCTTTAACCACTGGTCAATCTCCCTAGTCCCCCACATCTTGCTTTAAGCCATAACTCTATGATCTAACAACAAGCACCTTTCTCTGAAGCTGTTCACCCCTGGTGTCCTCATGCTGCACCTCGTTCTCGTTCCCAGAGTGTGATCATGGTGGTTTTTGCTGAAGACAAAAGCAGGGAAGACCAGCTAAGACACTGGAAGTACTGGCACTCCCGCCAGCACACGGCCAAACAGAGGTGCATTGACATTGGTGAGTGGCCCAGAAGCCCACTGTCACCCTCACAGGTCCCAGCGCCCAGCTTGCCAAATCCAATTACTTTTGGCAATAATGAACTTCCTGCCGAAAGCATTTGAATTTTGATGCCAGCCACAGATGTGTTCCAGGCAGTGTCCTGTGGCTCTTAGGAATTAGGGCCCTGTCCTCACTTCCTCATGGGCCCGTGCCCAGGCAGTGGCTTGCCATGTGACTCTGCAGCCAGGAACATTAGCCAGCTAGGATAAGAGTGTCCAACTTTCAGCCTACATTTCTTTTTATCCCCTTCACTGCTGTTCTAGGGATGGAACCCAGGACTGCCCACATGGCAGGCAAGCACTCAACCCCAGAGCTCCATCCCCCGCCCAGTCTGCACGTTTTGAGAGGCATAATGTCTTCTTTAGCTCATTACCTGACTTTTATTTAAAGATGATGATAAAGAGATTTCCAAATGGACCAAAAGAAATCACTTCTCAGCTATGCCCCGAGCTAGCCTGCTCATATTGTTAGTCTGTGATAACCCAGTGATGGATGCCCAGAGTACAACTCTATAACACCTCTGTTCCCTTCCGGTTTCCAGTCTCACACGACACCATCATCTACATCCCAGATGGCTGTCCATCTGAGGGCTACTGTTCACCTTTTTAAATTCTCAGGCTCTCTTTTTTTTGTAAGAACAAAAAGAGCTGGATTTGTTGGGACAAGGTCTTTGGGTCTAGCTCAGGCTAGGCTCAAACTTACTGCATAGTCCAGGCTGCCAATGAATTCACAGCAGAAACTTCCTGCTGTGGCCTGCCAATTTCTAGGTTATAAGCTTGTGCCTCCACACCCAGCTTAGAGGAACCGAGTTCTAGTCTTGGTTCCACAGATACGTTTTGGGATGTTGGGGCCATTGGTTTAACTTTTTAGATTTAAACTTCCTAATTTTGACCCAACAATATGGGATTTACTATATCTAAGCTTGCCTCAACCAAAAAAAATAAATAAAAAAAAAATATATATATATATATATATATATATATATATGAAAAGAAAAAGATCTCTGTGATTTTTTTTTCCTCCTTTATTTTCAACTTCTCTCATTCCAACCAAATGGTCATGTAAGTCATCCAGAGAATGATGCAGAGAACTGAGCACTCCTAGGCCTGCTCTGAGCTCACACTGAACGAACCTCGTGACTTTGTTTTCCTTGTCGGTTGCTTCACATAGCTGACTACAAAGAGAGCTTCAACACTATCAGCACCATCGAGGAGATCGCTTACAACGCCATTTCCTTCACCTGGGACATCAACGATGAGGCGAAGGTAGGTCACAACGTCCAGGGTGCGTCTCGTCCCTTCCGGCTGTCTAGAAAACGGGAGGAGCGTCAAGATTTCATAGCTGATGGGTTTTGCAGTTTTACCTTTCTTTCCCTCCTAGACGTCATGAAACTGTCCTGTCAGTTCCCCCCCACCTCGCCCCCTCCAAAGCTGCCTCTTTCTTGCCATCCCTCAACACACGTGTGAACCCTCCAGGCTGAGCTGGCCCCTGGCAGGGCCCCCTCCTGTCTGACCCCCAGTCTCACTCAGGCCCCCGTTCATCTGGCTTTCCTTCCTCATCTACACAGTAGCGTCTGCACCTCCCCTCCCTCCTGCACGGGTGATTGGTCCTCCAGCCAGGCACGGCTCCTGCACGGGGGCTAAAGCCACGTTGCCAGCTGTTACCAAACAGCAGGGACATACAAACAGCATTCTTCTGCCTCATGCAGTGCACAGTTGCCTCAGATTCAGAGTCACTTGGATGGTTGTCTGGGACTTTCCAACCCCTGTAGGGACAAGCAAGCATGTTCTTAAGTTACGTCTCTCTTCCCACCTGTGCACCCATGGTCTCTCTATTCTCTTCATTAAAATTTTAGAGTTTTGACAGTCGGTGGTGGCCATACCTTTAATCCCAGCTCGCAGGAGGCAGAGGCAGGGGGACCACTGTGAGTTCCAAGCCAGCCTCCTCTACTTAGAGAGTTCCAGGTCAGCCAGAACTACATAGTGGGTACCTGTCTCAAAAAAAAAGGCGGGGGGGGGGAGGAGAGAAGACAGAGAGAGAGAGAGAGAGAGAGAGAGAGAGAGAGAGAGAGATATGAAGTTTGTTCTGTCTCTCCTGTGCCATGGTGGTTGGTTATATATAAGGCACAGGCACACGCTTCCACTACAGGAGACAGTCTACAGGAAGCTCTGGTGCTGTGACAGCTCTCCTGCCAGCTCACAGCAGCTGCTCCATCCAGAGCTGGGTACTGGGTTAACTTTAGTCGGGGCTGCTGCAGGAAGCAAGCAGGCCACTTCTTGAATGTTTGTCTCAGTTATGTGGGAATCTAAAACTGCAGTAGGATTTAGCGCAGGACTTCTAAGAAGCCCTGTAAGAGGAGATGGCCGTGCTCACTGGGTGCTTCTGGTCTCAGGCTCCTGAGAAGTGCTTCCTGTTTCACACTGGGAAACGTGGAGTGAAGCAGTTAGCTACTGGTAAAGCGCTAAGCTCTCTGTTCTGACTTTCGTGAGACCTAGGCCATCTAGATCAGTTTTGGTTTTTGTGCTTTTCATTTGGTTTAGTTGGTTGTGAGTTTTTTTGTTGTTTTTTGTTTTTGTTTTTGTTTTGCACCTTTACTACCACTGTGAAAGCAAAAGGCTGATGGGCCAGTTCTGCTGTCTGTTGGGTGTGGCCAGGATTAATAAGCACTTGTCAGAGCCTGGGAGCTCTTGGCTGGAAGGACCTGCATATGGGTAGGGTGCTTTGTTTGCATGATGTGTCACTCTCGAGGGTGGGAGTAACAGGGCTGAGAAAACATGGACAGTGGGCTGTGTGCTGGAGACTGACAGGTACTTACTCCAGAGACAAGTACTCCCTGAGAAAAGTCTTCGGTCTACTTAAAACAGGGAGGCAGAGCTAGCGCCCTCCTGTACCCAATCCAGAGCCTGCCCTCAGCCCTTTCCTACTCCCTGGACATGGTGGTGCGCCATTTCTTAATGAAGTTGCTCCCTTTTGAAGCTGACACCAGACATCAGTTTCAACATGTGTTGGAATCCAGCAAGCAGATTCTTAGCTTTCCTCAGCCAAGTCTATGCCTCTGTTTTCAAACTTAAAGTAATTAATGCCTCAAGGTAACTAGAGTGAGTAGGTGTTCGTGCAGAATCCTGTACAGTCGGGTGTTTTGTTTACTTACTTATTTTATGCAAGCATCTACCTACTTAAGTGGCTTTCTTTCTTGTTCTCACTTCGTTTTTAATTAATTCATTGTTTTCTTAGTAGTGCTGAGAATTAAACCCAGTGCTTCATGCTTGCTAGGCAAGCTATACCCTAGCCCAAAATATGTTAATGTCTGATTCTCTCCCACAGACGTCCAGGTTGGTGGACAATGTATGGAATTCTTTTGCTCTGATTTCTAATGGTAATACATACACTCTTTGGCATACCAATATGAGTAAATCCAGAATTCTCACCCAGTATCTTCCTGTGAGTCCTATACATATGTATGTTCCTATACATAGGCATCTGCCTCTCACTTTGATGTCACTGTTTTGAGAACAAACAAAGGCAAATCATGAATGTCTTGGCTCATGGACTACTTGGGAAAACATCTGCTCCAGCCTGGACTCAATTCACAGTGCGCCTCTGTACATGCAGGTCATGGCTGCAAGCAGGAACCTGCTGGAGCCATGGCGGCATCAAGGGGAAAGATGTTCGTTTTTAAAGCAGCAGCAGAAAGAGAAATTACTTTGAAAACGAGGAATGTCTGGGTGTGGTGGTGCATGCCTTTTATCCCAGCATTCAGGAGGCTGAGACAGGTAAACCTTTTGAGTTGAAGCCAGACTGGTTTACATAGCGAGTCCCAGGCCAGCTACAGAGTGAAGACATTCATTGGCAGCTGGGCATCTTTTAAAGACTCGGAAGTCTACAGACACATTACAGTTCAGCCATTGACCTTCCGCTAGGCAGCCGCCCTGGTTTGTACCTGAACACTCGTAGCAGAGCTGGGCTGCTTATGTCAAAAAGGACAAAGCAGCATCTGCGTTGTGGACCTTAAATGGTAGGCAAGGTGCTAAAGTGTAGGATTCATAGGGTAAGATATGAGGGGCCTCTCATCCAGAGAAGAGGACAGGCGGTAAGGCACAGGCGTAGAACAAGGTGGGTATGTGCTCGCCTGCGTGGACAGTCCCCTTGTGCAGGCACCCTTCCTCCCTCTACCCTTCCTTATTCTACCCTGCAGGAGCCAGACTTCATCTAGCTAGCGCTGACGCTACTAGCAAGGCTAGCTGCAGACTTCTAACTCCAGTTCTGGGGTCCAGGCTGTACCACTAGGACTGCGGCTCACATAGGTCATGTGTTAAATGGACTTGTGTAGTAGCCTAAGGTCTTAAATGTAGCATCACCCTGCCGAGGGAGGATGTGTACTTTACACATGAAATGTGGAGGCTAAAGTTTTCAATCAAGGTCTCTCTTCTGCAATAGTTCTAACTGGAGGGAAGAATTGTGGTTCTGCTGGAGCTCCTGGCTTAGATTCTACCCTTATCTGGATTGGCTCATAAACCTTAATTAAGGGTTTACATTTACAGCAACATTGAGATTTGATTAGGAAGCAGGAGACACAGAGTCTAAAAATAAATAGTGGGAAGAGAAGTTAGAGGGAGAACCACACTGTTTGGGTGTCTGTCACAGGCAGTGCTGTGGCAGGGTGCCCTGCCCTGTTCACATTCCACCCAGAACCATACACCATACACCATACAGGTGCTTGACCTTCTCCGGATCCTGTGTGCAGCTTGGTGAAACCAGGCACCCGCGAGACCAGTGCTAGACCCTGAGCTGGATCGCAAGTGCTCCGGGCCGGGTATTACTGTTTAAGCTCTTGTTACCGGTCGGACAGCATTGCAGACTCGCAATTCACTGAAATTACTCTAGAAACACTTTAGCTGCTGAACCAAAAGTTTATATTGGATGATAATCTGCTGCAGAGGAGTAGACATTATAAATCGAAGAGCTACTGCCTGGGAGTTCAGTGGTTCTGGACAGCACCAAAGAAGGTTATGTGGCAGCAGCTGGGGAGTGGCTCTGATGACAACCAGAATGGTAAAGGAGTGGCAGTCAAACGTGGGCCAGGCCCCTTGAGTGGGCCATACCAGAGAAATGCTTGCAGAGAGCCTGGTGTGCTTTGTGTGTTGTGTCTCCTGTGGCTTAAGGCTGCAAGGCCCCTGTGCTCTTCTTGAGTTGCTGTCAGACCTCTAGCAGGGTTAGGGTTAGTCTCCGTGTATGACCAGGCTGCTAGCTGACCAATGGAAACTGCATCTTTCCGCACTGTGATCCTTCTGTGGGTGTGACAGACCAGTCCAACACACTTTGCATCTCTTTCTAGTTTGCTTCCTCCCATTTCTTGGCTTCCATACAGGGCCTTAGGTTGAGGAGATAGGGCAGGGGCAGTCAGAGGCGTGGCATCCCATCCATGCAATAGCTGTAGGTCAGACTATATGCTTTTGCCGCCTGTGATAATCCAGCCACTCGGGGAAGGGACTGAGGAATCTGCACGCTTGTTCGGAATACAAGTTTCTGTCATGGAAAGGCTCACGTTACAAAATAAAGAGGATTAAAACAGTGACGCCTGCTCTGAGGTCTCTTAAGCTTCACCATAAGGGCTCTTGTGTTTAGGTGGAGTGGCATCTTTCCCTTTGTCTCCCTGGCTCAGCAAGAGCCAGTGGAGTTCCTGGGGCGGGGCCGTCAAGGCTGGAGGCTGTAAAAGGGGTGTGTCCACTCTGGTAACTTGAACTTGGGATGTTTTGTTTGTGCTTGTGGGATGCAGAGTTTATGAGTTTAATGGCCATTTTTTTGTGTCTAAGCATAATGTTTGCAATTCATTGTGATAGTGTTTTTTTTTTTTTTTTAAATGTCTTCAGACTGAACACAGTGCTTGCATTTAAAGGGATTCCATTCTAGTGAAGCATCCATCTGGGGTGCCATTAAAATAAGGCGGTGCCATGTTTTGGTTGTATTAAGCTGAGACAGGTTTGGTTTGTTTCACAACTTATTTCCAGTGTGAATGGGAGGGCAGGAGGGAAGAGAGAAATGAGTCAAATATTGTGCTTGTAATTGCAATTAGATGCTAGGGACTTAAAACTAAAGTGCGTGCTAACTGGGCTGCCTAGGACTGGTCAGGACACACTGTTACTTTTAAAACAAAGGCCATGGGCCAGCATGATGGCTCAGCAGGCAAATTGCTTGCTGCAGAGCCTCACAGTTCAGATCAGTTCTGTGGATCCACATGGTAGAAGGAGAGAACAGACCCCCACTCTCTCCTTTGACCTAGCCGCAACCCCACACCCATATACTAAATAATAAATAGTCCTAAAATTACGTCACAGAATTGAGTTTCCGAGTGTAGGCAGACCCTGAAGCTAACTAGATTGTACTGGGTTATCTATACACGCCTAGCCTTCTGCTCCCAGCAACACTAAAGGTAGCCACCTTCTGATGTTCATGGGCAGGGCTTTCATGTATGCAGTTTAAAGACACATATTTTGGGGTGAGGAGTTGGCTGGGTGGGTAAAGCGATTGAGGCCCTGAATTCACATCCAAGGCACCCACAGCAAAAGCCTTGTGTGGCTGTGTACACCTGTAACACTAGGTCTGAAAGCAGACAGGACGGCCGGGGCTTGCCCGTTGCTGGGCTAGCTCTAGATTTGGGAGAGACTCTGTCTCAAGGGAATAAGGCAGGGTGTTGACAGAGCAGAGCATCCTTCTCTGGCCTCCCTGGCACACGCCAACAGCTCCACACAGTAAAATGAATAAAATAAAACACAGTAGCCGGGTATGGTCACACCTTTAGTCCCAGCTCTCTAGAGGCAGAGGCAGGTAGATCTCTGTGAGTTCAAGGACAGCCTGGTGTACAGGATGAGTTCCAGGACAGCCAGAGTGACACAGAGAAACCCTGTCATGAAAAACAAAAATATATACATACATATATACATACATACATATGTACTACATACAACAAGCACTCATTAAAGTAAAAAATTTAAAAGTATATCCACCAAGGAGCCACACACCTCTGTGGAATGAGGCGTCTAGGAGTGGAGCTGTGATAGAAATACCAAGCTCATTTCCTTGAGGCGACTGCTGCTCTGGGTACTAGAACAAGGATGACTCCTCTTTGAGGCATCTTTGAAAGCTAGGTCTTTGAGGCTTTGTTGCACCAGTGTTTCAAGGTGTGTATACTCTGTAGCATAGACGGAATCATGGCAGGTCTTTAGAACCCACAGGTAACAATAGCGAGCATTTATTCAGCATATGCCTGAGGGTGAGGGCCAGCTGAAGGTGTCTCTGACTGCCGCGGAGACACTTGGCAGCTGAAGAAAGCCTCGCTTTGGTAGTGAAACCTGTATCCTATGGAAGGAGTTTCAGGCGCCCGTGCCTGTTTAGCCACCATTGGTGGTGTTGCCAGAGTTAGGTGTTTTCTTTGGGGGGTGGAGAGTGGAGCAAATTTTTACCCTTCCTCCATTCGCCACTCCCAGGAAACAATAAGCTCCTCTGTGGAGACTTCTCATTTGACAGCTTGTCACCCTAACCCTCCTCCTCGTGTTCCTTCCTGGAAACCCCATCTGTAGCTTTCTCTGTCTTACAGTCGCCGTTGCCACTCCTGTGTTTTGTTTTGATTTTTAAATTTTTTTTCATATCTTTGCTCCATTTAAACCAAAGCAGAGCAGCTGTGGCTCTGGCCTGATGTGGAGTAGATATTTGGAGGCCCTGTGAGTCGAGGGACTCAGGGGTTCTTGTAAATGGAAGCCACAGGTCTCCCTGGCCTTTCGTTAAGCAAACGAGGACTTGACCCCTCTGTTAATCCACAGACTTCGCCTTTAGCCCTTCCCATGCTTCTAGAACTTTTGGTTGGCAGTCGGCTTGCTGCTGAATCTCCTTGGTGACCCATGTGCTCGCTCACCTGTCCTGTTCTGTGCCGCATGGATGGAATGTGGTGTGTGTTTGCCTTGAGTCACGCCCCCATCCAATTCTGCATATTTCTGAGCACACTTTCTGCTTCTTTGGGACAGCAAGTGCCAAATCACTGCATCTGCCCAGTGTCCTTAGGTTCACCGAGTCTAGGCTACGGAACATGACAGAAGGGAAGGGGAGCAAGTAGGTCCCTCTAAGTGTTTTCTCTTCCGTGCCTCCCTTTTATCTCGGTGACTTTTCCCCTGGCTCCCTGCATGGCACTGAAACCGAGACGCTGTGTGGGCGGTGTGGGAAGCGGCTGTGGCAACAGCGCGCCGCTCTGACTCGGAGCTTGTTTCCCCTTCAGGGAACGCCCCTCCTGGCCGTGGGAAGACTGCGAGTCAGTACTTTTTCTCCTCCCACGTCCCTGCCCGCCCCACCCCTTCCTGCCGGTCGGCTCTTTTCTTTTGATGGTCATTTGATAGTCTGAGAAGTTACCGAAATGCTCAGCTGCGCTCTTGAAGCCCTCAGAGCAGTTCGAAGTTCCTGGTGACAGTGTTCTTGTAGTTGTAGTGTCTTTAGGACAGCGTAGTCACCTCCCACCAGAGCAGGGAGCAGTGTGGCGCACCCTTTTTTATCTGGCGCACCAGAAAAGGAACTGGATGCTGCCGAGTGGGTGACTCAGTCTCGATACTGTCTCAGCTCCACACACTCATTAACTGCACGTGGAGTGGGCTGCCAGGGAGTGGGGTGCACAGAGCTGGGGGTGGGGGTGGGCTGGGGGGGGACAGGATGAGTTTGTTTGTTCTGGTGGGGGGTGGCGAGGGCTGTGTAAAGCCCAATAAATGATCCCTACTAATTAGACATTTGGCCAAGAACTGGTTCTTGATTTATAGTTTAAAATATTATGCTATCCACTTCAATTCAGGTTCTTAGCCTCTTTGACACGTATTAGAAAAAATGGTGATTTTACTCTCTCTAGTTAGTGCTATTGGAAATGAGGGGGAAATGTTACCAGTGCTTTCATTTCAGCTGTTGGACAATTTCTCCCCGTGAAGAGCTACTTAGGAAGATCTTTATACTGCTTTGGGTGATTACATTTGAATTTATCCTACAGTTTCTACTTTCCTTTTAGAAGACAGATTACATTCTAGAAAGGAGCTTCTAGATATCATCTATATTTGACTAAGTTAAATTTTGATACAGAGAAATAAAAACAAAGGAGATTCCCAGAGGTCACTGGGACTGTATCCAAGATGACTGTCTCTCTGTCTCCTGGAGCCATGTGCCATCAGCTAAGTCCTGCAACTTGTTTGCAGCAAGCAGGAATTTGGCACAGACTATCTGCTTGGTTTGAAACTGGGAGACCTTTAACTTCATGCCTCATGATCAAGGTGACTTCCACTCCGGCTTCTGTCTGGGCATCTGTTTCCCATCACTTTCCCACGTCTCCAGTTTTACATAGGTGCCTCTCCATGAGTGGCCAGGAATGGGCTGGTTCTGGAGTCCTGGGAGCTGGCCCTGCTAGGGCTTTGCCATCTGTTTTCTCTGTCTTTCTCCATCAATGCCCTCTAACCCTGAGGCCCCATCTGTCTCCAGTGGAAAGATAATGAGAGACAGACACCATGGGTAGTGTGGCGTCCATGGAAAGGGAGACACTGAGGATCAGGTCATATAGAGAAGGTCAAGGTGTTTCAGTTACCACGGTAACCTTACCCTAAGCATCTTCCGCAGTTGAACCCCTTACTTTTCTCTTTCCTTTGCCCTCCATGGGGTTTTTCTTGTGATGTGTACCAGGCAGTCAGAACTTTTTAAGTGAATCTTAATGCACAGGTAACAAGTAAGCAAGCTCTCAGCTCTGAAACCAAGCCTTCCCCACAAGTCAGTACAGAGTGTAAGCGCAGAGCACCATTGGTTCACCCCTGAACTTTTCTGGGCAGGTATGACTCATTTCTAACGTCCTTCCAGGGAATTCTACACACATTGCCAATGCTTTGCTACTAGGGCAGAAGAACTGGCTTGAGAGGCCATATCGCAAAAAGCTCACTTCCCAAAACAGCCAGCCATTCACCTAGGCAGCTCTGGGAGGGGACAGACATATCGGATCAGGCAGCGTGGCTTGAAGCAATGGCATTCTCCAGACTGTGATGCTGATCATTAGCAAAGCCAAGACCAGGTTCTTAGGTCTGGCATCAGCAAGACCAAACACCATGTTCTTAGAAGTTCCACGGAAGATGCATTTTCAGCTAGTGACTCATTGACTGCTAAATATTCCAGCAAAGCATGTTTGAATTGTCTTTACCTTTCTGAGCACCTGTTGTGAGTTTAGGTGGGAATGAGGCAACTGAGCCTAGCCTAAAGAGGGAACTGACATGGGGGCCCAGCAGGCATAGCGGATGGAGAAACAATGATGGACTCATCTTCTGTAACTCCAAGATCACACTGGAGACTGGGAGAACTATAGTCCGTAGCCTGTCTGTAACTGCACTGTGATGGGGTATGGGGTAACCTGTCCTAAATTAGTCTTAGTTAGGGTTTCCTATTGTGGGGATGAAATACCATGACCAAAAGTAAGTTCAGGAGGAAAGGGGTTATCTGACTTGCACGTCCACACTGTACTCCATCACTGAAGGAAGTCAGGACAGGAACTCAAACAGGGCAGGATCCCGGAGGCAGGAGCTGATGCAGAGGCCATGGAGGAGTGCTGCTCACTGTCATGTACCCAATGGCTTGCTCAGCCTGCTTTCTTATAGAATCCAGGACTATAAGCCTAGGGAGGGCCCCACCCAATGAGCTGGGCCCTCCCCCATCAATCACTAACTTAAAAAATGCCTTTCAGCCAGATGTTACAGAAGCATTTTCTCAATTGAGGTTCCCTCCTTTCAGGTAACTCTAGCTTATGTCAAGTTGAAATAAAACCAGCCAGAACAATTAGTAAGAAAAATCTAGGGCTGACAAGACGGTGCACTTGGTGACCTAATTCAAGCTCTGTTGCTGTTGAGAAACACTGTGACCAAAAGCACTGTGGGGAAGAAAGGGTTTATTTCATCTACAGGTTACAGTCTATAATCGAGAGAAACCGTGGTAGAAACCGAAGCAGAGACCGTGGCGGTACAGTGGTTACTGGCTTATTCCTCTGGCTTGTTCAGCTACCTGCCTAGGGATGATGCCACCCACTGTGGGCTAGGCCCTCCTACGTCAACTGGTAGTTAAGAAAATGGCCTCTGACTTGCTCATAAGCCTATCTGATGGAGGCAATTCCTCAATTGAGGTTCACTCTCCCCAGGTTGTCTAGGTTGGTATCAAATTGACAAAACCCTGACCAGCACAGAGGGTAAAGCGTTTACTCTGCAATGTGAGGAGCTGCGTCCCATCCTCAGAGCCCATGTAAGAGATGTATACCATCAGACCTGGCAAAGAGACAAGCTCTTCAGGGATGAGGTTCAAGTGGCCTGGTAGAGCACGGTTCCTGGGAGAGTCACTGTGCTGCCTCTGGCCCCACATCACTGCCGGCCTCAGTCCTTCCCTTCCACATAACACACGTGGTGTCTTCAGACACATTCCAGGTGTGGACGCTGGGCTCGCTCTCACAATCCTGACCCCGGAATAGTCAGACACTTAAAACTTTATTCTTTGTCTCCTCTCCTTTGTTCCGGGCAGTCATTTCTGAGTGAGTGTTCTGCCTCCTTGTGTCTCTTCTGCTCCCCTTCCTTTGAGGATGCACATGGGAGGAGCGGCCAGCCCTGTGAACAGTATCCGAGGCTGCCGAGATGCTTCTGGGAGAATCCTTGCACAGCAGCTCAGGATATGCAAGAGGGTATAGAGGAGACCCTCAGCCTAGTGTGCATCCCTTGCTTTCAAGCTCTATTTTACAACCAACTGAAATCTTTTTGAAATATTCTGAGTGCATGAATTCTCAACCAGGAACGAGGAACTGTCCTAGACAAATGGCCTGGATGTTTTAAAAAGAATCTTGCAGAACATCTTTGGCCTGTTTGGTAGTTGATTTTTGTGGTTAGGTTTTTTTTTTTTTTTCCTTATAACTATTTTGGGTGGGAACTTTAGTTGCAATCTTTTGTGATTAATATTTTGATTAGTTAAATAACATCATACTTTTTCCTCAAGATAAGTAGCAAGGAAGTGTAGAAACAGAAAAGTCAGCATCGAAGTCTCCTTCCACAGTAGAGACCTTCCCAGCACTGGGCTGAAGGGAATGTGTCAGTCAGTCTGTAGAGTTTAGCAGTAATAGAACTGGAAGTGGTGTGTGTGTGTGTGTGTGTGTGTGTGTGTGTGTGTGTGTGTGTGTGTGTATGTGTGTGTGTGTGTACCCACTTGCTTGTGTCGGTACACTCATGTGCATCCACACCTGTTTTGTGAGGAGAAGCTGGGTGTGTAACCATGTGTCTCACTGTTAACCCTCTGATGGCTTCTGTTAGAGACTTCGTGATTATATCAACAGAGAAAATTTGTCTGCCTCGGAAGAATGCTTGGAATGCTTATTTTATAGATTTGATTGCCTTGGTCCATTCTTATTCATTCAGGATGTGGACTCAATCGCTTTTTAAATTACTTTATGCCGGGCAGTGGTGGCGCACGCCTTTAATCCCAGCACTTGGGAGGCAGAGGCAGGCGGATTTTTGAGTTCGAGGCCAGCCTGGTCTACAGAGTGAGTTCCAGGACAGCCAGGGCTATACAGAGAAACCCTGTCTCAAAAAACAAAAAACAAACAAATAAAAATTACTTTATATGTATGGCTGTCTTGACACTTCCTTAAGTGCAGACACAGCTGGGGTTGATATTTTCCTTCAGCTCTCCCTCAGCCCTCTGAGTATAGCTAGACTGACAGACGGACGGTGTGGCTTCTAGACCCAGTGGTACATCTCAAGCCCAGGATGGATAGCTTGTAGAAAGTGGAAATGTTGAACTATGAAAACATGCACTTTATGTCTTCTCTTTTATTAAAAACATACACAAGGGCTGGGACTGTAGCTCAGTGGTAGAACTCTCGCCTCTCATACAGAAGGCTCTGGGTTCAATCCCCAAATAGTGGAAAAAAAGAAACCCCAAACCAAAATCTTTTGTCTGGGCAGCGGTGGTGCACACCTCTAATCCCAGCACTCGGGAGGCAGGTGAATCTCTGAGATGGAGGCCAGCCTGATCTACAGCCAAGACTACACAGAGAAACTCTGTCTAAACTAAAAAACAAACAACAAAAAACCAAACCCAAAACAAACCACATGCATTCCCCAGAGGTGACTGAGGTAGATCTCAAAGGATCTCATGCTATACAGTACAGAGTCACAGTGGAGCTTCTGACTGAGCACATGGGCTCACAGAGCTGTTAATCCTGAGAAAATTTCATATCAACTTTGAATACCTGAGGACAAGTATGACCTTTTTGAATACCAAGATCTGTGGATAGTGAATATTCCTACTTCATAGGTCAGTGCCTGTGCAAAATACTTTTTCAATTAAAAAGGCATGTAAGAGGAACTGAACTCTTCAAGGAAGAAATGCTATATTAAGGCAGGTTTCAGAATCTTAGAGTTTTGGAGCTAAAGGAGACATTCGGGTGCACTGAAGCATGCAAGCGTGTAGGTGACCAGTCTCTTCACAGGAAGTACCATCCTGGTGATCATGGGAACACCACATGGAACACCTGAAGTCGGTTTTGGTGTCTGAACCACCCAAGCTGAGGGGTCCCAAATCCCCAGCCCTGGCCTGTCCCTGTGGGTTTGGGGACGTGGAGGGCTTCAGCTTGGCTGTGGTATAAAGCACTGTTGGAGAGATAACTCCCAGAGCTTTTGTGTACAGTGGTTCCCCCAAAGTGTTTGTGGGGAGAGGAAGGAGGCAAGAGATTTACATGTCTACCAAGTTCCCAGGCCAAGTTGAATGCAGTTACATCCTTTAAAGTAACAGCATTTATAGAAAGTAGACTGGTAAATGTATGTTTATGTATTTATTTCTGTGTGTGTGTTTATGTGCACATGTGTGCTCATGTGTGTGGAAGCCAGAGGTTGATACTGGGCACCTCCCTCAATCACTTTCCATCATATTTTTGAGACAGTCTCTCACTGAATCTGGATGACGGTAGGCAGACTCCCAAGTATCCTCTTGACTCTGTGTCCTCAGCACTGAACTTACAGTCCATGACGTCATGCTCAGGTTTTAAGTGTGTGCTGTGAATCAAACTTAGGTTTTCATGAGTACTGCTAGGCTGGTACCTGAATTGTCAAATCATTTTATCTGCAGTCATGAAAGTAAGGTTTGGGGCTCATCCTCCTTGTCCACTGTGGACACAGCGATCACAGGGGCTGGACATCACTTGAGCTCTTCTGCTTTAGCTGGTCATATGACGCAGGGTCCAGGTTACAGTTGTGAGTTACTGGACAGAGCTGGTGTCAAACTTGATTGCTTTGAGTTTCAGATCAAATCTGCCTCTGTTGAGCATCTTACCCTGCCCAGCAGAAAGCAGAGGATAGGGGAGATGCTGGTCTTCTTGCTAGCCTTTGGTGAATGCCTAAACCATCATGATTACCACTTAGTTTAGCCCAGGATGCCCATGATGGCCCAGCATATTTTTCCATGATGTTATATTACTGCATGATCTGTGTTGTTTTCTTTGAGGTCTTCACTGCCCTTCATACAGTGTGCATCTGTTCCCTTGGTCCCACTCACTGGTGTGCTTATGTGTCCATCTGATTGAGGTGAGGGGGCAGTTTTTAAATGCCCATTTAGGATGAGTCAGCCTTTCTGATAACTTTTGAAGTTTCCTAAGTTGAGAGGAACTTTGATAAATAGGAAGCAGAAGCATCTGAGTGAGAACATGGAGGCACGGATGTGAGGCACTCTTCCCCGAGGCTCTGTACTCAGGCTGATCCTGGCGTCTGGCTCCTGCTTTGAGCAAAGACTTATAGCCAGGAATTAGGGGGGAAGGCAGATTTGGGTTGGATTACTGTGAAATCCTCTTGCCAGGGAATGGCACTTTGAGTCAGAGACTTCCTGGAATTGGTGAGCTAGAGTGGTGTACTTTCCCAGGCAGCCATTTTTGAGTTAGGAATTGTGCCACGTGACCCAGAATGATAGAGGCTTAGATTGTCCATCTGACTGGAAGGTGAAATGGATTAGTAAATAACTTTTCTTTTTTTTTTTTGTTTTTTTTTTGTTTTTTTTTTTTTTGTTTTTGTTTTTGTTTTTTCGAGACAGGGTTTCTCTGTGTAGCCCAGGCTGTCCTGGAACTCACTCTGTAGACCAGGCTGGCCTTGAACTCAGAAATCCGCCTGCCTCTGCCTCCCAAGTGCTGGGATTAAAGGCGTGCGCCACCAACGCCCGGCTAGTAAATAACTTTTCTTGTTTACAAAGACTGTGATTCTTTTAAAACTTTTTTTTCTTATTAGTGTTACCTTTTCCCCTTTCAGATTTCTCTGTCTCTCTTTACATTCATTTGTTTGTTTGTTTGTGTGTGTGCGTGCACATGTGCGTATGTCACAGCATGCTTGTAGAGGTCAGAGGTCACTTCTCTCCTTTCACTGTGTGACCCAGATCATCAGGCCTAGCAGCAAGTCCCTTTCTTTACCTGATGAACTGTCTCAATGGCCCCTGTTCTGTAGACTGTCTCCTGTGTCTCATTTGCATATTTATGGATTAATATAAGACATTCTTTTAAATATGTATGTACAAGAAGTCAAAGCACAGATCTTTCTGCAAAGCAGTTCAGAAATCCCGTGAGCTACTTCCTGCTTGCATATCTAGACTTAAGTCTTAAAAAACTGAAAGCAGGAGCCGGGAAAGTGACTCAGTCAGCAAATGCTGGCCTCGCAAGAACAAGTACCTGAATTTGGCCTCTTGCACACATGGAAAAAGCAGGGTGTGGTAGTGTGCCTCTGTCTCCCAGTGCTGGGGAAGCAGAAACGAGAGGATGCTAGGGCTTCCCTGGCCATCCAGTCTAGCCTAATTGTTGAGCTTCTGGCCAAGGTAGACCTGTCTCAGAGGTACTAGATGGTATTTCAAAGGATAACACTTGAGGTGTACACGCACATACGCACACACGTGGGTGCACTTAAACACACTTTTTAAAAAAGAATTATTTATTTATGTTATGTATATGAGTACACTATAGCTGTCTTCGGACACATCAGATCCCATTGTGAGCCAGCATGTGGTTGCTGGGAATTGAACTCAGGACCTCTGGAAAACCAGTCGGCACTCTTAACCACTGAGCCATCTCTCCAGCCCCTCATTTTTTTTTTTTTAAGTCAAGTAATTTTGTTTATTTACTGGAAATGGTTAGAAAAGTATTTAGAAGCAAGATACCACAGTGCCAGAGTGTGGACAGTCTAGAGAAAGGGGCACACCTGGGCACCCTCCATCCAGATCTTCAACCAGAGGATCTGTGGAAACAGATGGTTGTGGGAATGAGCCATTGCTTCATCATGGTAGGAAAGCACCTTCACCTTCCACCTGGGACAGCCCCAGCACTTCAAATATGGAAGGACAGCGCCCTCTTCTGGACATAGGGATAGCTCTGTTGAGTGTCTAAAGAGCCAGCATGGTCCCAAGCACATGTGTGGCAGCTGCCTGAGCCTGTCTGATGAGACAAGTTTTACATGGAGGACAGGATCCGACGGGACCCTTACAGACGGGACCCTTACAGACCTGGGGAGGCAGAGGAGAGCTGTGGGGTAGACCTGACCAGATCAGTAAGGAGCTGGCAGGGTCAGGCAGAGAGGGGACTGACAGTGCCCAGGGACCGTGAGAAAGATCTGGGGGGAGTTGGTGAGAGAACAAGAGAGGGGTGATCCTCAGATCTGTAATTGAACATGTCCTGGCCTGTTTAGGATGTCTGGTCTTTCTCCACTTACAGAGTCTAGAACTTTCTCTTTGTTACTGTGGGGTTAATTCTCTTTCTGTTCAGCTTTTCTTCCATTCAGTTCCCCAGTATAGCACACAGTCCCCACCATATACTCATTTGCAACCCAAGGCTGAACAGTGTTCCTTGGGTAACCTGCCCTGGACTTTTAGGGCCTAACCATTGGAAGGAATCCTGGTCATCTGGTACAAGGGTCTTGAATCTCTGAAACTGCTCATTAAAAGTGTGGTGGAGATATATATATATAATATTTATAAATATATCCCAAAGCCAGTGGCCTGGGAAACCAAAAGCACCCGAGCATGTGAGACATCTTAAAACTTAGAAGTATAAAAGTGGGGAATGGAGCGTGCTCGCCAACCACACAAAGCTCCACCGTCGGCACTGAGTAACGTTTGCTGTACCACCCCGGCTGTGCGTCTCCATTTGCTTAAACCTTTGAGGAAGCTCACTAGAAGGTGAACATGGGGTAACGGAGTGGGAGACAGGACACAGGGTGGGGCTAGGTGGGCCACCCTCCGGCTTCCTCTTCAAAAAAGAGAATCTGGTATGTGGCTCAAGGGCCAGCCAGCTGTTCCGTGGAGCTGACCGTGTGGGTCAGTGGTACTTCAGATGTTGGTGAAAGGAAACAAACTTGTGAACCGGCAGGTGTGACCTCTGCAGTGCCCCTTGACTGCCTGGAGGAAGCGTGGCCACTGATGGCCGACTCAGTTACTGTAGTGTCTCTTGTGTAGAACTCCCCATCAGCACAGTGACTTCATGGCTTCTAGTATGTTCCAACCACATCTCTGTGGAGCCTCCTTCAGTGTGGAATGTGGTAATGTTTTGTGACTGTTCAGTAGGCCAGCATAATAATTAAAGCCTGCGAAAAACTTTGCCAAGGGCAGTGGCTACCTAAACATGTGGTGATTCCAAATTATATTCAAATTATGAAAGACCACCCTGAAAGGAGTGTCTTGGACATCACTGGAATTAAATTATTCTCTGAAGACTTGGCCCAGTGTGATTCTGTTACCAGACACCTCCAAGAAAAAGAAATGAAGGTATTTTCTTATGAGTGGGCTGGATTGCAAGGGAACACCGCTGAAATTTTATGGTCAAGCTGTAGATGTGGAGACTCAGCTTTTGTTAAAAAGGACACAGGCTGCTACAGACTATCCTAAAAGGTGACACCAAAGGTACAGGTAGTTCCAGAGAGTGTGCAGAGTTGTCCCCAGCAGCCAAGAGACATATTATGGTGTCCCAGGCAGATCACATCGGCCACGACAGCCACACTGTCCAATGTCCTGGTTGATACCCAAGAGCGATCCTGGGAATAAACAGAGCTTCCATGCTCCTGTCTTCCTCTCCACACCTATGCCCACTCCTCTCTAGAAGAGTCCTTCGCTGCCTCTAAATGGCAGCTTTCAGGAGAGTCTTGAGTGTCTGTCATATCAGCATTTGCAAGGCTGGGCTGGGCCGGCTGCTGGAGTTGCCCCTCACAGAGCCTTCTCTTCCTTCACAGGTCTTCATCTCTGTGAACTGCTTGAGCACAGATTTCTCTTCTCAGAAGGGTGTGAAGGGCTTGCCGCTCAACATCCAAATCGACACATACAGCTATAACAACCGCAGCAACAAGCCAGTGCACCGGGCCTACTGCCAGATCAAGGTCTTCTGCGACAAGGTGAGAGCAGCCGGCTCAGGGAAGGGCACCGGAGGTAGACTCATCCTTCCGCACAGAGCAGCCAACCTCTAGTGGCGCTTATTGTCTTACGCTTGTGGGGAAAGCAGCACTGGAGAAGGAAGGGGAAATACTGAACTAAAAAAAAAAAAAAGACTGAGAAGATTCGATGCTGCCTTTTGTGTTGTGTCTGATAAAGGAAAGGATGCGGCCCCAGTCCTGGCCAGATCAGTAACTGCTGTGTTGATCACCCTCCACACGACTCACTGCCCACCTCACTCACTGCCCTGAAGGTCTCTTTGGCAGGCCATCTCCCAAATTTCTATGTTGCAACTCCTTCTTCCTGGGAAACACACTTTTGCCAGGTTTCTTTTGCAGAGCTAAGGTTTCTCTGTCAAGTCACAGAAACTCTGGTAGGGCTGTTGTATCTGACCACTGGAGGGCGCCTGGAACCTTCGTTCAGAGAGCTTTCTCAACAGGCTGTCAGATGGGACACATTTGCAGGCCAGGGTCTCCACCTGTAACAAATTATCACGAAGTCAGTGGTTTACAGCTCAGTGTTACTGGGCCAACATTGAAGGTGTGAGCAGCGTTCCTTTCTGGACTGTCTCCTCTGCATCTTTAGACTGCCTCTGGTGGTTCCGCCTCCTGGTCCCTTGTGATCACCTCCAGCCTTCCCTCCCCCTTGCCGTGTAACCTGCTCCTTCTCCAGCCCCAGGACCAGGTGTGGGGATTACTGGAACACAGGTGCTTCCTGTGGGCTGCACTTGGAAACAGTGAGTCACAGCTAGTGGGCACCAGTACCTCTGACCTAGGCCAGCCTCTTCCCAGCTGACCACATTCCTCTGGAGCCCGAGAAGCCTTGATGATCCAGGTGTGTGGCACCAGAACCTGAAAGGCCAAGAGAATTGGGAGGTGGAGGCCAGCCTGGGCTATATACAGAGACCCCATCTCAGACTAAGACAACACAGAAACACCTTAGGAGGAACTGTCAGAATATTTGTGCTCTTTTTATAATACTAGAGAAACTGCACTTTTATTCAAACATTTTTTTCCCACATCTGATGTTTTTGTTACATTTTTCCTGACTAGTAATTTCCCTGCATACTCTTGAGAATTCATGCATGCATTTTCTGAGTGCTGTGAAGGGTTATTTTTAGTAAGGCCTCGGCTCTTTGCAGCCCCCTGCATGCCTGACTCTGGTTGACCCACTTGCCACTTGCCACTTGCCTTTTGGTCACCTGCTCCTGGCTCTCCGGACTCACACTTTGTGAGCCTGGTCGTAGCTTGTCGTCAGAAACCTGAAGTAGGGCACTTTAGAGTTTCCTTTTTGTTTTGTTTTGGTTTTTTGGTTTTTTGAGACAGGGTTTCTCTGTATAGCCCTGGCTGTCCTGGAACTCACTCTGTAGACCAGGCTGGCCTTGAACTTAGAAATCCTCCTGCTTCTGCCTCCCAAGTGCTGGGATTAAAGGCGTGCGCCACCACTGCCCGGCTTAGGGTTTCCTTTGGTGTATCCACAGTGTACCTCTTTCCTAAGGAAGTTGTACTTTGTCATCTCTTTGTTCTGAGCTGCTTAACTGACAGTGTCACTTGATAAATGACAGGTTTTCATCTTTCAGGAACCATAAGAATGTGCCACTCAGCACATTCTTAGAGAATATGAGGGCAATGTTTGGATTTCTAAAGATGGAACTTGGGCGGCTGCTTTTCCCAAAAGCTCGTATGTCCCCCTGGCCCATCCCTTTAGGTTCTGAGATACTGTCATATGTAGTTCATGCCCATTATAGAGGCAAGACTGGCCTTGAACTGCTGACCCTCCTGTCTGTTTCCCTGAGCTTAAGCTGTGCTTAAGGCCTCTGCTGCTGTCTCATACAATTCAAACAGAAGTCAGTCTCTGTCAGGGTCATAGTCATCTTAGCTCTGACAGGCTGCAGGGGCTTTAGGCTAATGTTTTGGGACAAGCTGTGCTGTGCCCAAGCACATTCCCAGCAGGTGATGATGAGAGAGAGGTCCGAAGAGCTTATGGTCAGATGTCCCCATACTGTTCCAGCACTTTCTTTAACATCTTGCAGTATCTGTGAACTAGGAATGAGTCCTTCAGCTTTTCTGCATGAGAAGTGTTCATTTCACCTTAGGCTGTTGTGCTGGTGTAAGGTCCAGCTGTCAGTTCATGGATGCGACACGGACTTAGAGCTGGTACTGCTGAGGAGACTGCAGCTGCCCAGGTCTGCTCTGTGTGTAAGATCCCCTTGTCTATAACTCTTTCCAAGGCTTTTCTCTCCCACTGGTTGCGAGTGGAGTCTGAGGAGGCTCCATGTTCTTGAGTTTGCAGAGCATCTATGTTTTTGTGGCTGTCGTTAGGTTTGGAAAATGTCTGGCTGTTGTTTCCTCAGACGTGCCTGCTCCTTCCCCTCGGGTTCTCCAGGTGCATCTGTGATGCTCTGATGCTTTCACCCTCAGCCTAGCATTATTGTTGTTTGATTTTTCTCACTTCATTTCAGATAGTTTCCATTGTCCTTAGGTTGGTGGTCTGTGGCCAGGTCTGCACTGCTGAGCTGTACTCCATCCATTGGTGTTTGCATCTCTGACATGGCCGTTTCCATCCCTCTTTAGGTCGTGTCTCTACCTAGCAAGCGATGGGTTGTTTCTGCTGTTAGTGGCGATGCTGTTGTTAGTTGGTTTGGGTGGTTCCTATTGAGGTCCTGGGAAGCAAACACAGAGGCTTAAGCACACTAGGCAGCTGCTGTCCCACTGAGCCACACTCTGAGCCCAGGTGTAGTTTTTCCATAGCCTTTGAACATACGGTATAAAGTTACGTTACTGGCTTAATGGCTGTGCCTGGGTTCCCCTCAGTGGTTTGATTTCTCCCTGTTTGGAGACTGCTTGGCTGTCTTGCTGGGTACTGAGCCTTGTGCATTTTGCCTTGCTGAATGATAGGTGATATTTTTATTCCTGGAACTCTTCTTCAGGTTCATCCTGAGACCCCATTAAGTTTCTTGGAAGTGGTTTGCTTTGTTCAGATGTCATCTTCTGATCTGAGAGGCTACTCTGCAGCCACACCGTGTCAGGCTAATTATTCTGCACCAGTGAGCAGGATTTTCCTGGGTGTTGGCTCAGTGCCCCGTGAGAGGAAAGTTTTTCCAGTCCAGTTGGTGAGAACAGACAGTATGTTTACCCTGCATTTTGGACGGTGTTTCTCTTGCTGGGGTGTGTTCTCCTTGGTCTGGAGCAACCTCTGCACCAGAGTACCTGGGAGCTGCTGGGCTCTCTAGGTTGAGTTTCCTTGGTGCTTTGTTGTCCTTCCTCCTCTTCAGCTGGGACCCTGGAGGCACCAGGGCCTGCAAGTAAAGGGCCTGCCCTGCTCCCTCCATTTTTGCAGCAGCCATCAGAATGCTTGGTTCCTGAGTCTAGCAAGGTTCCATCATTTCAGAGTAGAGCGTGAGTCTGTCTTGGCAGGAGCTGAGTTCCTTGTTATTTCTGAATATGGCTGATAATACATTTGGTGTAGCTGCCTTTGGGGTGGAGGTGTTGGATATCTTATTTATTCATTTCCCATCATATATTTTGAAGCAGAGTCACTTGTGAACCCAGATCACCAGCTTGGCAGCTCTAGCAAGCCACCTTACTCCAGGGATGCCCTGTCTCTGCCTTCAGCTCACTGGGGTTGTAGCAGGGTTGCAGTGCCCACACACAGTTCCATGGGTTTGGGGGATTTGAACTCTAGTTTTTACCCTTGAACTGCAAGTACTTTACCTGCCGAGCCATCTCTCCAGTCCCATATACAGCAGTCATAAGCAGGCTATGTGTCTAGCATGCTGTGCTTCAGCACCTTCTAGAGCAGGCAGGAGGTTTTGTATTCTGCTTTCAGAGCTGATCCTTATCATGTAATGATGCCAGAGATCAGCGAGGGGCCCTCCACGTCCTCCTTCCTGTCAGAGAGTGTGTTTATCAGAAACCTAAGCCAACCATTCCTACCTGGCTGGGCCACTGAAAAGTCATGCTCACCACGCAGAGACATTGTCGCTCACCACACAGAATCAGTGTTACATGTTAATGTGCTGCGTGCTATCCCATTTCAGGTCGTGCTTTTACTAGTGAGGTTTGGTGAATATGTTTGTGGGTTCACATGCATGACACTGCTACTCAGCAGTTGACATACATGGTACAAAGAAGTCCTTTTATAGGACACAGAGCACAACGACCTCGTGTGTCATCATTGTTTTTGTGAATGACAGACACCTGATTGTTTCTGTCACTTACAGGCACCATGACTTTGGACAGCTCCACCTCTCTCTGTGCTAACATTTGCTCCACAGGGAATATTCACAGGGCCAAATTTTATTTTTTTTCTTTCATGGTCCTTTCCTATGGGGTAGTGGGAAGGCACCCACACCTTGGCGGACATCGGAGTGTGCTAGCATGTTCTCTAAGCTTTACTTTTAACCTGGCCACGTCTATTATAAAGAAGAATTTTAGTTTGTTTGTGTTTAAAATAGATGTTTGCTGGGATTGATAGTTAGAGATGATTTTAAGAAGTTTTTAAAATGTAATTGGACATGTTAATTGTCAAAAGGAGTTTCCCATGTGACATTCCCATACAAGCTTATGATGTACTTCAGTGAGAGGGGTGGGCTTCTGAGAGGAAACGGATGTGGCGAGCCCATGCTGGTCCTCACTGCCATAGAGGAGAGAGCCAAGTAGTTCCCAGAGGATCGATCAGACTCTTGTCTCCTTTGTCTGCAGGGAGCTGAACGGAAAATTCGGGATGAAGAACGAAAACAGAGCAAGAGAAAAGGCAAGTGCCCTGACCCCAGTTCCCAGGGAAGGCCTAATGGTGACCTGCTGTGCCTGCAGAATGCAGGCTAGACCAGGGATGGTGCTGACATGGCAAGAGCCCTGTAGTTTGCTGCTGTGCAGATAAGGGCAGAGCCCTGCTCATAGAACTGCAGGCCCATGTCGTGGGTTATTCCCTGCTCAGGCTCTTGGGATGCTGGTTGTAAATCACTACGTAGACCAGGCTGGCCTTCAGGTCATAGAGATAGACCACCAGCTTCTGCCTCCTACATATTGGGATTAAAGACATGCAGCACCATACCTGGCCAGCCCATAACTAATCTCTTGGTGGCTTCTGTTTTTTCTCCCCAGTTTCTGACGTTAAAGTGCAACTGCTTCCCTCACACAAACGGACTGACATCACAGTGTTCAAGCCCTTCCTGGATCTCGACACTCAGCCTGTCCTCTTCATTCCTGATGTGCATTTTACCAACCTGCAGCGGGGCAGCCATGTAGGTAACCAGCCTCCAGGGAGAGGCTGCTAGGCCTGGCAAAAAAGAAGTTCCATGGCATTTTTTTCATAGAACAAGACCACAGTGGCACTTAATCAATTCCTGAGTTCTCTGGAATGCTCAGTCACGGTGATGCCATACACAATACCGAGTCTGTCACCTGGCTTCCCCTTGTATTCTTCCATGTTGTAGCTCATGTAAAAGTGTCGAGAATAACATCACAATCGGGGTTTGAACCTGTAGTCTGTAAGTTCAGCTTGGGTGTCACCTGTGTCTGAAGGCCCTCTTCTTGTAGTCACCATTGCTGGATGTCATCAACATGTGCCCTGCAGCCATGGCTTAGCAACTCAGACTAAATTTTACTATTATCATTATTATCATTGTTGTTTTAGTTTTTCAAGATGGTTTCTCTGTATAACCCTGGCTGTCCTGAAACTCCCTATGTAGACCAGATTGAACTCGAACTCAGAGATCTGCCTACTTTGCCTCCCAACTGCTGGAATCAAAGGCGTTTGACATCACCTCCTGGCTAATTCATTCTAAACTTAAAAACTAGCTGCACCCTGCTTTGTGGTACAGGAGTTTCAAGAGAATGTGGCTTTTCTTTTTATACCAAGGTCAGGTAACTTTCACAAAGGAGACCCTGCTATGCGCTCACTGGACAGATTTGTAAGGAGTAATGAGTTTTCAGAGATGTTGCCAAGCTGTGATTCTAGTGAGCAGCGTCAGGGCAAGCTGGAATCTGTGAAGGGGCCTGTAGCAGTGAATACTTGAGACTTGTTGATCTCTGCCATCTCCTGTTGGCTCTTTCGCTCTGACATTCTGTTGCAGAAACAGCCACACACAATAGGTGGATGAGTGAGGGGGGGCGGGGGGGGGGGGAGCATCATCTCACTGGATGCTATCAGCCAGTCTCCCGCAGGTTTAGTCCATATTCACAGAGACCAGCCTGGGTCAACAAAGTCGAAGAAAACTGTAAAAATCTGGCATTGAAAGATGTGGCTAGCACTTGGGAGGCAGAGGCAGGCAGATTTCTGAGTTCAAGGCCAGCCTGGTCTACAGAGTGAGTTCCAGGACAGCCCGGGCTACACAGAGAAACCTGTCTCGAAAAACCAAAAAAAAAAAAAAAAAAAAGAAAGAAAGATATGGCTATAGGATCGTGTCTTTAGAAAGAAGGGTTTGGTGTTAGACTGGTCACATTCAAAAATGATCTCTGTTTTAGGACTAATTATGTTCTGAGATATTTAAACATGTTTGTAAAACAATCTGAATGTGTGTTTGTTCCTAGGTTCTTCCCCTGCCCTCTGAAGAACTGGAAGGTGAAGGGTAAGGTCCCCTTTGTCTCACTCCAGTAAACTCACTTGGCTTCGAAGTAATCTCAAACTTACAGACCCATTGAGATAGAATAAGAACGCGCTCTCCTCCTAGCTGTTTAAGCATACATTTCTCAGTCAGGTGTAGGGCACCTGCCATCCTAGTGCTTTTGAAACTGAGGCAGGAGGATGTGAGTTTGAGGCTATCCAGGGCTGCACAGTGAGTTCCAGGCTAGCATGTTATAGTAGGACCCTCTTTCCAATAGAAGAATAAAGAGCCGACCCAGAGCCCACCGTTGCTGAGTATCAGGTGCCTGTCTCCTATAAACAAGGACCTGGCCTGGATCCCACAGTGCGGAAGGGAGCTCTGTTGACTCGTTTGCAGACTCTGTTCAGGTCTCTCTGGCTGTGCAGTAACCCCATTCCCAGTCTGATGCGACCTGGTTTTACTTAACCTTCAGAGCATCTTCAGGTGAGGCCTTGCCATGCACTCCAGCTGTGTGTATTGGCAACACTGCCCCCTGACATCTCCTCCCCTTGGCATCCAGCTCAGTTCATCTCACTCCCATGCCCACAGTGACCACACGACTGCGTAGATTTCTCCCCTTTTGTTTTGAGTGCTATGGAGACTGCACTGTACCCTGTGAATGCCTCAGTCACCTCCAGACTTCCAGTTTCCTCAGTATTTATATAGGACAGGATTCCATTTCTCACATTAAGTTGTGCCCATCACTGCTGGTCACCAGAAGTCACTGATGGCCTCTGTTACCTTGGAGCTATTTTCCCTTGGAGCAACCCCAGGTCCTTGTCTCTAGTTCCCCCTAAGAGAGGTAGTTTGTAGCATACAGTATGGAATCCTAGATGTCTCTCTGAGGTCTTAGCGCTCCTCTCTGTAAATAACCTGCCTACCCCTTTGGACTGTGTACCCAGAAGTCCCCTGCTGTTAGACTGTCCCCAGCAGACCCCACCTGGCTCATCTTTCACTGCGGCTTTGGGGCTGAATTTTGAAGAACAGTAGAGTCTGCCTTGGTAATTACATTTTTCCCTCACACAAAAGTACATGGAGTTGGAACGCCCAACTGTCAGCCCATCCTTTGCCCTCTCTCCCTTTATCTCAGTGTTTTGTCTTTGACCTTTTGAGACAGGGCCGTCTCCTGGCCCAGGCTGCCTAGGACTCACTGTGTAGCCGAGCCTGGACTCCACCTCATGAGCTCTCTGCCTCAGGCATCTGAGTACTGGGATTGCAGGCCCCATGCCTGGCTTTTTGGTTCTGTTTTTGCTCTCCTCCCTCGCTGACTCCCTTAGCACACACTTGTTGCCGGCTGTAGTTTATCCCACTCCTAGACCTGTGCCACCGGTTCAGACCTGTTTCAGACGTGGCTCCTGCAGACGCCTTCACCAAGTGCCTGTTGGGAGCGTAGAGCTGAGATACACTGATGCTTCCCAGCCTGCTCTGAATGAGCATTGCTGCCCTTATTTCTGGTCACCTCTTCCTTTGCTCTTGCCTCACAGGCTCTCCCCAGTATACACGCCTTTGCTAGCAGCGGCTCAGACCTGTGCACCTTCCTCTGGAGTGCCTTGTCCACTGTCCCCTGGTGTTCCGTGGACACCACAGTATGTTAAGGCTTTAAAAGCCACACTGTGGTTGTCACTCAAGCCCTGGAATACACTGTCCCACTGGGCTTGGAATTCGCTGCAGCATACATAGACCACACATTTGGGGCACAGCTGTCCACCTGACAAAAGTTGCGGAAATTCCCTCTGACATAACATAAAACCCATGATTCCTTAGAGCCAGACATAGGAAGCCGCCTTCCCGCCTAGGCTGTCTTCTGTCCCAGCCTTTGTGTTCCCATACTGGGTGCTGAGTTAGTGGGAAGAGGTCCAGCAGTGGGGGCCATCCTGCATGTCATTTGGGTGGCCTAGGCCTGCCACTCATGAGCCCTGCCCTGGCTGTTGTCTGGCTTCAACCACATAGAGAATGAAGGGAGGCTGAGTCTGAAGTGTAGCGGTTGCTCTAAAGAACTCCTGCATGTGCAGTCAGTCAGACTGGAAACGCCTGACCTAACTCTGCCTCACCCACAGGTCTGTCTTGAAAAGGGGGCCATTCGGAACCGAAGATGACTTTGGAGTTCCTCCCCCTGCCAAGCTGGCTCGGACAGAAGAACCCAAGAGAGGTGCGTTGGCTGCTGTGGGAGTGGGAGTGCTAAGTAGTGAGCTCAGGAACGCGCCTTACCTGGCTTCACCCTGCATGTTCACCCCTCAGGCCGCCACCTCCCCGAGTATGAGGGGAGGCAGCGTTCAGGGGAAGCTGCAGTTAGATCCTGGGGCTCACACTGGTGCTGTATGTTGCTGTCCCTTATGGTTCTGGTACCTGTGATCTGTTTTCATGTTTTGCTCATGTGAATTAACGGTTCTCTCCCTCCTCCCCAAACCACCCACAGTGCTGCTCTATGTCCGAAAGGAATCAGAAGAAGTCTTCGATGCCCTGATGCTCAAGACCCCATCTTTGAAGGGCTTGATGGAGGCAGTAAGTAGGAGACCCACCCTCCGCAGAGCCTCATAGCATCCTGCTGAAGCATTTTATTAGACCCTATTTCTCTGTCACACTGGAACCTTGACCTCTTTCCCAGCCATGCTTTGTGAATGCTTGTAGCACTGCCTGCGTCTGACCTGCCTTGGGCATCCTCACTTGACTGCAGGTCTGTCTTGTCCCTTGTGACTGGCCTGGAATTGGTAGGTGAATCGTTCTGTCATGTACACTCTGCCGCATTCAGTGAATTTGTGATAGCCTATGGGGGAGTTTAACTTTTATCTTCTTGATTAAAAAGAAAATTCATGTAGCAAGCCACTTAGAAGTTGACACTAGTAAAACCTTTAAAATGTCATCCATAAAATAGTGGCTCAGTTGGATTTGATAGCAACATCTGTAATTTCTAAAACTCAGGAAGCCAGGGCAGAAACTGAGAATTAGAGACAAGGCTGTCTCAAAACAAAAACTCCAGCTCCCAGCCTGCCTCTCCTTCCTCCTTGTCTCTGCCAACAGTGCCAGACCTCATCCAGAGCTCATCTGAGCCGATGTAGAGGTGTGACCTGTGATGACCTCCAACCCTGGGAGCTGGCAGAGGCTGCACTCAGCCGAGCTCCTGTCCCTGTGGAGATGTCAGTAGGAGGAGCACAGGAGGGAGGTGCATTCGGACTTCCCCTCTGACTTGTTTGGGCCAGAATTCCAGCATCAGTGATGCATCCTGACATTTTCCAAGCGTAAACCCTTACAGATCATGGGCATCTTAATCTCAAAGTGATGCATGGTTTAAATTGGACTAGAAGTGTCCCTCTGCTCCCTTTGACAACTGTGGTGTGCTGAAGCCTCTTGACAGATCCTTTAAAAACAAACCAACAAAAACCAAGGTCTCACTGTGTAGTCCAAGCTGGTCTAGAACTTTCTATATAGCCCATTCTGACTCCCTTTTGCTGGGGTTTCAAGTGACCACTCAGCTTTGTCCTGGTGCCACTGTTGGCCCTGGAGCCACCAGAGTAATGACACAGTGCCATGGAGTAGATTGCCCAGCTGGGAAAACAGAAGGGAGCAGAATAAGCAGGAAACTCATAGGTGAGATTTCAGATACAGGAAGTGAGTAAAGGAGCATAGATCAATTGAGGTGACAGTGGGTCCTGGCACCCCTCAGGGGACCCTTCCTGCATAGATTGGCCTCAGCTCAGTGATTGTCCAGCATTAGCCTCCTGAGTGCTAGGATTACAGGGAGGCCCACCATGCTGGCTTTTGCATTCCTTAAAGATGACACAAACTTTCAGTTCATACCTTCGTGTCATTTCCATAACTCTCAAGGAGTCATCTGCGTTTCTCAGACCAGCACCCTGAACCACACAGGGCAGGCCTGCACATGGTAGGCCTGGTGTGCACTGGGACTTGAGTGAGCAGAGCTGAACCAGCATTGGCTCCTGGTGCAGCAGATGGACAGACGAAATCAAGGCGCTCGCACAGGACACTAGATCCACTCTGTGAACACAGGCCTCTGTCGCCAAGCTTAGCCTTGCCAAATCCTCCTCTCATGGGGTCCTAGCTATGCATGTTTCTTTCAGTTGACTTATTGACGTTTGAATTAATTAGGGAAATACCAGTCCCCTTCCCGATGGATGTGGTCTGCAGGCAAAACACATACACATAAGTGTAAAATTAATGCACACACACAGACATACACATAAGTAAAAAGAAATCTTAAAAAGAAAACAAGGTGAAATGAAAGATGAGTATGATCGTGGCTGTCTTTTGAAGCCTTGGCAACAGCATTCTTTCTATTCTGTCCTTTTAGATCTCAGACAAGTATGATGTCCCCCATGACAAGATTGGGAAAATATTTAAGAAGTGCAAAAAAGGGTGAGTACTGGCAGTGTCCTGTGTACCCTGAAGACAGTCGTCCACAGCACGGTTGTGACATGCTTTCCATGCCATTCGTCCAGAGGCCTCCAGGAAGGTGCAAGCGTTAAGGCCGGGAGAAGTGGAAGAGCGGGTCAGGGTCACACTGTAGCCCAGGCTAACTCTGAACTCATGGCAATCCTTCTGGTTCCGCCCCCCCCAGTGCAGGGAGTGTGGGTGTGAAATACCATGCCTCTCTTGCTTCCCTTTATTAAATTATTTACTAATATTGATCTTCCTTTGGAGATCATATGTTTGCCCTTCCCAGGCCTGGCAGCATGAGGTCACTGCACATTCCAGGGAGTGTGACGAACCTGGCTAAAGGTGTCAGACCCTCCATCCCCTCACCAGCCAGGTCTAGGCTGGCACATTCCGTGCTTCTCACCTAGTTTTTGAGATGGGTTTGAGTGTTTATACATGAGGCGTCTGAGGTTAGTGATCTAACCTCACATGGTTTGGTGATGGAGGGCTGGGACTCAAACCAGTTTTGTCTGATCCACAGCCTTTTCTCTTTCTTCTTGAGCAACGTACCCTGGGCTGTATTTTCAAGCTGTAGAAAATTACTTCTTGTCTAGGAATTAAAATTTAGTTTGTGTGTGTGTGTGTGTGTGTGTGAGTCCATGCTACAGTGCACTTGTGGGGTCAGGGGACAACTTTCAGGAGCCAGTTCTCTCCTACCATGTGGGTAGCAAGGATGGAACACAGGTCCATGCTCGGCTGCAAGCACCTTTACCTGCTGAGCCATTTTCCTAGCCCCAGAAAAATTACTATTTTTAGATCTGTTGAAATTTTCTAGATAAGTCTGATGGGAAGGGTTAAGCCTTAACTACTTTGTTTAAACTTGGAGGGTAGCTTGTCAGGAAGCTTACCATGGAGATGAGTTCAGCTGAATCTCTGTAGTAGAGAACTACAGATACCCTGCGGGTTTATATTTCCATATCGGGTACCACTTAGTGAGTGAACACTCTAGGCCAGAAGTAATCAAACGGGCAGTGCTTCCTGTCTGTCACCTGCTTCCACCACTGGGATCCTTTACCTGGCCATAGGCACCATGGGACTCTCTGTCTTTTGGATGAGGCAGCTGCAAGCAGGGGAGGGTGTGGACAGTGTTCCCACAAGTCACAGCCAGTCAGTACTCAGCTGATGAACAAATCCAAGCCTAGCTCCGTAGCCAAGTAGGATGATGGGGACTCATGCCCTCTCTTTCTCCAGGATCCTGGTGAACATGGACGACAATATTGTAAAGCACTATTCCAATGAGGACACCTTCCAGCTGCAGATCGAAGAAGCTGGCGGCTCGTACAAGCTCACCCTGACGGAGATTTAAGGTGGAGGGGCACTCAGCCCCCAGGCGTGGGAGTTCGGTGAAAGTGTTCCATATATCTTATAGTTGGCCAGCTGAGGAGCCCAGGCACCTACCCTGCAGAACCTTAAATATCAGGGAAGGAACCTTTCACGTAGGAAATGGCACTGTGTATTCCGTGCTGTGTTGATGTTTTCCTTGTGATCAAAATCCATGTGTTGTTGTTGTTGTTTCAATTTCTGATGTCGTGAGAACTTTGTACCGGATCTAACAGACCGTGGGAACCTTTGGGTTATCTGCTACACTACCTGTCAAAATCTGCCTGTGTCCGTGAGAGCAGTGGGCTGCTGGCTGGCAAGAGATGGGAAGGCGGTAGCTTGTCTTTGAGGATTTTGTGTTCTTGCCTGACCTCAGTCTGACTCTGACTGCCTTGAGGAGTGGGCCCAGCCCTCAGCAGTAAAGGGCTGAGCTTTTCTCCCCCACCTCTCCTCCTCCAGTGTTTACTAACTAGGGTGCATTACTGGAACCTTCCCTTGCAACTTCCTTGGACATACTGACTGCCTTTCTGATGAAGAACTTACGTGAGTGACAGTGTGAGGTTAGTCAGGTAAAGCTGTGTTGTATATAAGTGCAATATCTTTTTTGAAGGTCTGTCTGTAAATGTGTACATATATGTCTGATATAAATATATAATATATAAATACAGTGTCTGTGTACAGATAGTGAAGGCGAACAGGAAGATCTACCTTGAAAACCCTCTTAGAGAAGAGGTTAAGTTATTTTTGATAACGTGGACCAAGCAGGTAGAACACTGTTTGCCCAAAACACAAGCAAGTGTTCCCTAGCATAGCAAAAAAGCCACCTCGTGTGGCAGAGCCATCTGCTCTTGTGAATGTTGTCACTGTGGGTTTCTACACCCTGAGTGGCACTGATGGAAGACTGGACTGCAGCTCTGATATGAGGTGTGCGTGCAGGTGTCAGCCACGCTGCAGAGACACAGCTGTCGTCATGAGCCAGCGATGCAAACCAAAATGAGCGGATTCTACAAGTGCCGGATTTCAGAGCTTCCAAGCATCAGCTACCATGTGTTTTAACTAGAAAGCATTCATGAATTTACATTACTGTGGCAGGGGAATGTTTTTGTACACACTTAAATATTGAAAAACAAAACAAAACTTTACAATGTAATTTTATAATGAATCCTGTAACAGAAATACAATTGCGGGTTTCTTTAGGTTCAGGGAACTAGAATAGGTCATTGTATGAGTGGGACTGTTAGCTGTATACTTAGGTGAAAATTCTCTAATGAAGTATGTGAACAAAATAGCTGGTTTTCTAAGACACGGGATACGGGTCATATAACAATATTTTCTGTTTTGTGTTATGAAATCAGTTTTACTTGTTTTAATTGTATCATTGAACGTGTTTTAAACCAAAGGGATTGAATTTTATATGTCTATTTCACAAGATGTCGGCTCCTGTTATTCAGCGTAACTCCTTCACGCATCCTTTTCCTTTGTCTTGACTAACCCGGAACTTACTGTGTAGACCAGACAGCTTCAGACTCAGGAGTTCTGCCCCCAAGTGCAGGGATTGAAGGCATGCCCCACACTCCCAGCATCATTTGTAAAGCTCAGACTGACTTAGAATTCATAAACCTCCTGCCTCAGCACCGCCCCCAGCACTGGAATTACATGCATGTCCACCATGTGTAAAATATGCTTTTAATGAACATGATGCAATTAATGAAGTCAACTGGCCTGGAAGAGTTCTGTAACTTCTGAGCATTTCCCGACTACATCCTTCAGGCCCGCAGTGCAGCCTATGCCATCAGTGGCTTAGGTCCAGCCTGGGGAACCCTTCCTCTCGGCCCCCAGTGCTGCCACTGGCTCAACTCCTCAGGCAACTCTGACCTACGCCTTGGAACCTGGCATTGCCCAAGAGGCAGGCTCCCTACCCAGCACCAGTTTCCTGGTAGACATTCAAGAAACTTGAGAGTAGTAACTTTTGCTACCTTTAGACAAGCAGAGGGTTTGGTGAAGTTTCTAAGCTGAGAAATGAGCCTGGGTAGGACTTGGACCATGTGGCTCAGTAGGTAAAAAACTGTCTAGGTGAACAGCGATGGCTAAAGCAGAGATACCTGAGAGAATGGTCTCGAGGAGCAAGAGACCCCAGTGGGAGGGCGTTGAGAGGAAGGCTGACTGGGTCTCTGCACGTGGACAACTAGCTGTTCCTTGAAAGTGCCGAAAGGGTGTACGGTGTCCTTCATTTCTGTGACTGCATGTGCTCCAGGAAAGAACTGTGTGACTATCATCTCATGTTGGGGGCATGCACACCCCACCTGAGGTCACCAGCAGTGCAGACAGGCTTTGATCGCTGACATCTGCCTCCTGGGGGTTAAAGCCGGTGCTCAGAGGGGATCCCAGCTGTGCTCAGGTCTCCTCTGTCTTAGGCACATGACTCCTGATCCTGAACTCTAAGCACATGACCCCAGGTCCCAAACTCCTGTAGCTACTATATGCTTCAAATCTCTGAATCAAATGCAAATGTAACATCAAAAAAACCCAGTTAGCTATCAGAATGAACATTACAGCTCTGTGAGAAGTTGACTGGCGTTTAGACACCTCCAAGTCCTCCAAGACGAACACTGAGAAGGTCCTGTCGGGTAAGAGTTTCTGGAGTGAGCTCTTTAATGGCATTAGGGCTAAAGATACCACTGACTCCACCACCATGGTCATAGTGAACACTGGAGACACGAACTGAGTGGTGATGTGTACAGTCTCACCACTGGACAGCAGGTGAGTGCTTCTCAAACACAGAGAGGATAGTGGCTGTGCATGAGCCGAAAAACAGAATGATATCTGTCTGGTCTTAAGAGACAAAAGGATGGAGGAGAAGATGTGTTCTGGGATCCAGAGACCTAGGGCAGGTGCCATGTAGACCCAGAGCTCTTAGGTCTGGGCTGGCAGGAGCTGAAGCAGCAGAACCACTGGCTGGACATCAGATGCAGAACCTCATCCCGTGATTGATTTACAGCCATCCTGGATGACTGTTATTAATGTAAGGAATTGCTTGGGGGCACAGGACTCTACCTTGAAATGAGGACATGTGAGAAGGTTGACTACGCTAGAGAGAGGCGGCCTCCCCGCCCACAGTGGCATCCACCTGCCTTGCGAGCATTCAGTGGTGGGAAGGGAGTATGCACGGGCTCAACAGCCGCCTCTGCTCCCCAGAGCTGACGTGTCCAGGCAGCCGCGAGCACAGACCAGCACTGAACTGTGCTCTGACACCATCTCCCATCATAGAAGGGACAGTGTCTGATGCTTACTGGAATCCATACTGGGTTTTCTTCACCCTCCATGCAGGATCAATGCTCCTCTAAAACTGCCACCTGCACGCTTGCAGAGTGCCCTGTCACTACCCGATATTCCACACAGCATGCCTCTGACCAAACACCCACTTCACAGCCAAAGACATGTCCAGTGAGCCTGCGCTCACAGAATCCCCATGTCTCACCATGTTCCTCACTGTCCCAAGGGCTGTCTTAATAGAACTGCATACTGTCCCTTTGGTGACTCCATTATAAGGCCACCTAGTTCTTACAGGGCTAAAATAAGGGTCTCCAGAAAGTTGCATTTCTCTGATCAACATGGGGACAGGTACTAGGTTTCTGCTATATTGAGAACCCTCCTATCCAGGAGTCAAAGAATGAAGTGGCAATGGCACCACTGTGACCTCCCAGAAAAACTGCTTTCTGTCCAGTCATGGTGCACATAGTTAATCCTAGCACTTGGGAGGGAGGAGGGTCAGGACTTGGTCAGATTCAGCTACATAGATAGTCAAGCCAGTGCTACAAGATCCAGTATCAAAAAAGAACAAAGAACTAGAGAGGTGGCTCAGCAGTTAGGAGTGTGCATCTCTCTTGCTGAGGACCCAAATTTGGTTCCCAGCACCCACGCTGGCAGCTTACTACCACATGTAATTTCAGCTCTAAGGAGTTCCAGGCTCTCTTCTAGCCTCTGTGGCTAACTGTATTCATGCATACACACACATACATACACAGAATTTTTTAAATAAAATATTTTTAAGTCTTTTGAAAAGAAATGAAAACAAAACTTTTGATCCTGTTTCTGTTATCCATGCCCTGCTGACTCCGTAGGTCTCAGGTGCAAAGCCAAGGGTGCTTCTACCAAGACACCACGAGTCCACTGAGCTGGACAGGACAACTGCCACCTAGCATTTTACTCAGTGTACTGGCTGGGTTTGTGTCAACTTGACACAAGCTGGAGTTATCACAGACAAAGGAGCATCAGTTGAGAAAATGCCTCCATGAGATCCCGCTGTAAGGCATTTTCTCAATTAGTGATCAAGGGGGGAGGGCACCTTGTGGGTGGTGCCATCCCTGGGCTGGTAGTCTTGGGTTCTATAAGAAAGCAAGCTGAGCAGCTAGGGGAAGCAAGCCAGTAAGTAACATCTCTCCATGGCCTCTGACATCAGCTCCTGCTTCCTGACCTGCTTGAGTTGCAGTCCTGACTTCCTTTGGTGCTCAACAGCAATGTGGAAATTGTAAGCTGAGTAAACCCTTTCCTCCCCAACTTGCTTCTTGGTCTGATGTTTGTGCAGGAATAGAAACCCTGACTAAGACACTCTGACAGCCCATGGATGGAGCCACCCACATTGAGGACAGTTCTTCCTGTCTCAGCTAATGCTCTTTGGAAATGTCCTCAAGGCACCCCTAGATGTGGTTTACCTCACCAGTGCCTTAGGTGTTCCTTCATCCAATCAGGTTGACAAAGGCCCAGACTCTTGAGGAGGGAAAGGGTTTTCTGTACATGGCTCAGTCTGAGTAAATACAGAACATGTAGAAGGTAGTTTATATATAAATGGCAGCTACCACCTATAGCCAAACTGAGGACTGTGATAGCCATAATTCCTCATCATTATAAATACAACTATACATAGATCCATGTTGATGCAAATCTGTTGTCTTGCTTACTCCCATACTATCTATCTATCTATCTATCTATCTATCTATCTATCTATCTATCTATAATGTAAGATGTAGTGACTTTTATTGATCTTTGAGAATCGCACTTGACATCATAATATTTTAAGGTATGGATTATTAAGAGAGTATACATGGCTCAAAGCTGTCACCTTCTCCTGGGGGAGGGGATTAGGCTATCTTAACTGTGTGAGAAGAGGCATGTCTTGTCTGGAGATAAAGTGTGGCTTAAGTTCTCACCGTCTGGTTACTAAATTGTCAAAGGGTGAGCAGGAGCTACGATTTCCCAGGGATCTGGCAAAACTTCACGTCCAGCAGCCTCTGACATTTCTAGAAGAATATTGGGGGTATAGAGGCATACTTATGATCCCAGCACTTGGGAGGGGAAGATAAGAGGGTCAACAGTTCAAGGTCGTCCTTGGTACATGGTGAGTTCAAAGCCAGTCTAGGCTACGTGTGGCCTTAACTGAAATACAACAAGAGAGTCACATCCCACATTGTAGTGTATGAATCAGTGGACCAATATGGGCTTGCACCATCCAGCCCTCTGGGATCAGAGGTTGAGTAGAACAGGAGGTAAAGGAAGGAGAGATCTACTCTCTCCTCTTGGGCTGGTGTAGCTGCCTCTTTTCCTTCCCTCAGATACCCCACTCCAGGTTCTCAGGCCTTCAAACCCAGAACAACACTGACACCACTGCTCTGCCTTTTCCACCTCCCATCTCTGGACTGAGACCCTTGGGTATCCAGTAAGCAAATGAACTTCTCTGCTTGGATAATTTTTGTGGTCCCCACCCTTAACACCCCCCTTACATGTGTGTGTATGCATTAAAGAGCCCATGGATAATAACTATATATGGTTATATAGAGATGAACAGCACTGTCTCTACATCTCTGTAGAGAGAATCTTATGTATTGTGTGGATGCATCACTGGTAAAATAAAAGGTGAGACATCTGGAAGGCAAAGAGAATTCTGGGATAGTGCCAGGCACAGGAGTCATCCTGGAAGATGTGACAAGACAAATACATGGTACCTGAACACAGGTAAGCCCCATGTGGCAGAATGTAGGTTAAAATAAGTGGGTTATTTTAGTTATGATTCTAGTCAGAGAAGAGCCTAGCTATATGGCTAAGGTATTTGTAAATAGATTTTGAGTCTGAGTCTTATTTCTGAAAGCAATAACTAGGGGAAAGAACCAGAATTAACTTCTACAGTCCTCTGTGTAGAGAGACTCTCGTATAAGCATCACCTGTCAATAAAAAAAGCCTGTGGCCAATGGACTGAGACAGGAAATAGGAAGTGGGACACTGGCAGGAAGAGAGAGGATTGTGGGAAATAGTGAGAAATAAAGGAAGATTTGAGAGAGACGCTGAGGAAGATGCAGTTAGGACTGATGGAGAGGTAACTGACCATGTGGAAGACAGAATAGTTTGAATGGGTTAAATACATTATGAGCTAGTCAGGAAATGAGCCAAAGTTTAGGCACTTAACAATAAATAATTAGTCTTAGAGTTGTCATTCTGGAAACAGGGTGTGAAAAATGGAAAACAGAATTATTTTTTTTACACCTCTCCAACAGGTAACAATCACCCAACTGGACTTACTGTTTCCCTTCAGTGGTGGATAGTGAGGTCACAGGTCCCTCATCTGAGTATCTACCTACCCCATATCATGTGGCCTCAAGAAGGAGCTAGAGTATACAGTTGGGGGAGGTGCCTAAGAGGGGCTGTGCAGCTATGGAAAAGCCATCATTATCCCTGCTGGATGAAGACTTTCAAGTGTGGCATCCTGTGGAAGGAACGCCCTCACTCCTCTAAGTTACCCTCACTGATGCCCTGTGAGGAAGCCCAATAAACTCAAGTGAACCACGGTGGACTCAGACCTTGCTTTGTGACTGGCGGCCTTAGGAGGAAGGGTGGGCATTGTTTACATCTCCCCTGTGGTCTCCCTGTGGAATGGCATTTTAGTGATGGGAATGTCTACCCATGTGTAGCCTGTCTACCTATCAATCGATCTATTACTGATGTCTATCATCTGTCTATCAAATCTCTCCTCGAGCTCTCAGTTCAATAGCTCCTACTCATTCTGTTTCTCTGCAGCATTGGAAGTCACAGAGATCTCATGTCCAGTTGAGCAGCCCACCTGCCTACTTCCTAGCCTAGACAGTGTGTCGGGGTGACCCTGTGTGCAAGGGAAATGCTGCACATGCTTAGGCTACCTGGGGCTTGGCTCTGATGTACAGGTGGAAGCCCTGCTCTCCACAGCCCCCATCTGGCCTCCTGGAGCCTCAGGACCCCTCTTTTCTGTAGTTTCCCACCCCAATGGGCCAGATTCTTCTCTAGCCTCACCCCCATGTCTGTGTTATACCAGGAAGAGAATAGACTTTTTGCTCTGCCAGTGCAGATGGAGTACTTGGTGTACCCAGTAGTCTGCACTGATGCTGTTACCAGGGACCAGCACGACACACTTCATCTGCATGGCTGCTAATGAGAAGGCTAAGCAAACATCTTGCAGGCCATGACTCCAGAGGACAGCGGTGCTCCTGGGACCAGTAGCCTCCATCCAGGAAGTCTCCAGGGGAGAGAGCAAAGCCTGTGCCAATTATCAGCTCTGCCTTAGAGTCTAGAAACAGGGTAGTTGAACAAGGTCATCTCCATCCCCAGGGGCCATATTTGCACCAACCACAGACAGAGCTGTCATCACTTCACCATTGGCTGAGCCTTCTTGTGAGGACACGGTGTCCTTCTCGGTGTCTACCCTCTCACAGTAGCTGGCTCTTTTCCCATTGTTATTCTCTGGGAGCCCACCCTCCAAACAATGCATGCTCTGTCCAATAAACACTGTCAGCATCCCTCTGTCTCATCACTACTTTATAGCTGCTGCCATAGCTCCGTGGACGCCGGGCTAGCTGTTAAGGGGACTTACAGAGCCTCCCCAGCCTGCCTCTCAATCTAGCAGCCATGTTCAGGCAGCTTTCAAAGGTGAATGGTTAGGAGTAACGTGCCAAGCAGCTCTGGGTATCCAGACAGGTTGTCGGTGAGGCCGGTGAGGTGGCCTCGTTGGTAAAGTACTTCCTGCGTTGTAAGTATGAGTGAAGACCTGAGTTTGTCTAGTTAGCCCTATATCTGGGAGATCTCAGATCAGTGTCTATTGTTTCCAACCTGTGTATGGGCCACACTTTCTCATTTCTTTTTGTCTTTTTTTTTTTTTTCCATACTGGGTCTTTTTGAAAGAAACACAGTGTGGCACCTCAGGAATGAGATTCCTCGCTTTCTCAGTGTGCCACGTCTGCTCACCAAGCGGCTTTTCTGAGCTGTGCACGTTCCCTGTGCTGGATCTTGCTCACTAGCCGAGTAGTAGGCTTAGACACCATAGTCTCTGAGCTTTGTTAAAGAGCTCTGTGGGGGGACGGAGCACAAGCCACACACAGCCCCGCCTAGCCTTCAATTTCTTCTTGCTCGGGCTTGAAGGTCAGCTAGAGGTGGGATCCCAGGGCCTTCCCCAGGTCCTTTCCTGACCATGTGCCTTTGTGAATGTATATGGTTTTCTAGGTTCCCAGAACGGTGGTGGAGCTTTGCAAAGCACCTATGCCCCTTTCATTGTCCAGTTTTCCCTTTTTTAGCTTCTGTTTACATGAACATGGTGTGCATGTGGGTGTGTTTAAATGTATAGGGGCACACAGGTAAGGGTGGTACATGTGCACCTGTGGCCTTGTCATGTAGAAGCCAGAAGTTGATAACGTCAGTCTCTATCAACTGCTCCCCACCTTGTGTATTGGAGCCAAGTCTCTCACTTGAATCTAGAGCTTGCCATTCTCAGTAGTAGTGGCTAGACAGCATGGGCCACGGATCCCCTAATCTCCTCCTCCTAAACCCTGGGATTATGGCAGATTCCTACATCCCAGCAGTTCCGTGGATGTTGGGTATCTGAACTCTGGTCCCCAAGCTTGCACGACGAGTGCTTTTACTACTGAGCCACTTCCCCAGCACCCCCCCCCCTTTAAGCTTCTTGGTTAGTCTAGAGTGTGGATGTGTCACATAACCATGAAAATAAGGCCACTTTGAAATATATTTTATCCAAAGTTCTCTGGGGGAATACCAGGTGAGCTTTAAGTTGGGTCAAGTAAAAGCACCTTGCAAATGGGGTTTCCAGAGAACCATCAGCAGGTCAAACGATAACTCTTCTCCCAAACTGAAGCTCTCTTGGAGTTCCAGCCCAGCCTTCCCACTCTGGTAGCTACTGGGCCCTTGGGAGCTAACAAGACAATGAAATACGACACAGCCATAAAGGGAGGAACAAAGAATTGACCCCAAAAGACTCAGATGGACTCAAGAGTTAAGTCAGACCAACAAGGGAATGTACTGAATAGTCCCATTCACATAAAATCCTAGGAAATGCAAACTCATCTACTGCTACAGAAAGATCTGGAGCTGCCTAGAACAGTTCATCCTGAATGGAAGCATAGTTTCAGATAAGACAAAACTCATTAAAGTTGGCCAAATTGCATCGCTTAATAAGAGCATTTTGTACATAATATGTAACTTCAATTAAGCTACCTTTTGCTAATTTTTGGCTTTATTTTATTTTCTTGAGATAGAGTCTCATTGTATATTCCTGGACCTCCTGGAAATCAATACAGAGCAGACTGACCTCAAACTCAACAGAGACCCGCCTGCCTCTACCTTGCTATGCTGAGTTTAAAGATGTACACCACTGTGTCCAGCAAGTTAAGGTATTTGAAAGTTGGACATCTACTGACAACTGATTCCTGCCCTCTACCCCACCACAGTATTCACAGTTCCAGCCTCCCTCATTAGAGTCCAAAGACCCCGGCTAATACTAGGTTCCCTCCCAAGTCCTAACCCTTACCTGCCCTGGGCCTTTTCCACAGAAAAGTCGGCCTGGCCAGTATCTTCCACCATAACCCCCTCTTTCCTTCTCCCTGGCTAGCATTACCTACTCCATGTCCACTCATCTGAAACCTCAAACTATGGCCAGGCCCAACCCTGTGCTTTCCCAAGACCCATTCATCCCTCTTTACCAGAATTTCTACTCATGGCAATGTAGGAAGGCTGGGCTTTCTCTTTTAGATTCCAAAAAGTACTTTGGGAGGGTCTGGCTTAAGTATCTGTCAACTTCAGAAAACTCAGCAAATGTGAGAACAACCAGTCACTGAGGGCTTGGCATCTAGCAGTGTAGCCATGGCCCTTGAGATGAGGGCACCTTGGCGAGGTGGTGTGTGGGGGGGTGTGATATGAGAGCAGGAGACCTTGTGGTCTACTTTCCTTTCTGTTTCTCTGATTAAACAACAAAACAAACAACAAACCACTCTGACCAAAAGTCACTTGGGAGTGGAAAGGTTTCTTTTCTCTTCCAGGTCACAGTCCATCCATGAGGGAAGTCAAGGTAGAAACTCAAGCAGAAGGTGGACAGAACCCGTGGATTAACACTGTTATTGGCTCACCCACAGGTCATGCTTAGCTAGCTTTCTTACACAGCCCAGGACCACTTGCATAGGGATGGGACCACCCTGAGTGGACTTGGCCCTTTTCCATCGATTAATAAGATATCACAGACATGCCCACAGACCAAACAGTTCTTGGATTAAGATTCTCTTCTCAGACAACTCTAGGCTGTGCTACGTGGACAACTAAAGGTAACTAGAATACCTTATAACTAGGTCATAAGTTGGTCACCCAGTGACCTATTTCCTAGTTAGCATATGGACATACCACCGCAGGCCCCTGGTCACAGCCTGTTTTGACAGGCCCAGCTGGGCCTGAGGGATAGAGGAAGCATTTGTATCTTTCATCTGCATCTCTGAGAGCCTCTGCCTCCAGGTAAGGAGTACTGGAGCTTAGCTGATATTCTGGGAGGCTACACACCCGTCAGAACCCTGTCCAGGCAGCCAGATCTGCCTTCCAGAACACAGCAGCAACCCCAACATGTTCTGCGCTAGCACAGTCAGGGCTGCAGCCTAGAGAAGCCCCATCCAGGCAAGGAGAAAGAGGGGTCCTCCACACATGAGCCAGCCTGCCTGTCAGTCCAGAGACCAGCTGCCTGCCAGGGCTAACTACAACCTTCCCAGTAGCTGACAGTCAGGCCAGGAGCTAGCCTGAGAGTGTCTGGGCCAAGGCTAGTGGCTGCCTTATTCATGCTGGCCTCGGTGCACAGCTGGAAGACATTCGACCTTTCTCCTACTTCCCGCTCTGGTCTCCAGATGATTCCAGGCCTCTGAAGTTAGCCGATATCACATGTTCCTGGCACAAAGGCCTCCCACCCATTCCTGCTCCTGGCTCTGGGCTGACAGGCTGCGCTTGAGAGCAGCACAGCAGGCAAGGCCCACTTGCAGGACAAGAGTGACCTGCAGGGCTGGGCAGTGTCTGAGCCAGGCAGGCGACATCCTACCTGCAAGGGACCTCAGAAGCCCTCCGCCCTAAGCTCCACCCTAACACAGATGCTTTTCACCCCCAGGCAGCCTTGAGATGAGGGGAAAGCTCTGTCTAGCCAGGGACTCAAGCTAATGCCACTATATTTGTGGCTCTGTCCCTACTGCAGGACCCACCTGAGACTCTAGACTCTAGTCTCTGCTTAGGCACCAAAGCAACCGTCCCCTACTCATGCCTTCATCAGCAAGGGCCTCTGGCGAGGACAGGAATGTGCCATTTCTTTTCTTTTTTTTTTAAGGAAGGTCATGGGTAGAAGCCAGTCTACACATGGCTGGGGATGACTCTGTTGGAAATCCATTTGCTTCACAAATGGAGAGCCTTGACTGGGATCCCCAGCATCCAGGGAAAAGATGGCTGCAGGTGTGCACACCTGTAATCCCAGGACTAGAGGTTGGACACAGGAGGGTCCTAGCACACGCTGACCAGGACAGTCTAGCCAAATTGGTAAGCTCTGAGTGCAGTGAGAGATCCTATCTCAAAACAACAACAAGACTAGAGAGATGGCTCAGCCGGTAAAGGCCCTTCTTCACAGCCCAGATATCTGAGCTCAAAACCACAGAACTATACAAAGGTGGCAGGAAAGAACAAACTGTAAATATTCCTCTGACCTCCACGTGTGCACCGTACCATGCCGCGCACACGCGCGCGCGCACAACACACCACACCACACAACACACACACACAAATGAGAATCATAAAAAAGTAATAATAATTAAAAATTATAAAAATTTAAAAAATGAATTAAAGGAGAATTAAGGAAGATGCCTAACTTCAACCTCTAGTCTCCACTCATGTGTACACATGAATGGACAAACGGACACACAGACAGATACACAGACATGGGAAGAGAGAAGACAAAAGGGTGTGGAAGGAAACTAACTCTCCACCCCAGCTGGAGTCTGCAGTTATTGTGTGATAGCCTGGTGGTACCATGGAGATGTCATAACAGGATAACGGCATAATGGTGGCACAATGATATGGTGAGGACATGCTGGTGACAGAGTAAGGGACCGAGTCAGACACAGTCGCCACCTCCCCATCACCCCATTGCCCAGAGGCAGTTCTCATGCTTCAGTTGAGGCAGATCTCAGCAAGCAACCTAGGAAGTGCTATCTCAGGGGCTCCCCACAGGTCTTCCTAACCTCCAGCTCCTGGGCACCTGGGCCTCTCCAGGCTGAGACTCCTGGACTTCCTTCAGTATTAGGTCTACCTGCAGCTGTCCCTCTTGAGATGTCCTACTGCTGTCCAGCCTAGGAGCAGAGTTTGAGCACCAGCTTGAGAGAGTACCTTAGAAGGCTTCTGATCTAAAACCTTGTTATACCCAAGGAGGAGACTTCAAAGCTTTAGGGCTCAGAGGGATGCATTGCTAGAGGCTGCCTGAAAACTGCCCCTTCGTGCTGTGTGACTGCCATGTGACTGATGAGTTGCCCCCCTACTTGTGAGCTAGTTTCTGCAGTTTAACAGTGACACCCATATCCAACCTCAAGGTTTGTGTGAAGATGCAATTGGTGCCTGTGATCCCAGCACCTGGAAGGTGGACACAGGAAGGAGCAATCAATTAGTTCAAGGTCGACTTTACTAGGTAGTGAGATCAAGGCCAGCCTGGGCTATATGAGACCCTGTCAAAAGCCAACCATTAGAGTTCAGTTGGTAGAGTGATAATCTAGCATGCATGAGGCCCTCAGCTTGATCCCCAGAACTGCATAAACAGGTAGCTCATGCCTGAAATGTCAGCACTTGGGAAGTAGAGGCAAAACGAATTAGATGCTCCAAGTCAGTCTTAGCTACATAGCTAGTCTGAGGCCAACCTGGGATATATGAGACCCTGTCTCAAAAAACCAAACCGAAATAACAACTAATGTTAAATAGATCAATCTAATTTTCTTTTTTTTTTTCAATCTAATGTTTAATAAATAAAATTATTCTAATATATAAATCATAGAATAAATAGAACATGATGTTAATATACAAATTAGATTTGTGATGAGAAATTTATACAATTTCAAAGTACCTCCCCACTAAATACTTTTACAATTTCATTCACATTATAAGAAAAACCACTTTGCAGTAGAGATGCCTAGCAGAAGTGCCTGATGCCAGGGACCAAAATGAACACTGAATCAAAACAAAAACCAACCTAAGACCATCTGTAATACAGCCAGACTGAATTTACCAGTCACCAAAGCAATAAACTTTGTTTTTGGTTTTTGTTTTGTTTTGTTTTTCGAGCTTTTGTTTGTTTGTTCTTCGAGACAGGGTTCTCTGTGTAGCCTGGCTGCCTGAACTCAGAAATCGCCTGCCTCTGCCTCCCAAGTGCTGGGATTAAAGGCGTGCGCCACCACCGCCCGGCTAGCAATAAACTTTGTTAAAGTCAAAGAATTTATATGCAGGAGAGCTGACCTGCAGGTGAGAGACCCCTGCTCCTCTCCGAGTGTAATTAACATCTGGGACTGTTGATAGGATAAGGAAGCAGGGTGGTCTGAGGCTTAGAGAAAGGCGGTGAGTAAGGATGTTATCAGTGGTCTATGCATGTGGGTCCTGGCTGGTTTTATGTCAGCTTGACACAACCTAGAGTCACTGAAGAGGAGGGAGCCTCAGTGGAGAAAATGCCCCATAAGTGCAGCCTGGTCCATTGTGGGTGGGGCCATCCATGTCCTGGTGGTCCTAGGTTCTATAAGAGAGCATGCTGAGCAAGCCATGAGGAGCAAGCCAGGAAGCAGCTCCTACCTCCAGGTTCCTGTCCTGTTTGGGTTCCTATCCTGACTTTCTTCAGGGATGGATGTGGAAGTGTAAGCCAAATAAACCCTTTCCTCCCCAACTTGCATTTAGTCTTGGTGTTTCATCATAACAATAGTGACCCTAAGTAAGACAATACTCTAATGTGATAGGGGAGGTACTCCGGCAAGAGCATGAGGTGGCTGGTCACACTGCCTCTGCAGTCAGGAAGGAGGGAGAGATGAACGCGATGCTCAACTTGCTTTTTATTCAGTCCAGACCCCAGCCTATGGGATGAGGTACTCGAGTTTAGGTGACATTCACTTAGCTCAGTGTACAGGCTCGACACAGGGTCTGTTCTCCATAGTCACACCCCCTATTGTATGAATAGCTAAGCCAGAGTTTAGCCATGAGTCTCAGGTTCATGTGTGACCCACACTTGCAGGGCCCCCTATCCTAGACTGATGTCTGGCCTAAGCTAACCTCACTGTGAGGATGAGAGACCCAGGCTAGGCTGTGGAAAGGAAAGCAGAGTCGAACAGTGGTGGCGCATGCCTTTAATCCCAGCACTTGGGAGGCAGAGGCAGGTGGATTTCTGAGTTCGAGGCCAGCCTGGTCTACAGAGTGAGTTCCAGGACAGCCAGGGCTACACAGAGAAACCCTGTCTCGAAAAACAAACAAACAAACAAAAGGAAGGCAGGAAGGAAACCATATTGAGGACTTATCATCCACAGAGACCCCCAAGAGTGTGGTCACCTCCCTTCTGAGAGCCAGTGACCCAAAATCAGACCAGCTGGGGGATAGATAGACCAGAATGTAGACCTTCCTCAACCTCACAGGACACCACCATGTTGGGAATTGGTTCTAATGATTTGCCTTAATTCGACTCCCAAAGCTGCTTCCAAACCTGAGGGTCCCTGCCCCCAGCTGACTTTGATAGATAATAAGGAATTGCTGGACAGCCAATGGCTGGGCAGGAAGATGGGGGGCAGGACTTTTAGATTGGGCAGGCAAGGGACAGAGAGGGGAAGAAGAGGAGAATCGTCATGATGGGGAGGCAGAAAGATGAATCTTAAAAGCCCACAGGCATGTAAGAATCTGAGGAAGTGGCCATCAACATACTACCAGCGGTCTGGTAAATGTAAAAAGGCTCCCTATGTCCAAGCACTTAGCTATCCATGCTCCCACACCCCTGGCCTGTTCTCATGGCCTGTGTGCTCAGTTTGTGTCACAGGCCTGAACCTGCCTGGACAAACTCATTTTCTGTCACCATGATCTTATGTCACTGCTGCCAGCTTTCTTAATCTGGTCCTAGCCAAATGGTTTTGTTTTTTTTTTTTTTTTTTTTTTTTTTTGGTTTTTCGAGACAGGGTTTCTCTGTGTAGCCTGGGCTGTCCTGGAACTCACTCTGTAGACCAGGCTGGCCTCGAACTCAGAAATCCGCCTGCCTCTGCCTCCTAAGTGCTGGGATTAAAGGCGTGCGCCGCCGCCACCACCACCTGGTGCCAAATGTTTTTTTACTAATATAAAATATTATTTTCTCTACTTACACAACCTGTCAAAGTTATGATTTTTACTACTGCCATTAAATTCTAATCAGTTATAACCAATCAATATAGTCCTCAATCCTGTCAGAAGTTTGCTAATTATCAAGTTTATGACAGACAGAATTCCCAAAGCCTTTAGCAGTTGACTCAAGATGATCTCAGAAGACTTGGACACACCTACAAGATACTGCCTGGATTGTGATATGATAATTACTGAGAAATGCAGTGGATAAAACTGGATGCCCTGAGTCAAATGATGGCTAAACCAAGGTAAGTCATTTCTCATGTCACACAAATTCATTCCACGGAGAAAAAGCCCTGCGTCTTCTGCACTTGAAAGCCAGACTTACCGCCCAAGTTGCCATGGAGATCATAGAGACCACAGGAAACTGTTGGCTAGTGGAGTCTGTCATTTTTTTAAATATATAACTGGTAGATTGTTGTTTACTCTTTCTCAGACTTCTGACTACATTGACAGCTAAGCTTTCACAGTTATTATCTGATACCTCATTACCCAAACTCCGTTTCTGTTGATTAAATGCTTCATATTTCCTCTTCTTGTTATGCCACTGTCCTAACATTAATTCTAATAAAACATTACACTATACGATCCAACAAAGGGTCATCTTACAGACTGCTCATGTTGTTAACTCGTGTTATTAAATATTTTATAAACCTATAAGCCACAGGAAGCCCACTTAGATCTACCTCTCATAGACCAAATAGCTCCATCAATGAGTACATCTGCCCAAAGTTCCCATGACTACCTGTTCCAAAGGTGGATTTCTCTGGTTTCAAACGTACTCTTAAGAAAAATTTTCCTAATGTACTTATCTTTATTCCTACCTATAATATGGTTCAACATCTTGTCAATCCAGAAGCTACTACATCCAGGACGCTCCAAGAAGCAACCCCAAATCTCCTGTCACAGACAACACTTCTACTGGGCCTGTTCCTTCTGCCATTCTCAGATGGCTCCAAGACCCTGACAGCAGAAACAGCCAACTCTCCTAAGACTAGACAAACACCCCCAGACCCATTTTGCTGGGTTCCTAGAGACTGTCACCCCATGCCAGCAGGAGTAGCCAGATATCACGATAACCTTTCCTGCTTCGCCATCACCTCTTTTAATTTTTTTTTAATTAACCAAAATGGGAATGTTAGCATTCTGTCTAACTCCACCTCACAGTGCCAGGTAGGCCTGACCCACTGCTTGCCCCTCCTCCCCTCTTGATCTCTCCTTTGTTCCAGCTCTGTTCCTCCCTTCCCATTCCCTTCCCCTCTCTCCTCTCATCTCCTCTCTCTCTCTCTCTCTCTCTTTCTTCCTCTTCCTTCCTCTCTCTTCTTCTCTCTCTCTCTCTCCCTCTCCTCTCTCTCTCTTCTTCCTCTTCCTCTTCCTCTCCTTTCTTCTTCCTCTCTCTCTCTCCCTCTCTCTCTCTTTCTCTCCTCTTCCTCTCCTCTTCTTCTTCTCTCTCTTCTTCTTCTTCTTCTTCTTCTTCTCTCTTCTTCTTCTTCTTCTTCTTCTTCTCTCTCTCTCTCTCTCTCTCTCTCTCTCTCTCTTCTCTCTCTCTGCCTCTACCACCCTCTTAACTCTCATCCCCACATCCTGAATAAACTCTATTCTATACTATACTGTCCTGTGGCTGGTCCCTCAGGGGAAGGGATGCTTTGGCATGGGCCTGCTGAGACATCCCCTTCCCCCACACCTCACCACACACCCCCTAGAACTTATTCTATATCTCTTTATTTTTTTATAAACACATCAGGGGCCACTTCCCCTATTGGCTCTGAGGTAACAGAGATGAAATCTAGATTTTAAAAGATGTTAACTCAGGAGTACCAGAGAGGAGTGTTTGCTAGCCACTGCGGGGGTGGGGTGGGGGTGGGGTAATTTAGAAGTGCTCAACCATTGAGCTAGCCAAAGCATATCAAAATTATCTGTCGTGTGTGTGTGTGTGTGTGTGTGTGTGTGTTGTGTATCTGTGTGTGTCTTTCACTCGAATCATTTGAGGAGCCAAAGCAGGTTGACTAATTCACCACTACACCACTAGGTGGCCAAGCCACTGGAGTTTAAACAAGTGTCTCCCACAGGACAGGAACAATGCCTCATCTATAAGCTGAGTCAGTAGTTTCCTTATAAGGCCACTGTGAGCACCCAGTCAGACAGTGTGAGGGAGTTCAAGAGGAGTCTTTATTAAAAGACACACCCAGGGATGGGCACACACAACTCTGCAGGCCACTCTGAGAGACCTGCTTCTACAGACTCTAATACCCCACACCATCGAGACCCGCCCTCTCTTTCCTCCCACAATAAGCTGCTGCACAGATAGCCCCTCATGACCACACCTATCATTCATGATGGTCTACATGCACACCAATGCTGAATTTGAATGGAGTTCTTGTGTGTTTACTTCTTTAAGTGTTGGGAATTGAGCTCAGGGCTGGTGCATGATGGGTAGGTGATCTACACCTGACCTACATCCCTAGTTCTCTATTTACTTTTTAGTTTGACACAGGAGCTCAACAAGTTGTGCAGACTGGCCTCAAACTTGGGATCTTCTGCTTCTACCTTCCTCACAGTAAGATGCTCAGGGTTGAGGGGACAGCATCTCTGCCCCCTCAGCTGGAAGAATTCTCCTGGACTTTTAGGGACCTTGCTTGACTCTGGTATTTGTGGATTATTGGATTTTTTAAAATCTTTTAATATTTTTATTTTATTGTTCATGTATGGGTGTTTTGCCTGCATGTCTGTGTACCATGTGTGTACCTGATGCCTATAGAGGCCAGGAGAGGCCATCAGATTGCCTGCAACTGGAACAGAGAGTTGTGAGCCACCATGTAGGTACTGGGAATAAAACCTGGGTCCTATGGAAGAGCAGCCAGTGCTCTTAAGCACTGAGCCACCTCTCCTGCCCTGGGCTTGTGGCTTTGACACTGATAAGAATCTCGGGAATAGCTGGTTTATGATAGAGTGGGGTTGGTGGTTTTGTTGAAGATATTTTGAGGGTTAAGAGGAAGAAGAGGAAGACAAGCATTCACAAGGAAAGACACACATGGATGGGGTTTTCTGCTTCCTAGAGAGTAGGAGAAAATAAGGCATGGGGATGGACTCCTTCCAGACAGAGTGGGGGAGGCTAAGACATACCCAAGTGTGGGTATGGGCTTCTCAATCGAGAGTTAATTGTCTCAGCATTAGCCATATATACCTTTTTGGTGGCTCTCAAGTTACATGTCAAAGGTTGCTAAGATAGCCTTTTCCCCTTTCTATCAGAGAGATATGTGAGGTGATTCTGCAGATGGCTTGGATGGAATTATAATCTGATGACATAAAGTCAGGAGCCACTAGGGTTGCACAAGCATGGAGTTCCTTTCTCTGAAAATGGGGCTTTCTGGCAAGATTCCTAGAAAAATGGCAGGTTTGCAGCTGGGAAGGGAGATGGGCATGAAGCTGAGCTGTGCAGGAATTCTACTATGACAAAGGCTGCAACTGGATTCCAGAGAGAGGGGCTTATCTCCCCCTTTCACTGGCTCCAAGCTTCTTCCTGTCGCTGTGTCCTGCCTCAGGATTGAAGGAACAAGTCCCCCTGCCTGCCTCTTTACTCTGGAGGTTTGTTGGTTTGTTTATTTCCTTTTGTGACTCTGATCTGAGTTTGCCATTGAGCCCTGAAGGTAAAGGAAAGACCCTGTATTCAGAACAGGACAAGCCTGAGTTGGGGCTCTCGAAAGCCACTTGTTTCCTTGGTGACATCCTCAGAGGTTGTTAGGATGAAAGGGATGACACAATGACACACTGTAAATGCCACACACAGGCTCTTGTGAGCAGCTGAGTGGAACTGAGATGAATGTGGTGTCCCTTCCTTGTAGACCTCACTGTTTGTGTGTGCTGTGTGTGCACTTGCATGTGTATGCACACATGACAACACATGTCAACCTTCTTAGCATAAGTGGACTCCTGTAACATTAGACAATAAAATCTTGTTTCAAACATCCCCATATTTTAAAAAAAATATATGACAAAACTGTCTAATCAACCATGTCACCGATTTATTGGTGTGGTGTAAGTGAGCACAGTCCATGAGACCATGGAAAATGCAAATTCATGTCCCAGTGAGAAGCATCCTCTCCAAACCCACCAGGACAGTCAAAGGGAGGCAGAATGACAAGAGGCAGAAGGTGAGAGGCAGAGCCACAGAGACACCATTACTACTGAGAAGCAAAATGGTGGAACCACTTGGAAAACAAAACCCACAACTTCCCAGGAGAGCATATAGACTGTGTGACTGTGTCCCTGGGCACTTCTGTAGTGGCAAAAGGCAGATCAATGGGTGTGAAAGCCATGAACTGAAAGAGCAAAGGATTGGCCGCAAAGTGACACAGACAACAGTGACAAACGGGCTTTAGGGTTGATCCCAGCTTCACCTGCTGGGCAGTTGAGGGCCCCCCTCCTTTAAGCCCTCATGCTCCGGACTTCTGATCCTCACCCTCATTTTCTGTCTTTTTAAGATGGAGTTTCATGTAACCCAGGCTAGCCTCAAACTTCCTGAACTGCTAACCCTCTAACCCAGTGATTCTCAACCTTCCCAATGCTGTGACCCTTTACTACAGTTTCTCACATTGTGGTGACCCCCAACCATAAAGTGATTTTCGTTGCTACTTCATAACTGTAATTTTGCTACTGTTATGAATTGCAGTGTAACATCTGATATTGACCCTTTGGGTCAGACCCACAGGTTGAGAACCATTGGTCTAGCCTCTTCCTCCCATTCGCAGGGGTCACAGGTGTGGCCCTCTTTCTTGTCTGCTCCTTCCTACTCCCCCAAGCCTCCTCACATGCAAGCACACCCCTCTGCCTTCTTTTCTTCCTCTAATGCTCAACTCAGACCTGGACAGAAAATGGGGTTCTGACCCTAGGGTTCGGTAGTGTGGCATGGTCTCCTGTCTGCCTCAGACACCTCTCCCTTATCCAGCCCCTGTCAGGTCACTGTAGACTCTGTCTCCTCCCTGGACAGTGCCCTCTGGGAAGGCAGTCAGAGCTGTCTGTGGGACCCTAGGCCCAGCTCAGGTCACTGAAATGAATGGCCGAGGACCTTGGCCTCTTTCTGCAGAATCAGGGTCATTTAACTCTTCCACACTACATGAAATGATACACAAATGGGGAAATCTTAGGATAAATGCTCACCAAGGCCATGCCTAGTCAGGACCACTAGGCCATCAGAACTTTCTAGAAAGTAGAGAGGCTGCTTGAAGCCACCTGAACTGTTCTAGCCCCATTTCTGCCACTCTAGAAAAGGACCCTGTGGTAGACTAGAAGCCTGTGTCTGCTTACCTCCCTGGGTGTGTCCCTCCTTAGGGGAAGTGGTGGCCAGGCCCACCCACTAAGCCAGGAGGGGTTTTCCCAGGAAGAAGCAAGGCCTCAGAGAGATGTCCTATGTAATCAAGAGTCCCACCTGTCTCCACCCAGGGGAAAGCACCAGCCAAGACACACTGGTCCCTCCCTTCCTTCCCAAGACAGTACTTTGTAAACCAGAGCCAGGAAGCCAGGCAGCTGGGAACTTGAATGGCCTCCAACCCATGCTCTGACATAGCTAAGTGGGAAAGTGTGATGAAGTCCAAAAGGAGCTCTAGGGTTTCACTGGAGTATGCTCTGGAAGGTATCCTGAGACCTGGCTGAGGTGGCCCACCCCACCACCCACCCGAAGTGGGAACTGAGTGGAACCATTTCCTGTGCAGGGTTCCTGAATGACTCTATCTCCCACCACTGTCAAGGTCTCCACAGGTCCCTGTGTGCCTACCCACATGTGTGAGACATCCATCTAGCTCCTTCTCACCCAGGCTGAAAATACTAAGCAGCTCCCTCTGGCTCCTCAGAAGCAATTTTCAGCACCAGGATACAGCTAAGAAAAAACAATTAAAATAATAAAACAGTCCATGGATACTTTAGCAGCCTATAAAGGCAATGTTAATGAGAATACCATCTCAATTCTGAAGATAATTTAGCTAGGGAAGTTTCTGGGCAAACATGATTCACAATGTCTGTAAAGAGTAGAGGAGTCCATGAAGCAAGGGAGGTAGTGAGTTTAGGCCTGGACAAGAGCCCTGGGATATAAAGAGTGGCCTGCTGGATTCATACATATTAGAGTAGATTATATGTATGATTGAGAAGATTCTGAACAAAACCACATAAATAGATGTCTGTGTATCTGTGCCTACGTTTGTCCACGCCTGTGTATTTTCACAAGTAGAAAACACCTGGCACCTGGCACATGCTGTCTGTCCCACAAGGGCCTGGTGTCTGTGCTACTCTTGAGGTGAAGCTACATTGTGATCAGGAGCAGAGACTGTAGGAATGGAGGGCTGTGAGGGTGGGGTCCTGAGGGAACTCAGGGACTCATGTCTTCCTCAGACAGCCAGTCAGCTGCTGGAGTTCTTTTTGCCATGCAAGAAGCTCAGCCTGCAGTCCAATCGGGGCTCCTCAAACCCCATGTGCTGCTCTCAGCCTGTCCCAGTTAGGGTTTACTGCTGTAAACAGACACCATGACCAAGGCAAGTCTTATAAGAACAACATTTAATTGGGGTTGGTTATAGGTTCAGCTGTTCCGTCCATTATTCATCAAGGTGGGAACATGGCAGCATCCAGGCAGCACTGGTGCAGGAGGAGCTGAGAGTTCTACATCTTCATCTGAAGGCTGCTAGCAGAATATTGGCTTCTAGGCAGCTAGGATGAAGGTATTAAAGCCCACACCCACAGTGGCACACCTACTCCAACAAGGCCACACCTACTAACCATGCCACTCCCTGGTCTGAGAATATACAAACCATCACACAGCCCCATTCATGGTGGCTTTTGTCAGCACCTTGGGCTGACTGGGACTCTTGGGACAGAAAAGGGAGGTTCTATTCAAGAAGTGAGAGGTCAGCTGTTAGAGTGAAGAGAAACTTTCTTTTAATGTAGTTTTGTATATTTCTGTTTTCTATTAAGGGGACAAACTGCTTTTTTATTTTCTATAATCATTTATTTTATTCAGTGACTCAAATATATTTTCAATTGTGTCAACTATAAAAATGCTTGAAGGATTTGAGGGGTTGGGGTAGGTGGGGGTGAGGGGTGGATGTTAAAACAGAGTCTCGCTCTGTAGTCTTGCTGGTCTGGAACTCTGTGTAGATCAGTCAGCATGTAGGCAAGTCTTGAGCATGCAGTGATCTTCCTGCCTCTGCCCCTTGAGTGCTGATATTAAAGAAATGTGTCATTATACCCAGGTTATTTTTTTTAACCAGGCTATCCTGGAATTTATGACAATCCTCCTGCATCTGCTCCCTAAGTGCTAGAATTGCAGATGCTAATTAAAGATCTACATGGGGGATTCAAACTCCTATCCTCAGACCCATTGACAGTACATGATGGTGTAGCCACTCACTTAGGCAAGGAGGAGCAGGAGGCAGAGGCCAGGACTTCCAAACTCTTTCTTTCTTTCTTTCTTTCTTGTTTTTTTTTTTTCGATTGACAGGGTTTCTCTGTATATAAGCCCGGGCTGTCCTGGAACTCACTCTGTAGACCAGGCTGGCCTCGAACTCAGAAATTCGCCTGCCTCTGCCTCCCAAGTGCTGGGATTAAAGGCGTGTGCCACCACTGCCCAGCCCAAACTCTTTCTTTACTGGCAGTGATATGGCTCAGGCAAGTACCTTACCTTCCTCTTCTACCCCCTCTCCATCAGATGATTCCACTCTGAAGAAGGTCAGCTGGCCAGAGACATCACCGTCACATGGCTCCCCCATTCGCCCCACTCTGGGGCACACTGCATCGCTAGAGTAGACTGACCTGGAGGAACCAAAGAGCCACAGTTAAGTATGTTTCTACCTGGCAGCTTCAGGGACAGGAACAGATTATCCTATTCTTGGCCCCACTGCCTGCTGGCCCTAGGGCTCCCTCCAGCCCTGCCTGTCTCTCTTCATGCCTTGGCCCAATCCTTCTGCCCTTATCCTAGGGCTTATCCCTGGTGCCTTTTTAGGTACATTAGAAGCAATATATACCCTTCTAGTCTGCTGCTCCCATATGATAACCCCAAAGACCTGGGGTGCTTACAATGGTGAAGACACATGCTAACAGTCCAGTCTTGTGTGGCTCCAAGATTCCTTCCATAACCCCAGAAGTTCATGGAGAACTCAACATTTGGTGTTAAGTACCTGCCCTCAGGCCGTTGCTTCTGATGCTATCCAAGAAGACCTGGGTCCTGTGCAGGCCCCAGGATCCCAGTGCCTATAGGGTTAGCTGGACCACTCACCCTCTCCTTCCCCCTTTGAACCTTTGGAGATAATGACTTTCTCAGGGTGGGGCTCAGCATCACAGTCCAGCTGTAGGTCTCGGGGCTGGGCGCAGAGCAGACAGCTGGAATCAGAGGTTCTCCTTGGAATCAGAGCCAGCCTAACCCTAGAGTTCCCTCCTAATATTGGGGATTGTGGGAGGCAGGATCATGTGCAGCCCGTATGGTATTTCCTGCTGAGGCCTGTAGTCTCACCAAGGTTAACTCCTGAGTGACTTCCATGCTTCCTCCCAATGCCAGAGCACACACCAAGGGCCTTTGCTGGCACCGCCAAGCTAAGACAGTGTTCATCCTGAAGAAGAGAACTGTGGAGGAGACTCCCTCTCCTGCGCCCTTGGACAGCCTTTTGGCTGCCATCCCTGAATGCCCAAGTGCAGTGTGCTCCCCTTATTTGCTGAGCTGATCTAAGTACAGACTGGAGAGCACACTGGCTGAGTGACAGCCTCAGGACCTCTGAGGCACAGCTAGTGGCAGAGCTGAGAGCCAACTTTGCAGAATGGAGAGCCTTCCCAAGCCTGCTGGACAGTGTCGCTGGTAAAATAGTTGTCTGTTATCCATGGGGCATTGGCTCCAGGACCCTCAATAAACCCAAGTCCCTGGATGCTACATTAGAATGGTATGGTGTTGGCACAGAACCATACACAGGGGCTGCTGAGATGGCTCAGTTAATGGTTAAGAGCACTGACTGCTCTTCAGGAGGTCATGAGTTAAAATCCCAGCAACCACATGGTGGCTCACAACCATCTGTGATGAGATCTGATGCCTCTTACAGGTGTCTGAAGACAGCTACAGTGTACTTACATATAATAAATAAATAAAAACCTTTGGGCTGGAGGGAGCGGGACCTGAGCAAGAGGGAGAAGGGAGGAAAAAAAAAAAAAAAAGAACTATACACAGACTTCCATGTGCTTCAAATTGTCTCTAGATGGTTTATATTCCTAATGGATCATGAATTCTGTGCTGGCTAGTTTTATGTCAACTTGACAAAAGCTAGAGTCGTCTCGAAGGAGACCTCAATTGAGAAAATGCCTCCAGCTGTAGGGTATTTTCTTAATTAGTGATTGATGGGGGAAGGCCCAGCCCATTGTGAGAAGGGCCATCCGTGGGCTGGTGGCCCTGGGTTCCATAAGAAAGCAGTCTGAGTAAGTCACGAGGAGTAAGCCAGTAAGCCGTACCCCTCCATAGCCTCTGCATCAGCTCCTGCCTCCAGCCCTGTTTGGTTCTGTCCTTCAATGATGGATTGTGATGTGGAAGTGTGAGCCAAATAAACCCTTTCTTCCCCAACTTGCTTTTGGTCATGGTGTTTCATCATAGCAGTAGTTACCCTAACTAGGACAAATTCTATGTGAATAATTGCTAATATATTGTTTAGGGAATGAATGACAAGAGAAAAAAAAAACTGTGCATGTTTGTTATAGATACACTTTTTTTTTTTTACTAAATGTTTTTATTTGTGGTTGGTTGAATCTGCGTAGCATTGCACTACAGTGAAGTATGTCTGTGATATGCTTTATGACTCTGAAAGTAAAGCAGGCTGGCAGTTTTCTTAACTGAGAATCCATGCTTCCTGTGGTTTGTATATGCTGGGCCCAGGGAGTGGCACTATTAGGAGGTGTGGCCTTGTTGGAGTAGTGTGGTTTTGTTGGAGGAAGTGTGTCACTGTTGGGGTGGGCTTTGAGACTCTCCTCCTAGCTTCCTGGAAGTCAGTCTTCTTCTAGCGGCCTTCAGATGAAGATATAGAAGAACTCTCAGCTACTCCTGTGCCATGCTTGTGCCATGATGATAATGGAGAATCTCGGAACCTGTAAGCCAGCCCCAATTAAATATTGTCCTTATAAGAGTTGCCTTGGTCAGCCGGGTAGTGGTGGCACACACCTTTAATCCCAGCACTTGGGAGGCAGAGGCAGGCAGATTTCTGAGTTCGAGGCCAGCCTGGTCTACAAGTGAGTTCCAGGACAGCCAGGGCTACACAGAGAAACCCTGTCTCGAACAACTGAAAAAACAAAAAACCAAAAAAAAAAAAAGAGTTGCCTTGGTCATGGTGTCTCTTCAAGGCAATGGAAACTCTAAGACACTTCCCAATACAGTCTTCCAGAATCTTTCCCGTGCAAGGCCCTGGCTGCCTGTGTCCCTTTAAGCACCCAGATCCTGCTACACCCATGAGTTCTTCAGCTCTCCGTGCCTACTCCTTGGGACCAGCTTGCCATGGAGGCTCTGTTCTTACACTTTCACATGTACATTCACACATGCACATATTCCATGTGGGTGTGTACTCACCTACACATACGCACACACAGCTCCCTGGAGAATCTGTTCTGATTCATCTCTTACAATGCATTCTTGTTAATATCGTTAGTACAGGGCCTTGACCACTCTGTACTGAATACATTCCAAGACCACTACAAATTATTTTTAAAACAAACAAAAGCCACAACAAAGCCTTTTAATTTAGCAGCAATTGGAGATTCACTGCAAAGCTGCAAGCATAGTGCAGTCCCTCGTTCTTCCACACAGTCCTGTCCCAATGTTGACATCTTATGAAACCATGCACACTTGTCACAGGACAATCAAGCCAGCCACAGATGTCACCAATTCTCCACTTTTGCTCTTTCCATTTCCAGAGCCAGTGCAGGACCCCAGTGTGTCCCTCAGCAGGGCACCTCCCATCTGAGAAACTTCTTCAGTCCTTTCAGGGTTTCATAGCCATAGAGCCGGTTGTGGAGCTTAGATGAAGCTTTTTGTATCATCCCTCCTCTTGACTTTGTGTGATAGTTCTTGTAGAGTAAGACTCTTCACATCACTTTGCCACACTGATACAGGTTGTAACTGAGTGTAGCCTCCATCGCTTGAGAAAAATGGCATCTGCTAGGTTTCTGCCTCCCCTGTCCATGGGTCTGAAATATACTCCCAAGAAAGAGGACAGAAGGTCCTCTCCCTTACAAGGTCATCATTATGTGTCACATAGTGGCCTTCTCTCCCATTTCCCTATTTATGTGCACATTCCTAATCTCCCCTTCACAACCCTCACTGAATCTCCTCCCTACAAGGGGCTAAGTTAGCTCACTGTAGAGGACCAGTTCTCTGAGAAAATCAAAACCAAAATTGTACATCATATCCCTGATGTAAAATGACATATTTGCTCCCCACTCCCTGCTAGGTATCAAGCCTAGGGCTTGTATATGTAATAGCAACCTTTCAAACACTGGATTACATCCCCAGCCCCTACAATAACTTGCACATAAGCTGTGCACCAACTGTCAGCTTAAAATACACTGTCCAGGGCTGGAGAGATGGCTCCTCGGTTAAGAGAACTGACTGCTCTTCCAGAGGTCCTGAGTTCAGTTCCCAGCAACCACACGGTGGCTCACAATCATCTGTAATGGGATTCGATGTCCTCTTCTGGTGTGTCCAAAGACAGCTACAGTGTACTCACATACATAAAATCTAAAAAAAAAAAAAAAAAAAAGCCTTGTGTCATTTCCAGTTCAATCTCTCTGCTTAATGGTTCATCAGTTAAGATATGAGGTCTCCGCTCTGGTTCCCTGCTCCAGTCATGCCTGCTGCCATGCTGTACTGCTGTTATGATCTGTAAACCTCTAGAACTATAAACACAAACTGTTTTTTAAAAATGCACTGTCCAGATGATTTCCTATCCCTAATGCAATGACAGGGCCGTGTCTGTAGTTGCCACATTGTACTGCTTAGGAAATCATGACAAGACTTGCATAAGGTCTTTATCAACTCCTTTTTTTTTTTTGGTTTTGGACTAGAGTTACAGATGGTTGTGAGCTGCCTTGTGGGTGCTGGGAATCAAACCTGGATCCCCTGGAGGAACAGCTAGTGCTCTTAACAGTTGAGCCATCTCCCTAATCCCAAGCTCCTTTTCTGTGTGTATTTTCCACCTGAGGTTGATTGTGTCTACAATACAGAATCTGGGGACAGAGCAGGCTGATGACTGCCTCCCATTTCATTGAAATGTCAAGATCAACACAGCAGTGTTCTTCCTTGTCACGAGGATCAGTCATTACATGGCAGACACCTTGGCCAAATCTTTATAGAAGCTTGATTTCATTCAATTCCATGACATTCCAGCAAGTAGATTCATCTCTATTTAATAGGTGAAGAAACAGCCATGGGGAGGTCAAGCAAGGTCACGAGGGAACTGAGCCATCTCTGTCTTGCTCCTGCTTCCAGCGGCTGGCTAAACATCTGGGCTTCCAGTGGGAACAGCTGGATGAAGAGTGGAGGTACATAAAGAAGCAGACAGTTTAACTGTCTGGTACCATGGGGAGCAGCATGGAGTAAGTGTCACATACATGTATGTGAGTGCCACATACATAGACATGTTGCTTCCTAAATGTGGAAGTAACAATCCTAGTATGAGATGGAGAAAGACAGGCGGGACGCAGTCATCAGAATAAACTAACCTCCTCATAGCAGAGAAGGGCAGAATGAGCTACGGCCTGTGCTGGGGGAAAGAGTCTCGTGGGGAAGGGGGAGAGGCTTCCAGCCATGGAGTACAATTGTCACTGTGGTTGACAAGGGAAGCGGAGCCTGCCTGCCCGCAGCGAGCTCTGAATTGGGGGTACTCTGCCTTGGACTGAGAATTGACTGTAAATGATTAAGATCATTTTATGCTGAGGCAGGGGGATGGCCAGCTTGTAGCCACCACTTCTGAAGGCTGTGTGGTACACAGGGACCACAGTGCTTAAGCAGAGACCTAGCACTTTCCAGGATCTGGGACCAGAGGCAGGCATCCTAACAGATTTCCACTCAGGTCCCCACAGGGACACACACAAAGGCAGCCTGTGCGATGCTTCTGTGCTGCCAATGCCTGGAGCTCCCTTCCTGGCCCGGCCTGCTGCCCTGTCTGGGCTGGTGCCAACACTGCACTAGGTCATTAGGGAAGCCTGTTTGGCAGCACACCTAATTGCAGCCTGTTGCCTGGGCAGACAGGCCAGGCAGCCACGAGACACTTGGATGGTGGCCCTTCTGGGTCAGGAGGTGGCTTATGCAGCTGCCCAAGGCTACCCAGCTTTTCAAGTCTTTTATCTGTTTGGAGGACAACAGCCTCAGGGAATTACGTCTAAGAGGTGGCAGGGTGGTATGGGTAGAGCAATGTCTAGCTGTTGGGCTTGTAGTCACTAGGCAACAGGGACCGACTGCTAGGTCTCCCTTTCTCTCTCTGCAAATCAGCAGTCCCCATGATGACTCCTGGCCCAGGGCCTCAACAGCTTTGGAAATGGTGAAATGCAGGGTCTCAGGCTGTATTCCAGACCTACTAAGGTTCAAAGTGGATCTACAACCTGGGTTCTCCCATGTCTTCTCTGCACAGGGTCATAGGTCTCTTCCTAGGTTCACAATAATGCATTGAGCTCACACTGTGTGAGGAAGTCTCTTGCTAAGAAATGGAGAATACCACCAACAGGGAGGCATGTTAATAGTAGCAAAAAAAAAAAAAAAAAAAAAAAAAAAAAAATCACCTCCATCCCCTGGGTGGCCCTAACTGTCCCTTGACACCCAGATCAAATGAGCACCATAGAGAAACCTTCGAGCAGCCTCTCTGGGGACTGACTGATCAGGTCGCCTCTGCTGCCCTCGGTGGATGGTATCTCGTTTGTGGGTTAGTCTCTCCGGGCTAATGGTGAGCAGCTCCAGGACAGAGAGGGAGCTGTAATTCTCATTGTCCCCAGATCCCTCTCCTTCCCTGTCATATACATGATCCCTCAGAGAAGACTCCAGGAGACTACAATACCCTCCCCTCTCTCTTTCTCTCCCCACACACACCCAGACCAAAGACAAATCTCACAGGGAAAGCACCCAGCCTGGAGACGACACACAGAAAGAAGGCAGAAGTTGTTAGGCAGGATGTAGACTAAGCTGCACAGTAGGTCCCCGGGAGTGAGTCTTCTGGCTGGCAGGAGCTGCAGGGCAAGAGTTAGCAGCCGGAAAGGGTGGGGAAGAAAGCTCTGATTGGGCGGGGGAGGTAGTTCCCAAGACCATCACACACCAGCCTTTGACGGTGATGGTGGTGGTTTATTCCTCTGTGCCTCAGTTTCTTCACGTGTAGCATGCAGCTGAAACAGGAGGGAGGAGGGGGCGGCACACCAGCATCCACACAACACTGGCCTACTTCTGCTGCTGTGTTTGATGCATGTCTGTGGCCTGAACCTCCTTTGCATCATCAGACATATCAGACAAGGCATCCTCTGATTTCTCTCTGGAGACCACTAGACCTCAATTTTCCCATTTGCAAATAAGTGAGCTGACCTGGATAGTAAATGCCTTAGCTACCTCTGTGAACCCTTATCTTCCATCCCCATGGCCTCCAGAGGAGGAGCCAGGAACCTGGGGCTCAGCCCAAGCAGTCACCACTGACAAGGTGTTGAGCCAACCAGAAAGCCAGCTGTGTAATCCGTTCCCTCTGTGTTGTGGTCTTTCTGCTGCTCTGGCCTGGTGAGTTCCACCCAAAAAGAAACAGATTAGCACGGAAGATTGGGTGGGGCCAGGCTGTCCCAACAGCCCCTCCCCTCTCTAGCTCTTCCCAGATGTGCAGGCAAGGGCAGGAAGAACAATGGTAATAACTTTGTCCCAAGACTGGAATACTTAAGAGTTGTAGAGCCCTGGACGGGCTGGGCTCGGATCCCTGGGTGAAGGTCCCTGGGTGACTCACAGGTGACCTCCTGGGGGTCCTTACCTCTCAGCAACTGCCAGCCCCAGTTCCTCCAAGTTACAGGAAACAAGAGACAAGCCCTGGTAGATTCCTGGATCATCACATCTGGAATGGGTCTCTGAGTACACCTAAGTCAAAGATTCCCAGGTTCAGTTTGTCTGACCACAAGATTTCAGAACAGACTTGGGAGCTGTCCGGATGGCTAATCTTTTCCTCAGGCCTGGAGGTCATATGCCATCTGTGACTTCCATCTTGTCCCAGAATATAAGCCATTTTAGAAAGGAAAAATGGAAAGATCTACTCTCAGAGTAAGTGATAATTCCTAATATATTTTATGTTTTAGTGCATTTTGTGCCACTGTTACACAGCAACACAGGTGTGGTGGTTTACAATGAGCCTGCAGTATTTGCTGGCTTGTGGTCTTGGAGTATAATCTGAAAAAAAAATTTCAAATGAAAATTCCATAGTATGGGATGAAAAACCCAGTCTCTGTCCTTGTTTTTTCCTGTTCACGACTAACAATTTGACCAGAGTTCAAAGCTAATTAGAAACCCAGGGTAAAGGCTGGGTGTAGTCGAACACACCTTTAATCCAGCACTGGTAGAGACCAGGAGATCTATGTGAGGAGTTCAAGGCCAGCCTAGTCTACATAGTGAGTTCCAGGACATCCAAGACTACACAGTGGGACTCTGTTCTGAAAAAAATCAAGTCAAACAAACAACAACAACAAAAAGAAACCCAAGGCTAACCCAACTCCAGTTCTCAATCCAGAACTCACTCAAAGAGGAGACCTTCGACCCAGCACTGGTAACAACAGGACCCAGGAGAACTAAGTTTGTTATGTCAAACCCATTTCGTCCAATTTGGTTGTTTGAACATCCTCACTGGGTTCTCAGTGGAGGGGACAGCCAATCTTGCTACCTTTCCAATCTGTGGTTGTTTTCCACCCTTTCTTATCTAATCAAATGTGATTTTAGCAGGACACTGTCCCCGGCAGGTGGCTGTTCTTTGTAGATAATTTGGATGGTAGAGCTCCAAGGAACACCCTGACCCTCCTGTAGCTCCAGCCCCCTTTCTTTCCTTACTGCATCCTTGGGCCCACAGCACTTCCATGAAGCAGGCCCTTCCTTCTGCCTAGGACCAGCTCCCCGTTACCAGCTTCTGCTGCATCCCACCAAGGGCTGGCCATGTCTGCATCATCTCCTTTGCTTCCCAGACTCCTTCCCTACAGCATATGCATGTGCTCAAGTTTCTACTCTATCGGTTCAAACCTTCTTCAACAATCTCTGAAAATCAAGGTAGCTTTTCAATAATAGGGGGGAAAGTTGGGGGTGGACATCAAAGAAATTCCATGGGCTTTCTGGTTTTTTTTTTTTTTTTTTTTTTTCTGTCAACTTAATAAAAGTGTGTGGGTAGAAACCATTAAACAGCTGGGTATGGGTAGCACATAACTGTAATCGCAGCTCTTTGGAGGCAGAGGCAGGAGGACCCACAAGCTCGAGGCCAGCTTGGGCTCTAAATGTGAAAGGTGGGGGGTAAGGGTGTAAAGAAGGAGAGGAGAGAAGGGGAAGTAGAAGGGAGGAGAGGAAAAATTCAAGAAGGCACAGCCTAGGCTGGGCAGTGGTGGCGCATGCCTTTAATCCCAGCACTTGGGAGGCAGAGGCAGGTGGATTTCTGAGTTGAGGCCAGCCTGGTCTACAGAGTGAGTTCCAGGACAGCCAGGGTTACACAGAGAAACCCTGTCTCAAAAAAAGAAGGAGGAGGAGAGAGAAGAGGGGAGGGGGAGGAGGAGGAGGAGAGAGGAGGAAGAGGAGCACAGCCATACTAAAACTACTAAGGAAATGGAGTAATCCTACAGAGATTGCTCAGTCAGTAAAGTGCCTGCTATGCACCGGAGACCCTCAGTCCATATCTCTAGAATCTAATGGAAAAAAAAAACAACAAAACCCCAGGCCTAGTCACATACTTGTACTTTCCAGTACTATCAAGGCAGAGATGGAGAATCCCTCCAGTTCAATGGCCAGCAGTTAGAGAGCTCTGCATTCAGTGAGACACACTGACTCAAAAAATAAGGTGGAGAACTAATGACAAAAACACCCAACTCTGATTTTACTAGCCTCGCACACACACATGCACCTATGTGCACACATGTACACACAGTGGGGATCTGACTTTACGGTGACCAGTGGGGGTAAATGGTCATAACAACATAAAGTAGGGGAACTTGACAATATCTTTCTGGGTTAAATACATGTATAAAGTAATTTATGGTTGTGCACACTTGTATCTCAATACAGTCTGTCTCAGAAGAGTCAGGGAATCTTGGCTAAGTTTGAGGCTAGGGCAGGGGAATTGCCATGAATTCAAAACCAGCTCGATTATATAGCAAGGTCCTGTCTTGAAAGGAAAAGAAAAAAAATGGATGCACATGTATTGGGACTTTTATAGCAGTTTTATTCATAATAACATTAGACTGGAAACAATCCTAAGGTCTACACTATAACAATAAGGATTTTTAGAAGAAAATAAACACAGAGGCTGGGAAGACAGCTCAGTCAGAACAGTTTTGCTGCCCAGAACCTATGTAAAAGCCGGCACACACTTGTAGACCCAGCACTAAGGAAAAGGCAGTTTCCAGGGACTTGCTGGCCAGCCAACCTAGACTTATTGTCCAGCTCCAGGTCCCAGTGAGAGAACTTGTCTCTCAAGACAAGGCTGATGGCTTCTGAGGAACAACACCCCAGATTGACATCTGGTTTCCAATGCATACACACCAACAAACATCTACAAACAACTCCACATACATACACATATAAAACCCAACTTTATGTAGCATTATATTGAGTGAAGGAAGCCAGACCCCAAATTTCACATGCTGTAAATTCTCTTTGTAAAGGTTTCAAAACACACACACACACACACACACACACACACACACACACACACACAAGAGAGAGAGAGAGAGATGAGAGAGAGAGAGAGAGAGAGAGAGAGAGAGAGAGAATCAATGCCCATAGAAGCCATAATAAGGATTATGCTGGTCAGAGAGTGAGTGAGGATGAACTCAGGGGCTTCCGGCTTCTGGGAATGGTATTTCTTTTTCTGGCTGTTGGTGGCACAGTGAGTTCATCCTTGAAGACTCACTGAGCTGTGTATATTATTTGTGCTTTCCTGTAACTATGCTCTGCTTCAGTAAAATCCACAGAGAGGGAGGGACAGTGGAGAGGGGCAGTGGAGGGGGAGAGAAAGCAAAGAGGGAAGACAGAGACCCCCAAAGCAGTTATTCCCAGCACTTCTCAAGCTGATAACTGATCCAGTAGCTCTCTTTGCATGTGGGCAAACAGTGGACCAGCAGGATATACAGGGAAGTGGCAAGCAATCTAGATGTCCTGATTATTCAACCATAAGTGTTAAACAATTCATAACACATCCACAATGGCCTGTTATTTAACCATTACCAAGAACAGGGTTGATTTTTATGGACCAATGTGCAATAACTTCGAAGACATAATGTGAGGTCAACAGGCAGGATCAGAAGGTTCATAGAATGCAATCCTCTCTGCAGGACAACATGCACACATAGGTAGACTGTAGGCACACACAGGGGTTGGGCTTTCTGGCCTAAAGCACACTGTTCTCTCTAAAGTTCTTATCTATAGCTATGTCCAGTCCTACCTGCTGGACTACACTGTCTCTGAATGTTGGGTGACAGGAGTCTTATAAAGTCATTTAGCTTATAAAAAAATCGATATCCTCCTGAATATGAGTAAGATCAGGAGCTTGGCAGCAACGGACGCCAGCTTGGCTGTCCAAAAGATGGGCTAGATATGGGTAGACTTGGAGCTTGTGCCTTAAGAGCCATGTTCCCAAGTATCCCTGCTGTCCAGGAAACACAGTCTGCAGTGAGAGAAGTTCCAGGTCCCAGGAGAGTCACTGCCTTCTATCCTGTGAGAATGAAGCAGGCAGACAGTGGGGCTTGGGCAAGGTCACACTGCCAGAGAAGTGATTTGGTTCCAGAGCCCAAGCACATGAGTTTTCCTGAGCAGTTGCCAGGGAGTCGTACTGCAGACTCAGAGAAAGCAGACTACTGCTCCTCTCCAGGCAGAAGTAACATCTGGAAACCAAGGGCAGGACCTAGGGTTCTGGATGGAAACACAGGGGTGGGAGCAATTGGGAAGCACTGGAGAAAGATGGGGTTCCTGTGCACTGCAGTCAGGTCCAGAAGTCAGGGATTCCTAGGTAGGTTCTGAGTATGGGTCTGGTACATTGTCCACTTTTGGAAACTCCTTCCGGTGGTGAGAGACAGATGACAGAGCAACAGCCTGGAGGTAGGAAGTTTTGTTGGGAAAAGGTGACAACCATTCAGGTATGTCTGTGTAGCGGCCTGGGCAAATGAGGAGTGAGTGATAACAGTTGGAGCAATATTTTAGAAGAAATGGTGATGTCATTGGTAAAAGAACAAACACAGGAAAGGGAGGAGCTGAAGGTGAACCATGGTACTAGATCAAGAGGCAGGATGTCCTGGGGCACCCTGCTTGAGCGAGGACATCAAAGTTTGCTCCCAATAATGCTGGATGAGAGAGAGGTACCTGTGAGGTGCTCCAGTACAGAAGCCAGCAGGGTCGACAGGGTTTGATGTTGACTCACTAAGTCAACAGTTCCTATGCGCTGACATGGATAAATCAGCCACACTCCCCAGAAGAGACAGACAGTACACAAAGAAACAGAAACACTGCAGACCAAGCAAAGTGCTGTGCGGAGGTAAGGCAGAGACAGTGAGTGAGGTCAGCCTGAGTTCACAGGTATGCTGGGAGAGGCTTCCCAAGGCAGGCGTGCCAGTGATGTCATAGGATACATCAAGGAAATAACAAATACTGAGTCCTGGAGACAACAGTTGATGGGACAGGTGGCCCAGAGTTGCCTTTGACACTTGTCTTACTTGTGTGTTATAACAACACATCTGAGACCAGAAGGTTTATTTATATACAGTGTGTGTATCTCTGCTTGTGTGTGTGTGTGTGTGTGTGGTGTGTGTGTGTTTTCCATGTGGAGAGTAGATGTTAACCTCCAGTGTTGTTTCTTAGGAGCCACCCACCCTGGTTTTATTGGATTTGTAAGACAGAGTATCTCATTGGGCTGACTGAGCAGTGAAGCCCAGTGTTTTCTGCCTGTCTGTACCTCCCCAGTGCTGGGATTACAGGTATGCACCCCCATGCCTGGCTTTTTATGTGGGTTCTGGGGGTTGACCTCAGGTCTTCTTGATGCAAGCTCTTTATCAATTGAGCCACCAACTCCACCTCCTGTGTAAACAGTTTATTCTGCTCATAGTTCTGCAATCCAGGAAGGCTCGTTCTGCTCACCCTCTGATGCGGAGGGGTCTTCCTGGCGGATTATGACACAGTAAAGTGTCTCCTGGTCAGGTAGAGCAAGCAAGCTAGCTGGTCTCTATTATTTTAAGACCTCATAGCCTTCCTTAATCCCAATCACCCTCCAAGGACTCCCTCTTCGTGGTCTCAGATTAACGTATTACTCTGGAGATTATTCCCTGACGCATGAACTATACAACCATATGTGGGAGAGAACAGGAGAGAGCTGAAGAGCAGGAAGATGCCTGGGGATGTTGGATGGGGAGGAGGCGATATAGGTAGGGGTGAACACGGGGAGTCAGAAATTCAATGGGGGAATGAAGCAAAAACATTTAAACAGGCCTGAGTGGAAGACTAACTCCATGTGTGTTAAATGCCCAAGTAGTTGGACATATGACCTTTAAAAACTCCTACTGTGGCAGGGCAGTGGTGGCACACACCTTTAATTCCAGCACTTGGGAGGCAGAGGCAGGCAGATTTCTGAGTTCGAGGCCAGCCTGGTCTACAGAATGAGTTCCAGGACAGCCATGGCTACACAGAGAAACCCTGTCTCGAAAAACCAAAAAAACAAAAAAGAAAAAACAAACAAGCAAACAAACAAAACTCCTACTGTTACTTTCAACAAACTGCCTCTCTTTGGCCTACTTTATCCCGTCAAGCCAGTGTGAAACTGAGGAATCCGGGTTGTTATAAATCTTAGGCCTTACCAGCTTAAGGACAGGACTATGTGCCTGCCTGCCTACTCACCTGTCTGATAAAAATAGGAGGCATAATGCCCAACTTCTGTCTACTCATATTATCAGCTATGATCTTTCCCATGCCTCCACTGGTTTCAAGGTTCTGCAGTGAGGCGTCAGGGGGCTAGCAGAGGGGTGTCCTATTGCTGCACTGTAGGTTAGAGCGGGGAGGCACGACATACTGCATGCATGACTCCTGCTCTCCAAGTCTTGTGATTAGTGTACATGAATAACCACACCTAAGACCCAAAGGGAAAAATGGGTACTCAGGATTTGGGTCAGCTCTCACGTAGGCCTGAGGATTCCCCAAGTGGGTAGCCTTTGTATGGCCACTGGGGAGGACACGCAGGCTTCATTAGGTACATGTCAGGTGGCTGACGACACGGCTGTGGTCCTTTTGTAGCAGACAGCAGATTAGAGTAGTAAGAGCTTTTGATCTGGCGCCATGCAGGAAAGAGCGGATGTCGTTCCTAAACCCAGGCAGCTTTCAAGCCTCTTCCTGGGCAGAGGTGCGGTCCTCAGAGCCAGCGACAGCTTAAAAGAAATTAGAGAGAGGGTGAGGCCGTCCCTGTGGGTCTCGCCTACCAGATCCGTCCACTGCGTGAGGCCAGCGCGCGACCTCTGCGAGCAGCCCCTGCGGCTCGAGAGGACCTTACTGCGGTCGACTGCCGCCGCGCCGCCGCCGGGACCTTTCCCCTACTTTCCAGGCCCCCAAGCCCGCCTCTAACCCGGACCAAAACACGTGCCGCCTCCCGCCCCGCCGGATCACGCCGCAGCCAGGCTCCGATCACGCGCCCCCCCGCGGCGCCCATTGGCCTGCTTCTTACCGGCCCGGCGCCGATTGGCTGGCGGCAGAGGGCACGCCCCCAGCAGGGAGCGGTGTATTTTGGTTTGCCCGCGCGCCCCGCCCAGGGCCGCTCCCTCCGCGGCGCCCCGCCCCTCCCGGGCCGCGCGGAGGCAGAACCGCGCGGCAAGGAAGGCGGAGGTACGCGCTAGGAACAGACGCTCGGGACACCGCCGAGCACTGCACACGTGCAGCCTTCGTCTCACGCAGATCTCCTGCCTCGCAGCATTGCTGCCTGCAGGCTGTACGGCACCATGCACTCGCCGGGCTCCACCGGTCCCGGCGATGCGCGCGCAGTAAGTGACGGGGCTGAGCGCGGGACGAGACGGGGAACGCGGGAGGGATGGCGACTCCTCGTTGCGGTGGGGGCTGCGGCTGTGCTCTGGTCGGGCCAGGGACCCGGAGGCTCGGCCGGATCAGGGTGGGGAGGGGGTGTGTTAGCGCTGCAGCTAGCCTTCAGCTTTGTCTCTTGTCCGCTGCGGCCCCGCCCGGCGCGGCTATTTCCAGCCATGACGTCACCCGAACCCAGAGGAGGACCGCTGTTGGTTGGGGGCGCGGCTGGCGGGAACTTGGGGGCGTGGCAGGGGCGGAGTCAAAGCAGGGGCGCAGCATGAGGGGGCGTGGCGAGAGCGGCTGGTTGTCTGGGGGCGGGGCCAAAGCAAGGGCGTGGGCGAGAGTGCTTGGAGGAGATATGGGAAGCTAGACGGGACCAAGGCGGAGGGCACGGTGGAAACACTTGGCAGTAGCATAAGAGGGGTAAGGACGGAGGCAGAGGTAGAGAGCTTGGTGGGAGCCTCTGGTGGAGCTGTGGGGCGGGGCCAGTGCAAGAGTGCTTAGTGAGAACTAGCGGGTGTTTATCTAGGGGCGGGGCAAAGGCTAAATCAAAGGGAGGGAGAGTGGTGAGAGCATCTGGTGGGAGTGCAGGGGGAGGGGCTGTAGGTGGAGCCAAACTAAAGGTGTCCCAGGAGGTGTGGCAAGAGTACCTGGAGGGGTTTTGATAGAATGAGCAGGAGCAAGGCAGTAGTGTATCGTGATAGGCAGGTGTGCAAGAGTGTGGTTCGAGGAGGTGTGTCAGCCAAGTTTAGTGGGCTTGTAAGGGTAGGTCTGGGCAGGAGTTGGGGTCTAATAGAGAAGGGGCATGGTAATGGAATTTGGCAGGAGTGTAAGGCTTGGGCCTAGGGACTGAGTGGAGTCATGGCAGGGACCTCTGTCAGAAGGTGTAGGGTGAGGAGCAACAGAACCTGGCAGAAATGTAGGGGGGCAGAGAAGTGGTGCAACACGGGTTTCTGTGGAGAACACAGCAGGACATGGACTCAAGGGACCCTACACATCCTTTCTTAGAATGGGGCTGGACATTCCACTTAGTGGGTCAAAATCAAAATATCCTCCCAGGAGGTTGTCTGGCCTCCATGACACTGGATAAGCCCCTTTGCAAAGGTAGTCTCACCTGTTCACTGAAGGGGAATCTGGACAGACAGGAAGTTTGGAGCTCAGAAAATATGTGTCTGTAGGTTTAAGTTTCTCTTTTGGAAAGGATGGGTTCCAGTTCCTTCCTTCCTCCCCATTCCTCTTGCATGCTGTTCCTCTCACCTGACCTCCTCCTAGTTTTCAGTAGTAACAAGTGACATACTGTTTGAGTCTGCTGAGGAAGCGGCAGTCACCGTGGACTGTGCTTGCGAGGAGCCTAGGTTTAGCCACTGGGAATTAAGTTTGGGGTAATGCTTCCTTTCTTAGGGATACTAGTCTGGCCTTTTAAGCTAGACGATCTCACCCACCAGCTAACTGGCTGCTTGGCTTCACTTGCTGTTTTATTTTTCCCATGACACCTTCCTACTTGCCACTTTGGTGTATACCTCTAGAGTTAGTCTTCATCAGTTAACCAAGAGACGCTTGGAGTTAGTAACTGTTCTGTTTTATAGCTGTGGGGATTGAATTCAGGGTCCTGCACGAGGTAGTCAGGCATTAAGCTATTGAGTGATAGCCCAGCCTTGAAACCTTTTTAAAGATCTGGGTTTTTGGTTTTTTTGGTTTTTTTTTTTGTGGAAACTGTGTCTCAACCAAGCCCAGTCTTCAGAGCTTGAAAACAAAGTTGTCTTCAGAGTTCCATTCGGGTCTTTTTATTCCAAGATAGCGTCTGTTGCTTTGTTAAGGGCGCTGCACATGTCTGTGGTAGATCCCCATGCCTGTCAAGAGTTACCATCCCTTTATTCTCCTGAACTAAGACGCCACTGTGCTGTGCCGCCTTTAGGCTGACATCATGGACATTTGTGAGTCGATCCTGGAGAGGAAGCGGCATGACAGCGAAAGGTCCACATGCAGCCTCCTGGAGCAGACAGACATCGAAGCCGTGGAAGCCCTTGTTTGCATGAGTTCTTGGGGTCAAAGGTCCCAGACAAGACCCCTCACGCCTGTCTCTGATTCTGGTGACGTCACCACTGCTGTGCTTATGGACACAGCTGCACCTGATCTACCAAAGGACTTCCATTCTTTTTCAACTCTGGTAAGAGGAGGTGGGGGAGAGAAGTATGTTTGTGAACTACCTAGAATAGCTTAGGTAAAATAAGCTGAAGAACTTGTAAGGAGATTAAAAAGTGATGCTGGCTAGGACAGATGCCAGAGTGTGAAAACTTCTCTCTCTCTCTCTCTCTCTCTCTCTCTCTCTCTCTCTCTCTCTCTCTCTTCTCTCTTTGGTTTTTTGAGACAGAGTTACTCTGTGTAGCCATCGCTGTCCTGGAACTCACTCTGTAGACCAGGCTGGCTTCGAACTCACAAATCATGCTCCCAAGTGCTGGGATTAAAGGCATGTGCCACCACTGCCTGGCTAAAAAACTCCTCTCTTAAAAGTGTTTTCGTTTCAGTGGTGGGTCATGACTTGCTGACAGATGCTCAGGGACGAGGCCTGTAGGTGTTGCAGAAAGGTGGATTATGCCAGCTTTCTGGGAGTCTTAAGGTAGGGTCTTGAGTCATCCAGACTAGGATGAGGCATTGTGGGAAACAAGAACGTATGTACTCTGACATCAGACAGCCTTTAGCGTAGTGGAGACATGTCACCTCTGCCTTCCTGTGACAGCCAACTACTATAATTTGGAGTTGGTAAATCAGTATTTTATTTTTAGGTTTTAACTTACACCACCAATGAAAGTGTTTCGTGGGTTGGAGAAGTCAGACCGTAGATTGCAATAGAAAAGCTGAGAGCTGACTGCCTAGGCTGGGACTTGCCCTGGAGAAGCATAGGGAAGGTAGACCTGGAGGAGTGGGTGGTGATGAGGACTGGAGGAAATACGAGGGGCTCATAGTAGCCCCTCAGGTTTTCAGGCTTGGGCCTTTGTAAGGGGCTGAGGAACTGCTGGGAGCCAGCACAGAGACTTGGTTCAGGAGAACTAGTGCTTTCTTTCTTGGTTTAAGAACTGACATGTCATGAAGAGCTTTTGTTTTAAAGTATGAATCTGTTTTCTTTTTGCAGTCTGTCTAGTTAAATTGCTTATTTCAGTAGCTATGCATGACCTAGAATAGACATCACCCTTCCTTCCAACAAGATATATGCATGGTCGGGAAGGGACAGTCCATATCGGGAGAAGTAGGGATAGCAGAATCCCCAGAGACCCCTTGGGTCAGCTCAGCACAGTCCCCTCCACAGGCAGTGGGAGCAGTGCAGTCAGATAATTTCCTTGCAGCTCTTTTGACCAAAACAACCTTTGACATAGTGTTTTTCTTTCTTTCCCTTTTTATGTTAAAAAGTGTATAACTCCTCCTCAGAGCCCAGAGCTCACAGAGCCGTCAACGGGAACTCCTGTTCCTTCCCAAGTAATTAATTCCAAAGGATGCATGGTCACTGCCCTCTCCCCATCCCCTACTGGGGGGCCCAGAACACTGAGCAAGAGGGAACTATTGGAGCCAGCCTCAGGGTCCTCCTGCAGGGCTGTGATGACGAGTGTGATCCGTCACACTGGGGAGAGTCCTGTTCCTACATGCTTTCCAACTGGCCCAGCTCAAGAACAGCAAGCATCCGACAGCAGAGAAGGACAGGAACGGTTGCTGGACCACTTCGAAGCCTTGCAGGACACACCCCTGACAGATAGTTTACTCGTCACTAACTTGGTTTCCTGTCAGCCTTGCTTGCACAAGTCTGGTGGCCCGTTCCCCACTGACAAAGGCCAACAGACAGGATGGCCCGCTGCTGTTCAGACCTGCTTACCAAAGAATCCTGAAAGTGACTTGTCAAGGAAAACCACCCTCTTATATCTGTCCCTGTCTCCAGTCCCCCTGTCCTTTGCCAGGTGATCCCTGTGGCTGGACAGAATGGCATGTTCTCAGCTTTTTTGAAGCCTCCTACCCAGTTGCCTGCAGGGACTGTCAAGCCCATCCTACCCCAAGCTGCTTCAATGTCTCAGCCTTTGTTCATGGGCCCGCCTGTGCCTCAGGGAACTGTGATGCTGGTCTTACCACAGAGCACTTTCCCCCAGCCTGCTGCCTGTCCATCCAATGTCATGGCCATTGGAAATACCAAGCTGTTGCCCCTTGCCCCTGCACCAGTGTTCGTTGCCTCCAGCCAGAACTGTGCCCCTCAGGTAGACTTTTCCCGAAGGAGGAACTATGTTTGCAATTTCCCAGGCTGCCGGAAGACCTACTTCAAAAGTTCCCACCTTAAAGCTCATCTTCGCACTCACACAGGTAAGTGGTAGGGTTCTTCCTCCCATCCCCATGCTCCCAGAAATAAGACTCGGACTCAAAATTTATTTACAAATACCTTGGCCATATAGCTATGCGCTACTCTGACTAAATGTAACTTAAAATAACCCAATTATTTCAACCTACATTCTGCCACATGGCTGATTACCTGTGCTCACATACCATGTCTACTTCAACCAATGAGAATGTGCAGTTCAGTTCTCCGTGAAACCAGCTCAGTCTAAGTGCCGGTGGCTAGTGGCTTCCCTAACAGCCAGAGAATATAGTAGATCTTCCCAGGTAAATCTTCCTTCTGGATCTTTCCCAGAATTCTCTCTCATCCCAGATGTCTGACCTCCTGTTTCCTAACTAAGCCATAGGCCATCAGATTTGTTATTGACAGGTACCACATCCATAGCCATGAGATAGTCTTTCTACAATGGGGTGCCTGATGGGATGGGGGCACACTTCAAGGGAAGAAAGCTCCCTGAGCCTCCTTTAAGAGAGGCAGGTACTTGCCGGAGGAGAAGATGGGGGCTTGTGATGACTTTAGGGTACTCTTCACCTTACTACAGTAGGCATCATCGTACTTGGACGTCTCTTCAAACCATCGAAGTTCATACTGTAGAGTGTTGTAAGAGTGTAGGGTTTTTGCCTTTATTTTTGTTGTTTGATTTTGCTTTTGAGACTATATAGTTTTAGGTTAAGTCACACAGAAGTTATAATAACCCGAGTTTATTTCTGAAACGTTCTTTGGCCATTACACTAGGGTAGCCACTAGCCATATGCACTTGAAGTGGGCTGGTCGGACTGAGAACTACATTGTACATGCTCGTTAGTTGATGTTTTACACTCAAACAGCTTCATGAGCTGGTGACTGTCATGCTGTCCATCGGGGCACTGAGCGCCACCTGGCAAGAATCACTTGGTAGAGTACAACAAGCATTTCTTAGGTGCTCTGTGAGTTGATGTGTTTGGCATTTTTAAATGGCCCTGTGGTTACCTAGTCTAGCCTTGTTACGCCTGACTTTAGAGAATCACGTATTCACATGTAAGCACATTCAGTAAAGTGTGCTTCCTAACCTCAACCCTGAAGCATCGGCCCTCGGCCCCATTAGGATGTCTGGATCGAGGACTACGATACAGGAAAGGCCTGGAAAGAGTTTCCTGCTGTGGTTTTTTATTTCAAGCTAGGTTGATACAGCTGCCTTCTAATTAGCACAGTGTACTCTGGCTGTGGCAGACTCCACTTCAGAATGGTGTGCAGCCTGCTATGCAGACATTCCAGAGAGAATTGTTCCTTCATATGCCAGAGCCGAGGTTGGCTTTAGGATGCGGACCTTACAGCTGTCCTGGACTCGTCTCCTTGTCAGAGCTAACACAGGCTCCTTTGTTCTCATCTATCTGCCCGTTTCCATACGTCAGCCTCAGCCCTCTCCAGTCTCTGCCTATTGATCCTTTCAGGGCCTGTCCCACATCAGTTGAGTGTTTGCTGATATCCATCCTCTTTGACCCTGTGGGTTATTGTGTGTCTCACCACCATTTCCTTTGTTTCTTCATTTCTGCTTTGTTTTTTACAATTTTAGGATTTATTACCATCATCATCATCGTTATTACTACTACTGCTACTACTACTTCTATTTTGGTTTGGGTTTTTTAAGACAGCTTTTTTTTTTTTTTTTTCTGTATAATCATGGCCATCCTGGAACTTGCTCTATACAACAGGCTAGCCTTGACTTCAGAAGTCCACCTGCCTCTGCCTCCTGAGTGCTGGGATTAAAGGGGTGCGCCACCACACCCATTATGTCTCTGTGTGTGGGTATGTGCATGTGAGTGCAGTGGCCTGTGGATTTGACCCCTGGAGCTGGAGTTCCATGTGATTGTAAGCTGCCTGTGAGTCCTGACATCTGTTGTGGGTGTGCTGCAAGAGTCTTCCCCCTGCTTTATCATCACTTATTTACCTAAACTGGATGTGAATTCCCGGTGTCACACTCGTAAATGATGGCCAACCGCCTTTAGCAAGGTTGTTCTGGTAGCCGTGTCAGATGAAGGCGCAACCTGGAATGTTCACGTGGGCTCTTTGGTATAATAAACCCCAGTTTTTGCTTGGTCTATCCAGATGAACTTTACATCAGAGCACAGATTGCAGATTGGAGAGGTGACAGGGTTTCCATGTTTACTCAGTTTCCCTAGGTAGAAATACTGACAGACCTATAAAACCTGAGGTCAGTCTAGTTCCTTCTGTGCTTCCCAGAGAAATAAGTTCAGTTTAAACAAGTGTGAGGCTCTAAGGAGACCTCGGCTTTTGCCACTCACCAACCCTCCATAGAGTCTTCCTAAGCACAGAAAATTCAGGCAGGTTTGCTTGAGATTATGTTTCAAGTATTTCTTTAAACCTGAACAATATTTAAATGAATAAGGTCAGATGAATGGGTACACCATTTTGGCTGCATACAAGGAATTTTGTAAATCGTGTGCCAAGGGGCTGGCATTCTCTGTGCAACTCCTGGGCACTGTGTATGCTACTAACCTTAGGGGAGCAGGGGTAGGAAGGGCAGCTGGGTCTGCTTTTTGATGTTTTGATGGTATGTATCTAAGACAGTGATAAAGAATAGTCCACCAAGCTCCAGGCTCTGGAGCTGAGAGTCTAAAAGCATGTGCCGCTCCGTTATCTGTAAGATGGTCCCAGTGTGGCAGATCATCTAGTGCAGCAGGGTCAGTATGCCTGAGAGCTTGCTTTTATAACAAGGCCACTATTGGGGCTCTGTTAATCTGTAATTCCAATGCACAGGACCCAGTCAGTGACCAATGATCCTACTACCTCTTAAATATCAGTGATGTATGACTTCAGAATTACATTTCTAAGGTGTGAAGTTTGGGGTCACAGTCCAGCCACATCAACCACCTTGCCTTGCCATGGAAGACTCTGAAATCCACGGGAAATGAAGCCTTGCTGCTGGATTTTCTGTTAATTCAACTCGGGGATCTGTCAGAATTGGTGTCTCTTGGTACCTGCTGTAGGAAATCGATGGAGACAGATCGCATACCAGTGCACAGCTGTCTAACAAATCATCCTGTGTGCATGCAGTGTGTGAATTGCCATAGTCAGACAGGAAGGCAGACGGATGCAGAGAAGGGCCTGGTCCGTGCTGGCTGGAACAGGAGTTTGTTGAAAAGGGTCTACTATCTGTCTGCCTGAATGCTTCACTACCTTTGTTAACTCCAGGAAGATAATATGACTCTGAGGCACTTGCTCTAGAGCTTCTGACAAGAAAGTGTCTGTTAGAGAGAGAACACAAGCCAAGCAGTGGTGGCGCACGCCTTTAATCCCAGCACTTGGGAGGCAGAGGCGAAAAGAAAAAAAGAAAAGAAATAGAATACAAACCTTGCCATTGATTGCCATTGTCAGCTTGACAGGATCTAGGATCACCTAGTAGACAAGGTTGGGCCTTGAGGGAGAAGGTTTAGTTAGGTTAACTGAAGTGGGGAGACCCACATCAACTGGGATTCTGGATTGGGTAAAGTGGAGAAAAGCAAGCTGAGCACCCAATTTCCTTTCTCTCTGCTTCTGGACTATGGACAAAGTATGACCAGCTGCCACAAGCTCCGCCCACCATACTTTCCTGCAAGGTGAACCTGTGCCCTCAGACTGAGCCAGAATGAGTACTTCCTTAATTAGCTTTTGTCAGCACCAGGAAAGTAACTGATGCAACCTGTTTGTCAGTGTAATAAAAAATGTGGACAGAAACCAATGATTCTAAAAAATCTTAAAGCCCCTTAGAAGGACTTTTTAGGGTAGGTGCAGTTTGACCTGAGAGAAAGAATTATTTCTTTAAAGACTTTTTCTCCCACATCTGTGGATGGCAGTCAGTTGGTAGAGTCCCTACCTAGCATGCATGACGCACCAGGGTTGATCCCTAGCATGTAAAATCGAGGAAGGTGGTGCACACTTGTAATCCCAGCACTTAAGAGGTAAGTTAGGAGAATCAACTTCAGTGTCCTTCCTGCTACATGGCATGTTGGAGGCTGTCCTGGTCTTCATGAAACCCTGTCTCAAAAAAAAAAAAGGAAGATCTCTCAAGTTCTCACCAGCCTGGGCTATACTAACCAAGACCCTATCAAAGACAAATATCCAGGATGTTGGTATACACCTTCAACCCCAGCACTTGGGAGGCAGAGACAGATATCTGTGAGGTTAAGGTCTGGTCTATTAGGGAGTTCCAGGCCAGCCATGGCTCATAGTGAGACCTTGTCTCAAAAAAAGTCTTCCCCAAGTATAATAGTAAAATGTCTTTATTTTAAAATGCTTCTTAAAAGCCAGGGATGGGAGCACATGCCTGTAACTCCAACACTTAAGTAGATTCCAAGTCCCAGACCAGCCTAGGCTACATCATGAGTCTCCATGAAGCAGCATACATGTGTACATGTTAATTTTTTGAGAGATTAGCCTAATTTGATACCCGTGGGCTTAGGAATGCATTGTGGAGGGTTTGCTGAGTTCTGAGCCGCCCAGGGCTAGAACTGCAAGTGTTACTCTTCTGCTGTTTGATGAACAAACCTGTGGGCACCATTCGTGGACTTATCAGCAAGGTGCCGAGTGTGCACATTTACATTAATACGATGTTCTTCCACTAGGGGAGAAGCCTTTTACCTGCAGCTGGGACGGCTGTGACAAAAAGTTTGCAAGGTCAGATGAACTGTCTCGACACCGTAGAACTCACACTGGAGAGAAGAAGTTTGTGTGTCCTGTATGTGACCGGCGCTTCATGCGGAGTGACCACCTGACAAAGCATGCTCGTCGCCACATGACAACCAAGAAGATCCCAGGCTGGCAGGCAGAGGTGGGCAAGCTGAACAAAATCGCCATGGCAGAGAGTCCCGGGAGCATCCTTGAACCCTTGCCAGCCTCTGGCTGAGGCATCCTTCTGTGGCATCCATCACCTGTGGGCTTCTTCAAAAGCCTCTTCAGGAATGAAACCTGTGTGTTCCTCTCCAAAAATAAACATGATCTCTGGGCTGTTGAAGTGGGGAGCTGGTTCTGATGGAAGTATATTAATTTTACTTTTCTGGTTGGGACCCTGTTCAATATCTTTTGTAGTTTCAGAACTCTGTCTGTCTGTGGTGTGTCTCTACGTGTTGTGTCTCTCTCTGTCTCTGTCTGTCTCTCTCTCTCTTTTGTAAGGAAATGGAAGAAAATTTGATCTAAATCACCAGCATTCAAACAAATATTTCTGCAATAAAGTTTACAAAATCTGGATTTTTTTTATACCTTTCTATTCATGTTTTGTAGAAATGTGACAGGGTACTAATTTTTATACTTTTTATAAAAATATTTATATTGTGCTCAAATCACCAATTTGTGGATAGACAGTTTTACAGCCTTCTTTTCCATGTTTTATAACAAAGTTTTGTAATAACCCTGCTTAAGAGGAAGCCTGGTAGTTAGTCAGAAAGAAACAAAATAACAAGTTTGTCACCAGCCTTTTATAGTGAATGTTTTAGATCAGAACTGGTTAAATAAAGAACTCTTAAAGGGGAAAAATAAACTTTGTAGTTAGCTTCTTTATATCAGTTCAGGGGAAATTCTAGCAATTGATCCTGTAGCCTACAGAACTAAAATTGTAGTTGGATAGAACTAATCATGTGAGTCTGATGTCCCTGTGGAGGGTGTACCCAGGTCTGCCTGGGCTGCTGGCCATCTGAGCAGGGCCAAATGTGGAATGTTGACTTCTGGGTCATCTGTCTGCTAAGAGCAAATGATCCCATGTCCTGTCTGTACTTAGCACCAAAACCAAGAATGTAGACGCAGAAACTTTGTAGGTTGCCCATTCTGTTGTGGTTTTGTACTGCATGCTGGATTGAATGACCACGCAGAGAAAAGGAAATATCTATATTGGTTGGCTAAACTTCCCACCAGAGTGCAACTTCCACAAAGCAAGACCTTTGTGCATAGTCAGCTCTGGGGTTCAGATGCCTTTCTTATTATGGACAAAACAGTGAGAAATGTGTCACTAAATGGCAGTGGCTGCCACCCAGCTGCTTTTCCAGTCATTATGTGTGAAGAAAATGATTTTGCTCAAACAAGAAGACTTGAAGTGGGAATTTTGTAGCTTGCCTGAAAACAGATCTCGGACACTGTTTTTATGCCTGGTGAACCTGTGTCCTGCATCCGGGTGATCACAAAAAATGGTTTTAGTTAAATTTTGGGAAGCTCAGACAATACAGTAGTAAGTGTGAGAACAGGTATATTGCACTGTTTTGGCAGCCTGAGAATATTTTTGTGTGGTATGTATTAGGTTTTGTATTTGCCTTTTAATGATTGGCATTTAACTTTATTAAATGATGGCAAGGTTGAAATATTAAACAGATAAAATGAGGTTTTTGTGTTCAGGTCTTTGAGCCTATATAACCATTATATGTGGTCATACATTGTATGTTACTTGATCCTTGTTAAGCTGCCTTTGGTACTGAGTTCTGTATGTACATGTGTTTAGGAAGTGTCTAGACACTCTCCAGGTAGTGTTGCTATTGTCTCTCAGCGTAATGGAGTGCAGGAGAACTAACTGTATATATAGCTCATGTGTGTCCCAGCTCCCTGGTCCTGTCCACCTGTCTTAAGTCAGCATCCACACTGGTGCCCGTGTAAGTGATAAATGGCATCCACTTTGGATGTCTTTTTTCGCTGTGACATGCAGAGTGATGTCCCTTGTCTTGGCATTTCTGTGGGCAACAGAAGGCCTTGGAGTGTTTGGTCCCTCATCACAGAACTTTCTCTGACCAGTATTGTTTCTAAATGACAGATGTGTTGAAATACCATTAGGTTTCCATTTCCTAATTAGATTTAGGAACTCCTTTTCTGAAAGAGTCCCCAACATCTGTCTACTGAAAGACTAAGTTGGAAAACAGTTCCTATCTGAAAAGGACTCCTGAGCCCTAGAGCCCCAGGAGTGGCTGCTCCCTTGAGGGCCCTCCCCGAATCCCCACAGCGTGGTGGTGACCCCAGTGCACTTTATCGCTTGAGAAGTTGTTCTTGATTTGATTTTTGTTTTTTACTTTGTTGAGCCTTTCAGTAGTTTTAGTAATAAAAATTTAAATGTTAACTACTTTTGTTTTATGTAACAGACTTTGGCTTATTTAAATGAATATGTGTAATGTAACTTTTTTTTTTCTTTGAATCGTATAAAACTCTCTTGGTTCGCAGACAAGACTTGAGTGCTGTGTTGTATAACTGTGTTTGTGGGTCTGGACGATTCATCAGATATTAGCCTAACTTGAACTCTTATTTTGGGTGGTCTAGTCAGTTTCAGAGAAAGCAATACAGTGGCAAAGAAGTCAATCCATAAGAATCTTTGCAGCCAAGTTGTGGCAGTTTGAACATTCAAATAACAGTAGTAATATAATAGCTCTCCCAAGTTTGCTTAACAGTAGTGGAGACTGGCTTCCATCTCCATGGGTACATGCCATCCACAGCAAGGGTCAGGACAAGATTCCCTGTGTGTCTACCCTCCCCACCTCTTGACATCGCAATCGGGCCCCACCATAACCTTGGGAGGCTGAAAACACGGACTCCGTTGCTCCTGAGAGACCATGTGCTGGGGAGCAGGGTGAGGTCTTTTCTGTTGCTCCTGGGCTCTTGTAGACAGGGACTGACCTGGGGTCATCTGGGTGTGAATGCAGACAGTCACCCTTCCTAATGAGTTGCTGAGACTTACCCTTCCATCTTTGCCTCCTGGACACATAGTATACCTTACCTCTCTTGTTTTGATTCGTCCAGGGCCTGACTGCACTAAGCCTGCCATGGACTGTGCCCTCTTGTCTGTCATAGATATTCCACAAGAGGAATTATTGCTCTTGCAGTAATCTGGACTGCAAGTAGTCTAAAGACTGTGTGAGCTACATATATGCCTCATCCTGAGTCACCAGCAATTTTGAGATGCAAGCTGTGGGCCAACTTCTTCCGTGGGTTCAAGTGCTTTTCTGCCTTTCCCAGGGCCCCATGGAGGGCAACTCTTCCTTGCCAGCACTGGAAAGGGTTTCTCTTTGTAGCCCTGGGTGTCCTGGACTCTACACATTGACCCAGATGCCCTGGCAGATGGGGAGAAGGTAATACCCCCTTCTTTCCCTGTTGGTGGTCTCCTTCCCCAAGAATTAGCATAACCTTTGGGGGTAGTTTCTTAGCCCCAGCTGTTTCTGGCTTCTCCAGACAGCCACTGCATCTCTCAAGACCACATGGTGTTACCATTGAGAGTAGAAACTGACCTTGGGAAGTCAAACCTGACTCCAGTACCATAAGCAACCACGCACGTGCTTCAGTTTCTGGATGTGCGGTTTTAGGGCCCACCCTCTAGTCTCCTGTGGGACCTCATCCTGAGTCACCAGCAATTTTGAGGTGCAAGCTATGGGTCAACTACTTCTTGGGTCAACTACTTAAACGTGCTTTTCTGTCTTTCTCAGGGCTCGGTGCCCTAGAGAACAACTCATCCTTGCCAGCACTGGAAAGGGTTTCTCTGTGTAGCCCTGGTTGTCCTGGAACTCACTCTGTAGACTAGGCTAGCTTTGAACTCAAAGATTCACCTGCCTCTGCCTCCCAAGTGCTGGGATTAAAGGGGTGTTCTACCATCGTTTAGCAAATGAAGGATTTCTTTATACCAGGAAACAGTTCCCTCCTGCCTTTTAAGGTCTAAGTTTACCCCAAAGTCCAGGCTAGCACCCCCTAAAAAAAGTCTAATTATAGAGCCTCCTTTCTAGAGGAGGCAACTAACCTTCCGAGTCTAATATGTGATTTATGGGTCAGCAGGAGGGCTCAGTGGGTAAAGGCACCTGTCACCAAGCCTGGGGACTGGAGTTTGCTTGGTGGAAAGAGAATACTAACTCTTGCAAATTGTCCTCTGACTTCCACACGTGCACCACAACCTGAGCATCCACGTACCACACATACGGATGCTTATGTGCACACACAAATATTAAGTTACAATAAAACTCTTTAAAATAAGATGTGATTTATGCTCTTAATGCTCAGAATCACCCAAGGACGCCTTCTTCCTAACCGTGTCCGGTGACTTTATAAGCACAGTCTTCCTGAGTCTAGAAGATTGGATTGAAGACTGAAGTTGGAAAGCAGTTCCTATGTGAAGAGGACTCCTGAGCCCCGCAGCCTCAGAGGCAGACAGTGAATGCCGTGTGACTGCATGTATGTCGTGCATGTGGGAGTCAGAGGATAACCTATAGGAATTGGTTCTTTCCTTCTACCACTGGACCCTGCAAATGGAACTCTTAAGTTGTCAGACTTAGCAGCTGAGCCATCTCCCTGACCCTTAAAAAAAAATACATTTTATTTCTGCCCAACTCTTGACGGGAGGCAAAATACCCCATGGACCTGACACTCACCATCTGACTTGGCTGTTGCTCATAGACACCTTGTCTCCAGAGTGCAACCCAGTGAGGAGGGAAGCTCTGTCAGGGGACGGTGTCATCCATTCATGAATCCCAGAATCTACCAGGGGTGAGACTCCCAGGCAGGAGTTCCAGGAAATGAAATGGCTCTGGGAAATTTGGAACATCAAAAAAAGAAGGGTGCTGAAGCTTTGTGTCCAGGCAGTTTTGGCCAGGCCCTGATGATGGAGGGTCAGCCCCAAGCTGACCCAAAACCCCATGGACACAAGAGCAGAGTCCTGGAAGCTTCTCAAGGCTTGCCCCTCTGTCCAGAAAGCCTACCCATGATTTCTGACCAGAAGGACTCTGGTTCTCTCAAACACCGCCTTCACACATCTTGAGGAAGATCTGCTGCAGAGCCAGGGGCCATCTCTGGTTACTTAGATCCTTGTGGGAACCAGGGTCAGTTCATGCTTTATGTGGGCAGACCCCACCCTCTGATTACTTACACGGGCATGTGTCTGGGAAAGCAACGTGGGTAGCCAACCATGAAGCAGCTGTGCAATATGGGACATAGGTGGATACCTGGTACCTGGGCAGTACAGGAAATGCTCCTGTAGGCCACAGTGATACCCAACCCGCCTCTTGCATCCTCTCCGGAGCCTGAGTTTCCCAGGGCCACAGCTCATCCATTGGCACACATGTGGTTTGGCTAGCCACTGCTCAGTAGATATTTTCTGGAACTCAGGGTTTTTTGTTTGGTTTGGGTTTTTTCCTTTAGATCTGAGAACGGCAGTGGCTTCTTAGGTTTCAGAAGGTGCACACTTCATGTTTGTGAATGTTAACTTCGTAGGATGTATTCTTTCTGTCTTAACACCTTGATCTGCAGGGCGGTAGTGGAGCACGCCTTTAATCCCAGCACTTGGGAGGCAGAGGCAGGCGGATTTCTGAGTTGAGGCCAGCCTGGTCTACAGAGTGAGTTCCAGGACAGCCAGGGCTACACAGAGAAACTCTGTTCGAAAAACCAAAAAAAAAAAACACCTTGATCTCATTAAGGGTTTCCCCAGGAAACAAACACAGAGCTACTGTCTTTCTTCTTTTTATCCCCCATCTTCCCCTTAATCAGATGAATGTCCCTATTGGAACAAACACATAACAGCTGTAAATATTTACAACATCAAGTTCAAAGCCTGAACCATCCTTTGGTAAAAAACATGAACATTTTAAACTTCTTTTAAAATAAGCATTTTTAATATTTGTGTTATTAAAATAGAAACAGGTTTCATTTTCATAGCAAAAGCAGTCCTTTGGGCTCCATTAAGATACAGGTGCTAGCTCTGGGAGGTTTTGACCCAACCCTCAGCCAGTTGGCAGGCACTCCATGGCTCTGAGCTCCAGCTGTACCTCAAGTCTCCCAGTTGAGTAGAGTACTCAAAGGCATTCTTGTCAAGTCACGAGTTCATGGAATCATTTGCAGGTAACAGCAAAGGACTGTGGGTGTGGGGAGGGTCTCAGTAACCATTCTTCCTTGGTTCCTGAGATACTGTAGGTTGTGTTCTGAGGATTCCTGGGCTGGCAGCTGTTCTCAGGAGAAGGAAGACGCTGGTGAAGGTGCTGCCTTGGTCCGGGGATGCAACATAAGCCGAGACCTGGTTTGACCTTAGCAAAAGTTGCCATTGTTTCCCAGTTCTCTACCTCCTTTTCTGACAGACTCTCACGACATAGTCCAGGCTGGATTTGAACTCACTATGCAGCCTTAAGGTCTCAATAACCCTCTACCCTGATGTGGGCTTGTCCTTCCACTCACAGATCTACAAACCCTTCTTACCAGCTGGTCAGGTGCTTTCACACCCGAGCAAGGCCAAGCAAGGCTCTACAGGACCACACGAACCCTTCCTTCCTTCCTATGAGCTCTCTGTTTTCCCATCTGTCGACTGGAATGTTCGAGGTCCCCTTTGGCATCATTATTGTGACTACCTTCTACCCAAGCAGGAAGAAGGAGAGGCTCATGGTGTTAGCCAGACTGTCAGCCAGAAGGGGAACTGGAGAGCAGCTGTCATGAAGACCTGCGTGTATCCCCTCTCTCAGCTCCATCGCAGCTCTCTGCTCAGCAGGATGATGGATAAAATACAATGGGCCCCGGAAGATGGCAGGCTGGAAGATAGAGCTGCCAAACTGATCAGGCTTGAAAGACCTCAGAGAACCTCTAGGATTCTCCCCAAGAGAGAAACTGAGAGGCCCAAGAGGGAAGTGATAGCAAGCTAATGTAATACTGGGATGCCAAAGCAGTCTGTGGTTCCCAGCACTCTCTCTTCCTACTACATCCAAATAGGGGAGGCTGTTGACGCTGTGACTTGGAGGAGCCTCCGGCACATGGAAGGGAGAAGCCAAGTGATTGACTCAGGCCCTGAGTCCTTTCACCTGCAGCAGGCCTTACCTCTGTGCTGTCAGAAATCAAATCTGGACCTGCCTAGACCTACACACTCGGGATCTGCCTACTATCTGTGCACTTGGGCCCTTTGTATGCACATGGAAACTGACATATCTAGGGGTAACTGCATCCCTCTGGAGAAATCTTAGTGTGAAGACTGAGAACATCCCTTGGTGGAAACTTCTAGAAGCCTAGGCACAGATGCCAAGAGGCGTTGACCCTTCCCCACCTGGAAAGTGAGTAAGTAGGGCAAACAAACAGTTCAGAATTCAGGGGAACCACACAGCCAGGCTACCTGTCAGAGTAAGAGGAGGTACACACACACTCGTGGCCTGGTACCTACTTGCCCTCACTCTTGGTCTGCCAGGCCATCGGCAGGACTCTGACTGTGAATCCTAAAACATCAGTTTGGAAAGATAGTTTATTTAGAAGTGGTTCCCCTCCGGCTAGGTCACGGGTAGGACAAGCTGGTGCCCTTGACTCTAGCCCAGCTCACAGACCTGCAAGGCCGGGTCAGTGGTGTCCAGGGCCGCTCATCTGGCTCAGCGACAGTACTCCCGCTCAATGCTTGCCATGAGCTCTTCTTCGGAGTAATCATAGGAGATGGCCGACTGCCCCTCGGGTCTCTTGGGGCTGCTGCCTGGGGCTCTGTGGGTGAGAAATACAGACAGGGGTCGATGTCACCTTCAAACTCCCATCTCCTCTAGCAACCACAGTGTCCATCCTAACATCTGAACCAAAACCCTCTGCTCTGGAGACACCCAAATCTCTTTCCTACCCAACACATAGACATGACCTTCTTAACTCGTACCCACCATCATCCTCCTATTTTATCCACCAAGACCTGCGATGAGGGTGAAGCAGGACAAGTCAGATGCCCAGACCCATCTGAGGTTCCTAGCTGACCCTCCAAGAACCACATCCAGGGCTCTGTATACTTCTAAAACACAGAGTGAGAGACCTGGGTGAGCTGCTTGACCTTTGGAGATCTGACTGCCGCTGAAGCATTTGCCTTTCCCACTGTGCCTACCGGGCAAAGGGGAACACCCAAATGCTTTGGAGGAGGGCAGATCTCAGCTGCCTTTGATGCACAGTAGCTGTATGACCCTAGATTAGTCGTGGCTCTTGCTGTCTCCATCGGTAAGCAGGAAGGACTGCATCTCAAGACAGACCAGAGGATAGCTAAAGGTGCCGCTTGTGTTTAATACAGAGATGACTTAGGAGGGACTGAGCAGGAGTAACTGCTTGTGAGCTGATTGCAGCCTTGCAAGCCTGGAAGAGTGGTAGTGGCTACCCTTCCTACTGTTCTTCTGGAGTCTTACTGACTGCTGTCAGAGAGAAAGGAATTCAAGGGCCCACCATACCCTCAGAACAAACCAGGGAGCTGTGCAGGAAGTTGGCTTTCCTGCCATTCTGGAGACCCTCAACAGGAACAAGCCCTTCTAGGCCTACCCCTGACAGCCCCTGGCACTAGTAGATGTGAAAACTGAGCCAGTGAGAGTTGAAGCAGTTGGCATCCAAGATGGCTGTGAAGTGGCTACAGACTCCTCACACTTCCCCTCCCACCATGTATGCTGATATCCCTGCAGGTTGATACCCAGAGAGGAAGGGGCAGGAGAGACAGGGACCAGCAGAGGAGTCTGAGAGAACAGAGCTGTGTCCCGTGCACTCTAAGGACTAGAAGCACTGTGTGTGTGTTTACTTACTTGTGTATGTGTGTGCAGCCAAGTCCTACAGCAAAGGATCCATTTTTACAGATAAAACCATGGGATACAGCCGGACACCCAAGTGTGTCCGAACAAACCTGAAGGGTCCAGAGTGGCCACAGAGAAGCCAGATCATGTGGGTACTAGGCTCTGAAGCCACCCTTCATGCCCCTTGAGGGCACAGCTCTACGTGTTGAGAGCCTCTCCTGCGGTGGACAGGGGACTGAAAGGCTTTAAGTGGCTGGAAGGGAAGCACTTCAGGCTCGTGGAGGACATGGACCTCCTCCCCATACTTACTCAGAGGCACCGCTGTCTTCAGGGTTGGCCTTAACCTTCTCTGGGGACACCTTGAACAGGGAGATAGGAAAAGGCATCAGAAAGTTGTCACCAGTGTAGCGGATTAACACTCCAGCTTTATGGAAGAGACAACAGCCACATGTTTAAATCAAGAGTCTGTAAATATCAGAATGGAGAAGCTTCCCTCGACTCTGGAGCCCCAGTTACCCATTTTGCAGTCAAGAAAACTGAGGCTGTGTATACTGGCTGGTTTGTGTCAACTTGACACAAGCTGGAGTTATCACAGACAAAGGAGCTTCAGTTGAGAAAATGCCTCCATGAGATCCCGCTGTAAGGCATTTTCTCAATTAGTGATCAAGGGGGGAGGGCCCCATGTGGGTGGTGCCATCCCTGGGCTGGTAGTCTTGGGTTCTATAAGAAAGCAAGCTGATCAAGCCAGGGGAAGCAAGTCAGTAAGTAACACCCCTCCATGGCCTCTGCATCAGCTCCTGCTTCTTGACCTGCTTGAGTTCCAGCCTACTTCCTTTGATGATGAACAGCAATGTGGAAGTGTAAGCTGAATAAACCTTTCCCTCCCCAACTTGCTTCTTGGTCATTGATGTTTGTGCAGGAATAGAAGCCCTGACTAAGACACTGTGGGAGAGACTTATAAAACTCAACAAATAAGGAAATAAACGAACAAACAAATAAGGAAACAGCAGCACTGAAGTCAGATCTCTTGCGTCCCAACTACAACCATTTGGGGTCCATTCTGTCTCTCACCTCCAGACACCAGTGTCCCAGTGTGCCTAGCATCACACCATCCTATCTCCATCTCCAGGAACTATATCATCCAGCCTCAAGAGCCTTGAACCTTCACTTCAGCAAGTATGCACTAAGTTCATGTCTTACCGGGGCACACACCTGTAATCCCAGCATGTGGGATGCTGAGGCAGGGGGAATGCTGCAAGTTTAAAACCAGCCTAGGCTTAAGAGTGAGAACTTGTCTCAAAATAGACATATGTGGGGCTGGAGTGATGGCTCAGCAGTTAAGAGCACTGACTGCTCTTCCAGAGGTCCTGAGTTCAATTCCTTGCCACATGGTGGCTCACAACTGTCTGTAATGGGATCTGATGCCCTCTTCTGGTGTGTCTGAAGACAGCTACAGTGTACTAACACATAAAATAAATAAATCATCATACACACACACAAATTTTTAAAAAGAACTGTGAGCAATATATACGTTGCTTATAGGTAACCTAGCCTAAAGCATTTTGTTATAGCAACTTGAAGGAACAGTGATGCAGATAAGAGTTTAAAACAGCAACAAAACCTAAAATCCTCTAGGACAAAAGGCTCAGGTAAGGTCTGGTCACCTAGAGTCAAGAAGGAGGTAGGTGACATAGCAGCAGGCTGCTGCTCTGTGGCAGCCTGGAGACCATAGTCAGAATGCTCCGAGATGTGGGAGAGCAGTTTCGAATTTGTAATTCTATTCTAGAAGCCATCAGCATAAACTAAAAAAGATTCAAATATTCAATTTATCAGCCATTACCTTTTCTGGGGGAAGTGTGTGTGTGTGTGTGTGTGTGTACATGTATATGTGCACACATGTAGGGGGTGTGTATATGTGATACCTGTGCACATTCATGTATAGATAGGACAGGTTGAAGTCAAGTGTCTACCTCTATCACAGTCTATTTTTCTATTGTTTTAGCCAGGGTCTCTCACTAAACCCAGAGCTCAAACACTAGCTAACTGGCTGGCCAGTGGGCTCCAGGGACCCTCTGTCTCAATGCCCAGAACACTTAAGGGTATAGGTGCAAACTGCCATATCCAGACTTTACATGGGTGCGGGGGATCTGAACTCAGACCCTCATATTTGCACACAGACACTCTGCTCACTGACCCTTCTCCCGGCCTCCAGGGAAGATTTTTAAAGTTGTTTTGTTTTGTTCTAATCTAGCTAGAGGTTGATGTAGACATTGCTCAGTAAGTAGTTGTGATGGCTATTCTTGGTTGTCAACTTGACTACATCAGAAAGAATTACAATCCAGAACTAAAGGGCACACCTGTGAGATTGTTTTGCTTGGTTTGAATTGTGCGAATCCACTTCGGGTCCAGACCTCTGAGGTAGGAGGACATACTGCCTTTGAGCCAGAGCTTGAGACAAGAAGACATACCTTGTTGTTGTTGTTTGGGGTTTTGTTTGTTTGTTTGTCCTAGATCTAGCTCTGTAGACCCAGGAAGACATACATTTAATCTGGGCCACATCTTCTGCTGGAAGCCTATATAAGAACATGGAAAACAGCCGGGCAGTGATGGCACACGCCTTTAATCCCAGCACTTGGGAGGCAGAGGCAGGCGGATTTCTGAGTTCAAGGCCAGCCTGGTCTATAGAGTGAGTTCCAGGACAGCCAGAGCTACACAGAGAAACCCTGTCTCAAAAAACCAAAAAAAAAAAAAAAAAAAAAAAAAAAAAAAAGACAAAAAAACATGGAAAACAAACAAACAAACATACAAACACCAAAGAAAAAGGAAGCTTTGTTCTTTGCCTTCTTGCTTTCCCTGCTCAATCCACTCTCATTGCACTAGAGCAACTACTCTTTGAATTCATGTCTACTGAGACCAGCTGAGACATGAGCCTCGGACTGAACAGCTTCTAATTTTGGGCTTCATTCTACCAGTGTTGGATTATTGAACACAGCTGTAAGTGATTCTAATAGATCCCTTGCACATGTAAAAAGATTCTTCTTTTTTTTTTTTTTCTTTTTTTTTTCGAGCACGGCTGCTCTGTTAGCCCGGGTCTCCTGGAACTCACTCTGTAGACAGATGGCCTCGAACTCAGAAATCCTGCCTCTGCCCCCAAGTGCTGGGATTAAAGGCGTGCGCCACCACCGCCCGGCGAGATTCATTCTTTATGTTCTGCTTCTCTAGAATACCGAGTATAGACTAAGAGTGTACCTGGGTTTGTTACCACACTCATGTGTCAGCTTGGAACTCCCTGTAACTCCAGCCTAGGGAATTCAATGCTGCCTTCTGGCTTTCAGAGGTGCCTGCATGCTGTACTGCATATAAACACACACAAGCACATACACATACAAATAAGTAAATAGTATTTTTAAGTCTATCTGAGGATAATATTGTACACCAGTAATCCTAGCACTCAGGAAGCCGAGGCAGGGGATCAGGAGTTTTGCAAAAGAAATTTGGGGCCAGCCTGAGCTACATAAGACCCTGTCTCAAATACCAAAGAAAACAAAACACCCAGAAAACAAAACACTTTACCTGTAATAGAAATACACATTCCCTACATTTTTTTTCTAGCTCAATTATTTCCAAGCATGTCCTTCTGTGTCGCTTAAGCACATTCACACTGTTACACACCAACAGGTCACACGGCTCTTCATCCTGCTGAACTGAAAGTTCACTAAACACTAATTCCTCACGGCCTCCCCCAGCCCTTGATAACCACCATGGTTAGTGTTTCCCATCTTTGAATTTGCCTAGTCTGAGTATCTACAGGTAGACACTCCTATGGATTTGTCCTTTGTCCTTCGGTGACGGGCACACTGCTTTAAGCTCATCCATCTATGGAGCAACATCTGACAGAACTTCTAAGGAGTGAAACCCATCCTGTCCCATGGATAGTCCTCCATGTGGCTTCTCCATCTACCTGCAGATAGACATGGTGGTGCCGCAGATAGACATGTTGGAGCTGTGGTGGTAATGCGTCTGTGAACATGCCATGGAACAATCTCTTTGGAGAATGTTTTCCATCCTTCCAGGTATACATGAAATTTCTTTCTCACATTCACACCAATCTGCCCCCTTACAGCTTTCCATAAGCTTTAGCTGCTGTCCTGCTGCAACTGGTTTGTTTGTCTTTTTATGAAGTCCTTTTACTTGGACACCTTTCTCTTCAGTTTAGCTTCCCTTGGAGCCAGCTTCGATGTCATCTGCTTGGCTGCTTGTCCTCTCATTAGGATTGTAAGGTTTGTTATGGTTTCTGACCAGGCAAGTGACAAGATCTAAGGTTCCAGCATCAACATCACCCCCCAGACCTGCTGTTTATAGGAATACCTGCTTGATGATAGCAGGGTTCACTACCTTCCCTGGAGACAGCCAGGATGACAAAACCCTATTGCCATGTGAACTGTGCTCTTAGAACTGGGATCAGCCACGTTCTGACTGTTTCCACGATGGCTCCAACTTGTTCCATCTGTCCACTGCTCACTTCTGTTTCTCTTTGGAGCCGTGTTTTGATACATGGCACTTTCTCCGGCCAATTTGTTTAAGCCTTGAACTTGACCGCCACAGATGGGAAATCTTGCCACAGCCAATGAAGAGCTTGAAGGGAAGGCAGAGAGAGACGTGGAGCCTCCTGCTCCAGCCTGCTGGATGCCTGCTACCAGCTGCTTACACTCACATCTGGACCAGCAGAGTGTGAGCTGGGGCCACGGGAACGGTGCTTGTGAGCGTGCTCCCTGGGTAGGAAAGGGCGTAGCTCTTCTCACCATCTCAAGAAGGCTTTAGACAAACAAAGCTCAGCCATGCAAAGAAACAGAGAACCCGAGGAGCTGAAAAGGCAGCATCTCATCAGGTCTCCTTGGACTCTTAAAGTAAGTGTGTGCATGTGTGTATATATATTTGTGAGTGTGTACTTGTGTGTATATTTATATATATATTTGTAAGTGTGCTTTTGTATATACACACACGTATATGTGTGCACCTGTATGTAAAGTTTCAAAGGTTTTTTTTTTTGGGTTTTTTTGTTTTTTTTTTTTTTAGAAATATACTTCCTACTTTACTTACCAAAATATATCCCGCGTCTTCTTTGGAATGTTCTCCCCTTAAGTGATCAGTTTTGTATGTATAGTGTGTACGTGCGCACGAATGTACTATATGTGCAATGGATATAGGGCACTGCAGGTGGTACAGTTTCCTACAGTCTTCATAAACATGTGTAGATATGCAGCCACACCCACTAAGCCATGGGCATAAGCAAGCTCATAGCCCCCCTCCCCCACACACACCGTTCTCAGCCCTGCTCCCTTCTTCCCTGCCCCTCTCCCAGGAAGCTCCTCATCTACTCTGCCTCTGCAGACAGGTCTCCAGAGGAATGGAAGCTCAGTATGGACTCCTGTTTTTGTTTTTGTTTTTTTTTTTTGTTTTTTTTTTTTTTTTTTCGAGACAGGGTTTCTCTGTGTAGCCCGGGCTGTCCTGGAACTCACTCTGTAGACCAGGCTGGCCTCGAACTCAGAAATCCACCTGCTCTGCCTCCCAAGTGCTGGGATTAAAGGCGTGCGCCACCACCGCCCGGCTCAGTATGGACTCCTTACCACCTGACTTCTTTCTCTTAGCACAGTGATGGTGAGGTCCACCGGTACTGTCTGATGCACTCCTGTTTATTCCTGTGTGCTTGTATGTTGTCTTCCCTATGAATTATCTTTCTTTGATCCCAGGCTGGTTGGTTGGGTTGATTTTTAAATTTTTAATTTTTAAAAAATTTTTTAATTAAAAAAATTTTTTTTAAGCTGAGCAAACTTGAACACATTACAGACAGAAAAGTATAGTTTTCAGGATTTTGCCAGTCAGACTCCACTCTTCACCACTAGAGGGCGCTGGTCTTCCAGCACAGTGGTCCGTGTCGGTGGCCTCTTGGGAAATGTTCCTTGTGGCTTCACAGAAAGCCCCAGTCCTCCATAACCACCACTAGATCCCACTAGCAAGTGAGGCACATGTAGTACCTTCTCCTGGGGCTCCTCCATCCCTGACCCTGACAGAGCTGGAAACCCCACGGAGGGATTAGGGCCCATCTGTGCCTTCCCACCCCTAGGAACTGCACCCCTATCTTTTAAAAATCTTACTCCTGGTATCCTACTGATGCTACAATCTCCCAGGATCCTGCCCCTAAGATCGGAGAGGCATCTGCCTTCCTATTTTCTTTCCATTTTAAAATTGTTTCTATTCGGAATTGACTTTTTTTCAGACAGAGTCCCATTACATAGCCCTGGCTGGCCTGGAGCTCCCTATATAGACCAGGCTGGTCTCAAACTCATGATAATCTGCCTGCTTCTGCCTCCCAAGTGCTGGGATTACAGGCCAGCACTATCACAGCCTGGCTTAGAAAGAAAACAGAAGTGGTTGCCCACTTCTGGGGTTCTGGTGGAACATGCCATTCTTTTATCAAGGGCTGGGCTCCTGCAGTGCCCTCTTTGCCATCTGTCACAATGAGGAGACTTCCTTTGCCTGGGGTTTCTTCAGTCCTTGAAGTTCCTTGGTGCTGTCTTTCCTGTTCCTTCCTCAGAGCCTCCTTGTTGCAGCATGGACCCCCTTCTGTGACCCGCCCCCAGCATTGTGTGGGTTCTTGGAGTCAGCCACGTGCTTTGCTCATGACAGATGCCCCATGGAGACTCCACTTCATGCTACTTACAGGTGTGATCTTTGCTCTAGCCTTGACTGCAGACACACTGGTGCTGTCTGGAAGCTCTTTGTTTTGTTTGTTTGCTGTGAGTCCAGCATCCTAAAGTCCCTCTGGCGAGTCTGCTTTGCAGCTGTGAGCTTCTTTCTGTTGCTTCTTCCCTTTAGATTCCATAGCAGTACCAGCCATGATCACCCTTAAGTCTCCCTCGCATGGTGGCAACAGACAAGACTCCCCCAGTCCCTCTTTGCTACAGAAAATATGAAACTTTTGCAAAAGTGATGAACAAGATGTCATTCAGCCCCAGGAGAAAGTAAAACACACACCACCACCACCACCACACACCACCAACCACCACCATGGCACTGTAACAAACATCTAAACAGGTTAGAGAGCACTTTAGTTCCCTGCCCCCACCCTCCACAGATGAATCAATATTATACAGCTCATTTTACCCAGGAAGAGGCCGACTAATTGACAGGGGCTCTGCTGTATCCTTTAAGATTACTAAATGGCTTTTAAAAACATATTCAAATCCCTAGGTTTACTCAGCTTTCCCCTTTTGCAGAATTTGAAGTTTCAAATACCCCAACTAATACCATTGATGTTCAAGTTCTAGTGACTCTGGGAAAGGATTTCTGCCTTGAGCACTTCATGTGGCCATGAGATTAAAAATTAATCCAAAACAGTAGCAGAAGAGGGGGTTGGGTCCATGACTTAAAGGCCGGGGATTTGATAGACTATCTCACATCCCTTAAAATATGTAAGAATACCCTACAGGGAAAATGTGTTTATGAGATAGTTCAAGTAGGACAATTCAAAATAGAATTACACAAACATACAAATATACATAAATAAAATAAAACAGTTAGAAAGATTATGCCTACCTTTGATTTTTTTCTTATAACTCTCAATTTGGCAAAACTAAAACAACAAACAAATGCAATCTCAAAAATTGTCTAAACAGGGGCAGGAGAGACAGCTCAGCAGTTAAGAGCACTGGTTGCTCTTTCAGAAGTCATGAGTTTAATTCCCTGCAACTAAAATTGTATCTTTTATTTTTACTATTTTATATATTATTTGTGTCTGTGTCTGTGTGGATTTGAGCAAGTGCAGTATCCTCAAAGACCAGAAGGTAGCATCAGATCCCCTGGAACAATGGTTCTCAACCTGAGGGTCACAAATCCCCTAGGGGCCCAAATGACCCTTTCACAGGGGTCATATATCAGATATCCTGCATATCAAATATTTACACTACAATTCATAACAGTAGCAAAATTACAGTAATGAAGTAGCAATGAAAATAATTTTATGGTTGGGGTCACCTCAACATGAGACACTATTAAAGGGTTGTAGCATTAGCAAGGTTGAGAAGCACTGCCCTGGAGGGAGTTACAGGGAGGTATGAGCATCCTGACATGGGTGGTGGGAACTGAACTTGGGTCCTCTGCAAGAGCAGGAAAAACTCAGAACCAGTGAGCCACCCTTCTGGCTCTCTAGAACTGTCGTCCAGTATAAGATTCAGGAGAACTGGCTGGCTGACCAACTCAGCTACCACCCAGGCTCAGATCCAGGGCTTTGAGTTGGCCCGTCCCAACATCTACCCCATCTATGAACTCCAGGAGCATGTGAAGGGACAACAATGCCATGTCACAAGGCAACAAGAGGATATCTGAGGGGAGTCCTGGTGAAGATCCAGCATTGATAATGTAGCAGAGACCAGAGGCCTTGAACCAGGCCAGTGACTCACTGCAATGAACATTTGCAAATGAAGAAGTGTGGACAAAAAAGTGACACTGTGGGACACACTGTGACACACCACAGCTTCCATGACAAGATGTTTGTTTGGGTTTTGGGGAATTATGGGGGAGGTTGCAAGAGTAGAGGGCAGATAGGCAGGGACAGGGAGATGAGTGAGATTGGGGTGCATGATGTGACATTCACAGAGAATCAATAAAAAGTTTTTTTTTTTAAAAAAAAAAATCTAGTAGATAGGGCTGGAGAGAGATGGCTCAGTGGTTAAGAGCATTGACTGCTCTTCCAGAGGTCCTGAGTTCAATTCCCAGCAACCACATGGTGGCTCACAACCATCTATAATGGGATCTGATGCCCTCTTCTGGTGTGTCTTGAAGATAGCTACAGTATACTCACATAAAATAAATAAATAAATTTAACAAAACAAAACCAAACCAAACCCATATGACACCATATTCAGGATGATGATGATTCAGGGGTATGCGTAATTAGCCCCTAAAGCACTCCAGTCAACAGTGGCTGCAATCGTGTTTCCTTGTTTTCTCATGGAGTGAAGGATCAGAGTCAGGGCCTTGAACATGCTAGGCAAGTCCTATACTGTCGAGCTAGCCCCTTAGTCCAGTGTTCAATGAAGTGTTTAAATGAAGACCCTTAAAAGGATTGTCATTTAATCTTGATGTTCTTATTAACAAGAAAAAAGGGAGAGCACCTTCTCCTAAGGGTTAGAGGATTATGAATATAAGGAAACATTTTATTTTTCCATCCCAATAAAAGAATAGGAAAAGTGTGTTCATGCCCAGTCAAGGATTGTTTTTGCTCAGGGACACTTTCTTTCTTTCTTTTTCTTTCTTTCTTTCTTTCTTTCTTTCTTTTCTTTCTTTCTTTCTTTCTTTCTTTCTTTCTTTCTTTTTTAGGTTTTTCAAGACAGGGTTTCTCTGTGTAGCCCCGGCTGTCCTGGAACTCACTCTGTAGACCAGGCTGGCCTCGAACTCAGAAATCTGCCTGCCTCTGCCTCCCAAGTGCTGGGATTAAAGGCGTGCGCCACCACCGCCCGACCACGTTCTTTCAAACATTCTGAAGGAAGGCCATTTGCCGTGGATGATTGTTGAACTTACAATTCTTTCCTAGCTCAGTGGTAAGTTACTAATACAGAGTCCTGTAAGATGTACAGCCCCTGAGGGAATCAGTTACAGACGAGGGCAAGCTACCTAGCACAGAAGCTCCGGCTCCAGGCTCCAGCATGTGCAGTGTTTTTAAAAGCAGGGGCCTCTCTTTCTGACTTTGTCTCTCTAGACCTGAGCACTCTCTTAGGACTCTGGGACTCATTCATTAGTTTGAGAAACATTCACGGTAAGGAGACACATCTGAGGCAACCCCCCACCCCCCCAAAAAAAAAAGAGTCACCACTGCTCTGACATCTTTCTTTCTGTTTCTCTCAAGACAGGATTTTTCAGTGTAGACCTGGCTGTCCTAGAACTCACTCTGTAGACCAGGCTGGCCTGGAACTCACAGAGATCTACCTGCCTCTGCTTCCTGAGTGTTGGGCTGGGATTAAAGGTGTGCACCACCCACTCCCTGACCACACTTTATTTCTCGAACCTACCTCCTCATGCCTCTCGGCTACCCCTTGGGTTGAGGACTTGGTCAGTTAGACGTCCAGAGTAACCCTGCACCATCATGGTGCTCCAAGCTTTCCTCTGTCTGCTCCACCCTTCTCCCGATGTTGAGTAATCTCATCCTCTTCAGCCTTCAAATGCACACTTCATTCTCAACAAAGTCTATACCCCTGACATAGCAAGACATAGCTGAAGACCTTTTCACCCCATACCCCAGCCTGTGCCCACCATCATGGTCACACAGAGCCTTCTCTTCACTTCTATTCATGTCCTCTGACTTTTTCAGACTCAAGTCAGTCTGCCCTTGAAGCCTGTCTGTCACTCCCTCCTGTGGGCTTCTCAGACTGAGACTTCTCCCTTCCCCCTGGATCCCAGACCAGCACTCTGGGCAGCTGTCTTTGTCCCTGATACCTAATGCAAGCCCCACTTACTAGGGGCTGTAGCAGTAGCTGGGACTTCCTGTCTCTGTTATATTCTTCCAGGCTGATACTCCGAAAGATAGAGGGAAAATCCGTTTATTTCCAAACCTTTGGAAGTTTCCCAAACCCTTGAAAATGACGCTGAAAAATTGTTTCCTTGCTAAGTCAAAATCTCCCCCAGATCCCTCAACTGTTTATCCAGTGTTGGTGTTACATAACTGTAGGCTGATGTAGTCTTAGAGGAATCCCATTATATAATTCAATCCTCACCACAGCTCACTTGTCCTGTTATAAATCTCAACTGAGCAATGGGAAGGAGAGACAGGACAGAGAGAGCTCTGTACCCGGGGCTTCCCACCATCCCAGTGGCCTTTCCATGATGCTCGCCTGGTAGCTGGGACCAAGAAGAGATTCCCTCCACCTCTGCTGGCCTGCAGAAACCTCTGGCTCCGAATACTGTCTTTGGTTTCCTCTTCCAGCCAGGAGCAGCTAAGACCCGTTCTGATTTTTAGCTCTGTAGCAGCAAAGACGTGCCAACCCAGCAAAGATATGTTTTTCTAGAACAGCGGGGGTGTTATTACTAGTGTTCAGCAAGAGAGCAGAAGGAAGCTAAGAGAGTCAAAGCATCTTAAAAATAGCTTGTAATATGGGAATTGCCTGGCCAGCCAAAGATCCGGATGTGTTCGACGCGGCAGGACGTTTTCCAACCACTGTTTGGCAGGTGGTCCACCCACTTATCGCCTCCTCCCACCGTATTCCCTGATGGCCAAAGCAGAGGCCCTTGCTGGTCAATTCCCACCTGAACTGGGTGCTGCAGCTGGGCTGCATGCAGCATGGAAGGCAAGCCCTGAGCCAGAAGAAAGTTCTAGGTGTTTCTGCCAACTGTTGTTTGTACTTGCTCTTTTAAGATTGTCTCTGTAAGTCACCCCGAAACAGAGACAGTATTGGGCACCCACCCAGGAGGCAGAGTGAGAATATGCAGGAGTGGGGGTAAAGAAGGGGCACAAAACCCTATAAGGGACTTGGGGGGGACACTCTGGATGAGCTGGGGACAGAGGCGCTAAGTAGAGACAGAAGCTTGGGTGGGAGGACACTAGGGGTGCAAAGGGATGAGTGGAGGGACCCGCCCCCACACTCACCGCGGGTGGGAGCTGGGCGGGGCCTCGTGGGGTCCGCTCCTGGGGCCCCCAGGCCTCCGACTCAGCCAGCAACTCGTCCAGCAGGCGCAGGGTCTCCTCCCGGCCGCCGGGGGGCGTCGCGGGGCGGGGATCACGGCTGCTCTCCTCCGGCGTTGCGGCCGTCGGGGCCTGGTCAGCCGCGCCGCCCTCCGAGCCTGTCTCTCCCGGGCCCGTCTGGCGCCTGTCAGGGCTGCGCCGCCGCCTCGGGATCCGGCTGCTCCGGCTGCTGCCGCTGCCCATGGCGCGCACCCAGCGTGGAGCGCGCAGCCGGGGGAGCCGGGCGGGACTGGGGCGGGAGAGCTACGGGCGGGATGGGGCGAGGGAGCAGCAAGGGGGATTCTGGAGGACTGAGCCGCGGGTGGTGCGATGGAGGGATGGAGGGAGTCGCGGGGGATGGGGGAGATGGGAGATGGGGGGAGCGGGAGGAGTCACCGGGGGCGCGGAGATGGGAGAGACAGAGAGGCAAGGGTGATCTGGGAGCCTGGAGGAGGTGGAGGCAGCTAGGGGAGGGGGGCGCTCCTCAGGGGGAGAATGGGAGGATAGGGAAAGACATGGAGGAGATGAAGGACAGTGTGAAGCGAGGGTAGCGCCGAGGGATAGAGAAGAATATGGGGAGATAGATGGATGAGGAGAGGGTGGGAGTGACTCGCCGGGAGACTCTCAGGAGATGGGAAGTTTGGGGTAGGGTGGTACAGGAGGGAGGTGCAACAGGGTTAATGTTGTCTGGAAGGGAGCCTTAAAGGGTGCAGGGTTGGTAGACTAGTGGAAGGGAAATCAGGGCGAGAGGATCATCTTGGCGAAGTTTGGGCGAGCCTCCTGGAGCACGGGTGGGAGTCATGCTGGGGGCAAGGGGACCAAGACACCGGCTGAAGGAAGCTGGGGATGAAAGACAGAGAGGACTGCTTGCAGCAGAGCCAGATGCCAGGGGAAGGGGGAAGATCAGGAGTCAGGGTTGGAGAGTAGCGCTGACGGAAAGGAGGTCGTTGGGGCTTCAGGTACAGGTAGGTCTGAGACAGCAGAGGCCAAGTGAGTGGGGAGGGAGACGGAAAAGGAGAGCCGGAGATGTGAGAAAGAGACTCTCCAGGGGAGGGGAGAGCTTCAGGGTGGGCAGCCTGAGTGCGAGTGCGGGTTGAGAGACGTGTACCAGAGCCCTGGGCGGGTCACACTGGAGGGGCGTGTCCCTGGGCAAAGACTCTAGGGTAGGAGAGGAGACTCCGGAGTGGGCGTGTGAACCCGGGAGGGAAGACTGCGCAGGAGCCTGGGGTGGTTAGATTGTGGAAGATTGCGACCCCAGGGCGGGACACGGTGAATTTAGAGGTTGAAAGAAGTCCATCCTCTTCACCCCTGTCTGACCTCCGATTGGAGTTCCTCTGGCCGGTTCACCGCAGGCTCTGGCTTCCTTTTCTCCAGGTATAGCTCTGGTTACTAAAACTGTCACACTAAGGTTCCTACAGGCCTGGGGCGACCCTGGCTTGGCTAGATTTGTGCTTTTATGGGACATTTCTAGAGGCTTACCCATAGGCTGATTCTTTGCCTTATGCTCACGGAAGTGGGATACACACGAGACCACTTCTGTGTGGTGTGTTTGTATTACCAAGAGAACTAGAGAAGAGCAAGTGTTTACACTTCCCCTTCCTTTTTAAAATGGGATTTGCTGGTCATCCATCCAGATGTAGGGATGCGGCCAAATGCATGACTTGATGACATTTGGGTGTTCCAAGTGTACAGACGTGTCTAGGTTAGAGATTACTGACATAAATTTTCTCCTTATGAAAACAAATCTCATCTTGAAACTCTTTAAGCCAGGGGAGGTGGAAAATCAGAGAGAACGAATTTTTCTTGAGCAAAGTTCAACTCAGTTTAATCATTTAAAAGAAAACATGTTTTATTCCTGCCCAAGTAGAGTCTAGTCATGTGATTCCGGGTTTAAATATAGCCAGAGCTCCTGTGTTCTCCAAAGCAGCCAAATATTTCTCGCTACTCTTGACTTCAACTGTTTCCCCCAGACTTGTCTCCGTAGCTATGCTTGCACAGGAGTCGTGCCAAAGCCTGTGTTCTCTCTGAGATCACGTATAATGTCAGCCACATTTGGAGTCCTGGCTTCCGTGAGAGTCTGGAAGGCCTAGACAGAGGGAGGCATCTCACCGCATGCCTGTCATCCAGGCACTCAGGAAGCAGAGGCAGAGGGTTAGGAGATCCGGGTCATCCCAGGTATACTTTCTTAGCAAGTTTGAGAGGATAGTTTGGACTGCAGGAGACCACCTGAAAACAACCCACACAGATACTGAGCTAGCAGGCAGCCTCCAAGGTCATTTCTAAGGGTAGAGAAGAGACTGCCAGAACGAGTTAGCCCCAGGAATCTCAAAGAATAAAAGACTAAACTTCCAGCCATGAGTTTCATGGCCACACTTAGACTTTTGGTTTTGTTTTGTTTAAGACAGGGTCTCAGTTTGTGACTCTGGCTCACCTGGGACTCATTATGTAAACTAGGCTAACCTCAAACTCACAGAGATCTGCCTGCCTCTGCCTTTTGAGTGCTGGGATTAAGGGCTCAGGCACTAGGGCTGTCTCCATACCCAAACGCCTTTCTATGGAGATTATGGACGGTTGCTGGTGAAGGCGGATGGAGCGTGAGGTCCAGCTGGAGCGCTTTCAGATTAACTCTGAAAACAAGAACCTGTGCTGGTTAGTTTACTGTCAATTTGACATAAACTGGTTTGTCTGAGAAGAAAAACCTCAATTATGAAAACATCTCCATCAGATTTGCCTGTAGGCAGGTCTGTGGGGGCATTTTATTAATTAATAATCATGTGGGGCAAGGACGTTTAAGTGTGGTGGTTTGAACAGGTATGGCTCCGTAGACTCATATGTTTGAATGTTTGGCCCATAGGGAGTTGCCTTTTAGGAGGTGTGGCCTTGCTGGAGTGGGTGTGGCCTCTGAGGACATGTATCACTGTGGGGGAGGGCTTTGAGGGCTCATATGCTCAAGCTCCGCCCAGCATGGCACATAGTCTCCTGCTGCCTTTGGATCAATATGTAGAACTCTCAGGTCCTCCAGCACCATGTCTGCCTGCATGCAGCCATGCTTCCCACTGTGATGACGATTCAGTAAACCAGTCCCTACTAAGTATTTTCCTTTATAAGAGTTGCCATGGTCATGATGTCTCTTCACAGCAATAAAATCTAAACCAAGACAATAAACTGAGCAAGCCCTGGGGAGCACGCCAGTGAGCAGTGTTCCTCCATGGTCTCTGCTTCGGCTCCTGCCTTCCAGTTCCTGCCTTGACATTTTTCAGTGATGGACTATGACCTTGAATGTGTAAGCAAGATATAAACCCTTCTCTCTCCTAACTTGCTTTTGATCATGGGTTTAATCATAGTAGCAGAGAAACCTAGTTAGGACAGAATATACTTTCCGGGCCCAGAAAATCCTTTCAATTACTGATTCACTGGGTGTGACGGTGTGCCTATAGTCCAGCACTTGGGAGACTGAGCAGGAGAACCACCAGGCTACCATTGATGATGTACACTGGAGGGACCGGTGCGTGAGTGAATAGTCTGTCTGGCATCTGAAGAAGAAGCTGGTCCCACCCCTGTCATAACCTGTGAATCAGTCCATTGCCATGGACACACAAACCTGCCCATCTTTCAGAGTACTGCTCAAGTTCCCTTCCCTCAAGGAGACTCAGCTACACGCTGCCTGCCCAGAGCTTCCCTTACTGACAGCACTCCACACACATACATCCTGGGGATGATAAATAGAGTGGACACACAGCAAAACAGTCCGTGTGGGTCAGAACACACGTGAGGCTTGGTTCCGTCCTCAGCACCATTAATAGAAAGTATTGTATTCAGCTGACTGTGAGACAGTGTAATTTTTTTTTTTTTTTTTTTTTTGAGACAGGATCTCAAGTAGTTCAGACTGGCCTTGAACTCTCTGTGTATCCTAAGATGATCCTGGCCTTCCTCTGCCTCCCAAGTGCTGAGGCTACAGGCATATGCCTCCACACTGCATCCATGTGGTGTTGGGAATCAAACCCGGGGCTTCAAGCATAGGCAAGCACTCTCCCAAATGGAGCTGTATACCCCCAGTTCTTACCCCTGTGTGTCTTCTTTTAATGCCTACTGAATTACATGAGAGGCTTAGACCCTCAGGACTTCTGGTTCAAGCCACAGGTTATGGCAGAGGTGTCTGGTAAAGTATCTGCTTGGCTTGTTACTTGAGACCCTATTGAAATGAAGACCACGGAGTTGTGAGGGACAAGGAGGGACCATCTCAAATGACCCATCTCACCACATCCTCAAAGGTGGAAAACTGATATCTGAGAGCAGCCAGATGACAAGAACAGAGGAGCTGAAACCTTCTATCTATGTAGGAGCTAGAGACATGGGGCCAGAGGACCAGTCGATGTTTTTTATGTATGGCAAGGGTGTCACCTCCACCCCTCCTGTTCATGCTTATGTACTTTCACTATGCTGCTATAAGTGTTTCTCTTTCTGGAATGCTCCAGGGAGCACAGCATCCCTTTGGAGCTCAGGGTGGTATGATGCAGAGTAGGGTGGAATGGGCTTGGGTGGGCTGGGGTGCTAGACAGGAATTGCTAATGGCAGTATTAGACTGGAGAAACAGGCAAGAAGCTGGGCTACGGGGCCTGACTATGAGCTAGGATACGGTCCCTCACGTGGGAGGGCTATCCCTTCTCCTGGGTGTATGGACTCAGCAATTGAAAAGACTCTCTGGATAGGACAAGTGCTAGGTGCATATGGTCGCCTCCACAGTTGTCGCCTCCCTGTGTGTCCTTTCTCCTTGCAGACCTATCGCTCACCTTCCCATCACCCATCATGCAATGGGAGATTTGGATGCTGCTCAGGCTCTAAGCACCGCTACAGTGATCAACTGTGGAAACCATCTAGGGCAGACAAAAGGGCAGTGAACAGAAGGAGCAGGCCTAGGTCAATTTGGCCGTTAATAATATATAATGTTTACCCTGGAAGTGAGTCTTGGTGATGCCACTGGCTTAGGGCATGGGACAATAATGAGAGTGGCCCATGTTATGCTCAAACACTGCACTGCGGAGAGCAGCTGTGGAAACTGACTTGTCGGTTTCCCTTCTGCACATAGCCAGCCACGCAGCCCCCAAAGAGCTGCAGCAAAGCAAGATTCCTGTGTCTTGTTAGAGATCTGACAACTGCCTGCTCTGTTTATCAGCTTGGAGGAGTAGAGGTCTCCAGTTAAAGCTTGGCTTAAGTATTAAAAGAGTCTTGGTGCTTTGACTTGTAACTCATTAACTATTAAGTCAAGTTGAAGTCCCAGCCTCCTCTGAGGTTACTCATTAATACTTATGAACTCTGGACAAGCACCAGGCTGACAACACCTCCTATCCCTGGAAATCCCCCTTTCCTCCACCAGTATGATAGTAGGTGTTGTCAACTTGACAGAACCACCTGGAAGATGGGTGCCCCTGGGTCTTATGTTAAATGATGCTGTGAAATGCATCTTAGTTACATGTTGGTTCTAATGCTTTGAATTAATCCAGCCCCCCAAATTAGGAATCTGTGTGTCCAAACGCTGAAGGTCCTTGTCCCCAATTGGCTTTTTTATCAATCAATAAAGAGCCAATGGCCAATGGCTGGACAGGTAGACTGAGGGGGGACCTTTAGATTTGCCTGGGCTAGGGAACTGGGAGAGAGAAAGGAGGAGAATCACCTTGATTCCGAGGAAATTAGATCAGAAAATCATCTGAAATGTAGGTAGGTGAGAAAGGATGTGGTCCCTGGAAGGGCTGCCCAGAAGTGTCTTGGGCAGCAAAGACAAGGGAGCCACCCAGAAGGAGCCAGGGCAACAAAGATAAGGTACAGAATTAGAGAGTTTTTAAGCCTATTATGCAGGAGGATTTCTGAGTTCAAGGCCAGCCTGGTCTACAGAGTGAGTTCCAGCATAGCCAGGGCTATACAGAGAAACCCTGTCTCAAAAAAACAACAACAAAAAAAGAATTTAAGCCAGGATTACAGGAGGGAAATGTGTGCTAGCTATGGGAAGGATTGAACTGCCAGCCTTTGAGCCAATCAAGGTATATTTAAAATCAACTGGTGTGTGTGTGTGTGTGTGTGTGTGTGTGTGTTTCATTCCCGAATCCAGATATCTCTTAGTCAGGAGTACAAAGCAGTTTAGCTAAACTCACTGCTACAGTCACGGGATACCCCTATCCCGTGAATCAGTGGAGAAAGCCAACTGAGCACCAGGGTAGCGCTCCTCATCTCTGCTTATCTTTTTTTTTTTTTTTTTTGGTTTTTGGAGACAGGGTTTCTCTGTGTAGCCCTGGCTATCCTGGAACTCACTCTGTAGACCAGGCTGGCCTCGAACTCAGAAATCGCCTGCCTCTGCCTCCCAAGTGCTGGGATTAAAGGCGGCGCCACCACCGCCCGGCTCATCTCTGCTTAACAATTGTGGATGCAATGTGACCTGCTCCTGCTGCCGTGGTGGATTGAGTCTCCACCATGATGGGCTATCACACTGAGCTGTGAGCTAAAATACAACCTTTCTTCCTTAGGTTGTCTTGGTCAGGGTATTTTAACCACAGCAATAGGAAAATACTACTAACCACCAAGCAAGGATGCTGGTCTAGCTGACACTTCCCGAGAGGCTGCTAGCCTGCCTTCTTTTTACAGATGCTGGCGTGTTAAAGCTATATTATCTTCCTCCAGTTTATGGAGACGCTGAAGAACGAGGTTTTGCTGTTACAAGCTCCTCCCTACTCCCACACAATCTCACTGGGCACTTGAAACATGAGTACGCTTCATACCCAGGCTTAGTCTAAAACACTCTTAGAAGCCAGCCAGTGGTGGCGCACTGCTGTCGTCACCATGCTCAGGAGTCTGAGGTGGCAGCCATCTCTCCCGAGTTTGAGTCCAGCCTCTGCCGTGAGTCCGGCTCACAGCCTGGAAAAACTTTAAAACATTCTTAGAAAGGAAAATTTGAGACATTGTCATAATATTTTGATGAAAATTTATAATAGCGGCAGTAGCAAAATTTCTCTGAGCGATAAAAGAAGCAATATTTCTCCCTACATTTCCTTAGAAGTGACCATTTCTTGCTGATTGTCTCTGTTTAGCAGGGAGGTCTCTGCTACATGCTGGCTCATGTGATCTCCTGTCCTTTCCAGCAATAGAGTAAATCAAAATAACACCCTCTCCCCACTCAGGGCCCCACACAGCTAAAGAAGAATGTATGCTGAGGACCAAAAGGCATCAGAGGGAGAACATCTATGGGGACTGAGGAAATGGGAGAGGTGAGCTTGCTCCAAATAGTTCCAGGCTTCCCTTCAGCTCAGAGCTGCCCTCTGGATCTGTAACTTTGTTCACTTCTCAGTCCAGCATGGCTAGTTTGGATTTTTTGTGTGCAGCAAGTGAGACAAGGTTTTACCACGTAGCCCAGGTTGGCCTTGAACTTGAAATCTGCCTGCCTTGGCCTCCCATGTGCTGGGATTACAGGCCTGCACCCTAATGCCTAGTCCAAATTTTTTTCTTTTAAAAGAAAACTTATAATTTGATATATCTATTTAATTTTATAAATACAATGTCTAAGTAATCACAAAATAAAAAATACCCTTTATTTTATATTTATAAAATATATATATATAAGGTTATATATAAAACACTTTATTTTTAAAATTACTGTTACTGTGTGTATGATATATGTGTGTGGATGCAGGAGGTATACATGTAATGGTCAGAAGACTACTTTATGAAGACAGTTCTCTCCCCCTCCCTTTATGTTGGTTCAGGGATTGAACTCAGGGCATCTGGCTTGTATGGCAGGCACTTCTATCTGCTGAGCCCTCTGGCTGACTCTGCCATCACCTTTTGAAGGGATAACGTCATCATAAATACTCATGGATTTTATGGATTGGTTTTGTGTTCACCCAAATTCAAAGTGAGACCTACCCTCAGTGCATGATGTGGAGAGATGGGGATTTGGGGTGTTATTAGGTATGACAGGGGAGCCAGAGGGCAGGAGGGAAGACACCCAGGGGTGTGCTTTCTCCTGATGACCAGTCTGTGAGGAAAAGCAGCAGGAAGTCTCTGTGCTGATCAGGTCTCACAGTCCAGATCTGCAGGCAGCTCAGCCTTCAGAACTGTGACAGATCCAAGTGATTGTTGAGTAGGCCACCCAATCTGTGGGTGCTTGTGGAAGCAGCCCAAGCTGAGAGTGTGCTTCAGAGGACAGGAACATCTAAACTTGAACACAGACTGTGGCTTAAGGGTTAGCAGTTTACAGCCTGCAAGCCAAAGTTGGGGCCTTCTATTTTGTAAATAAAGTTTTATTGGAACATGGTCGTGTGTCATTTGTTTTCATGTTGTCAGTGCCTGCTTTAGTTGACAGTCTAGTGGACTTGGGTGTTTTGTTTGTTTGATTGATATGATTGATTGATTGATTGATTTTTGTAGGAGTATTGTGTTTGTTTGTTTTTTGAGACAGAGTAGACCAGACTGGCCTTGAACTCACTATGTGGCTGAGAGCGGCCTTGAACTCGTGACTTTCCTGGCTTTGACTTCCAAGTGGTGATATTACAGGTGCATATGAACTAGGATTACAGGTGTTCACGACCATGCTCAGCTTTTTGCTGGTGTGCTAAGGATCTGAACTCAACTCAGTTCTTATGCTTACGTACTGAGCCCATCTACACTTTGTTCTTTACCTTCCTCGGGCACAGAGGAATGGGAGAGAAAGTCAGAAATCCATTGAAAGGTATTAAAAAAAAAAAGGAACATCATAGCAGGGGGTGTGGCAATCAACAGGTTGCATGGTGTTGCAACAGTGGGTAAGGGATTACATCTTAATTTATTTGGTTTTTGTATATGAGTACACTGTTTGTCTTCAGACACACCAGAAGAGAGCATCGGATCCCATTACAGATGGTTGTGAACCACCATGTGGTTGCTGGGACTTGAACTCAAGACCTCTGGAAGAGCAGTCAGTGCTCTTAACCAGTGAGCCATCTCTCCAGCCCAAAAGTTATTTTTAATCCACTTAGAAATACTTACGAAATACATCTTGATAACTTAAACTGAAAATAAGCTTATACCAGCATGAAACCGCAGGAGGAAACACAATCTATTTGAACAAATACAGTCTCCCCTATGTCTTCAGTTTCACTCGGCTCTACAGACATTTGTAAAGCATGTGGTTGAATTGAAGGGATACAAACATGGGTGACCTATAATGCTTGCCCACAGGCTCTACAAGGGCCGGGTGCTGTCATAGCTCAAGCCTCATGATCTGGGTCCACTTCCTGGAATCCACATGGTTGACTGCCTCCCAAAGGTACAGTAGGCACTTATCAAGTCGTGGTACAGTTTACTGCTTAGCTAGCTAATCCTGGAACCCTGAATCATGTGTGCACTGGGAGGAGTCCTGACAGAGGTGACTTGCCTAAAGTCACATGCCACATGTTTTAGATCTGTCCTGTATTGAGGGCTATAGTGCTCTGGTCACCCTGTAATGGAATGGCCATTCTGTGGCATCATGAAGTAGGTTCTTGGTTCCTGTGTGCCAGTCCAGAGCTGATCTATGCTGGAATATTAGGTGGTTTTACTGGGAGGTCCGTGTTTTGTTGATGTTGTTTCTTAGCCTGAGATCAGGATCCTGGCCCTGGCTCTGCCCCACATCCTGGCTAAGCCACCACCGTTGGCTGGCAGGCAGACTGCTGCATGGAGAGCTTCTGTGAACTTACAAAGTCAGTAGTAGGCCTGTTTCTTGAAGCAGCGTCTTCTACCCCCTGAAAGGATCACAGTCTACTTCCGGTTGTTTTAACCTGCTCTCCATCTGGCCACTTCTCAGGGACAACTACAGGGAGGGTTCATTTGAACTTGGGTGGCATCCGAGCCATCATTCAGCAAGCCCTCTATTGCACTGGAATCCAAATGCAATGATAGAAATGAAGCCCGAATAGTAGCTGCCATGACAGCAAGCTCTGGTTGCCATGACAACAGGCAATCAGGTCTCTCCCAGATCCTGCAGTTAAAAGCAACATCTTGAGCTTGGGCTACAAAGTGGGGATGCAGCGGTTGACAGGGGTCTTGCTCTTGTCACTGTGTGTGCTGGGTGAGGCAAGGGGGCATTGGGAGTGAGTACTGCCTGCCATCTGATTTGCCTGCCTGGCCTCTAGTTCCCACGTGGAGACTGAGCACCTATGGCATGTGTGGTCCTGTGATGGCTTGGGAAGGGGCATCCATTTAACACACGACAATGGCACCTGCACCTCAGGGGCGTTAGTCTGGAGTTCTGTGAGCACCTGTTCTCCTGTGTCACTGGCATGCTAAGCACTGGGGTCAGAGACTAATTTGATGGAGACCCTGCCCTCCCTCAGACAGGTGTCCCCTAGCTGAGGAAAAGGAATGGGTAAGGTGGTGCAGCTGGTGGCAGGGAGGTGGCACAGCCCTTCTATGATTCCCTGGGGATTAATCCTCTATTCTGAAGGAGTCCAAGGTGGCCACCCCTCCCCTGGCTCTGGACCCTGCAACACACACAAGGAAATGCCATTCCCTTGCCTCCTAGACTCAGCTCTGTTTCAGTTTATTATGTGTATGGATGTTTTGCCTGAATATATGTCTATGCAATACATGCATGGCTGGTATCCACAGAGGTCCAAAGAAGGGACTGGGTCTTCTGATACGGGAATTACAGTTGTAACCTGTCACATGGGTTCTGGGAAATGAACCCGAGTCTTATAGATGAGCAGCCAGTACTCCTGACCACGGAGCCTTCTCTCCATCCCATCCATCAATAGGACGTGGTAGCAAAGTTGATCAGAGTGCAAAGCCTAAGTGTTCAGGGTGCAGGCCAT